>JAHRHZ010000077.1:6208579-6226113 GCA_024137785.1 Ginglymostoma cirratum | reverse complement strand
GAAGGGTCTAGGCCCGAAACGTCAAGTTTTCCTGCTCCTATGATGCTGCTTGACCTGCTGTGTTCATCCAGCCCCATGCTTGTTATCTCATAATATTTACTTATGTATCTCAGTGTTGGCTTTGCTTTATAAAGCTAAGCTATTTGCAACATTTGTAATACTGAATTGCTTTATACGTGTAAATTGTTATTGCTGTTGCTAACTGTTGAAATTATCAATCTGACGGTTTCTTTCTAGCAAATGGGAATAAGGCAGCAGCAGAACATAAACTGCAATACAGCACTGGATAACCTATTCCCGCTGATGTTCAGTCTGCTACGCTTTTGGACAGTCTTAGCAAATTAGCAAAGAAGCGCTTTAAGCCAAAAATATAAGGGATTCCATTTACTACATATGGATCGGCTTGGTGTGATGCCAATCCAAGTGCTTGAGTAGCACCAGCTGAACATAACATCATCTTTAAAGTGATTGGTTTCTTCATAATTTGTTGGCATCAACTGTGCCACTGGCAGTGGGACTGGATGTCTAAGGCGGGGGCTGGGTAGCCTCATGTAGGCTGCTATGTCCAAGATGGCATTGAGTTTCGTTGGTGCTGCAGGTTTCAACTAAGTCGAAAACTGCAGATTAAAGAAATCTGGAGTAACAGAAAATGGTGGCAATACTCGCATACAGACAGCACCTCTGAGAAGAAACAGTTTAGAATAAAGCAAAGAACTGCAGATGCTAGAAATGTGAAACAAAACAAAAATTGTTGGAGAAACTCAGCAGGTCTGGCAGCATCTGCAGGGAGAAAGGAGAGTTAATATTTCAAGTCCAGTGACCCATATTGTGCTGAATTTTTCCAGCAATTTTTGTTTTGATTTCCAGTTGCCTGAAATGTTATCTGCTTCTTTATCCACAGAGACTGCCTGACCTGATGTATATTTGCAGCATTATGTCTTGAATTCAACATTCTTATTCTGCTCAGCTCTGCAGAGCAAACAGTGAATACACCACCAAGTGCTATAAGCCTGGCCCTACTGGAAACATGCAAGTGGTTTGCCTCTCGCTGGGGTCACAGTCCGGGTATATTGGGTTGCTAAACTCATTGTCATCTACAGTGAAAGTTGCCTCCATGTATGAGTGCTACTATTAGTCAGGATTCTGCAATGTAGACTTTCACAAGCTGCATGTTAAATGATTTATCTAAATCTACTTTGGCAAATATTAAACCTTTGCCTTCTGCTATGGCAGTGGCAGTCTGGAGCATGATTAAGGATCAGCTACAGCTTTAATGTACTGGCATTGCAACTCCTTGTAAAACTGCTGGGATTTTAAAAAATTCTCTTGTGGGATCCGGACATCACTGGCTGGCCAGCATTTATTGCCCGTCCTCAGTTGCCTTTGAGAAGGTGGTGGTTTGCAGCCTTCTTGAACAGCTATGTCTTTGTGTTGTAGGTTGATCCACAATGCCCTTACGGACGGAATTCCCAGATTCTGGCCCAGCGACAGTGAAGGAACGGTGATATATTTCCAAGTCAGGTTGGCTTAGAAGGGAACTGGCAGGTGGTGGCGTTCCCGGAGAACAGAATAGCAATTTATTGTCACATGCACTTTTTTTAAGTGAAATGTTTTATAAGTCACCATACCATGGCGCCTGTATTTGATGACAGAAGTCACATATAAGAAAAAGAAACAAAAATTAAGACAGAGTTCATCTCAGATCAATTTCAGTTTGGGGAAAGTGGATTAAAACGATGAACACTGGAATACCCAGAAGCTGCTGCCAAAGAAGACCTCCACATCAACGAGACCTCCATGCCAGGACAGGAGCGCCAAACCTGGAGATCGCCATGCCAAGCCAAGTCCACCGCTCCAGGATGAGGCCACAACAACGGGAGACCGCCATGCCAGGCTGAGACGGCCACTCCAGTCTGGAGACTTAATCTTCGCCAGGCCAGGAGAAGGCTCTACCCACTGAAGAAGTTAAGAAAGGAAAGACAACACGTGAAAACATTAAGAAGAAGCAGAGAAAGTAAAAAGTGGACGGAGCAGACAAGCTCCTGGGCTGCTACACCACCGCCGTCTTGCTTCAACCTCTACTACCCTTGTCCTTCTAGATGGAGGTGGTTTTGGGTTTGGCGGGTGCTGTCTGAGCATCTTGTAGATAGTATGCACTGCTGGATGCCCTGCAGAAATTAACTGGAGCCAGTCAGAGCTGCTTTCGAGGGTCGCCGACATTTCAAACAACACAATTCCCACCTCGGTCACATCAAATCAGGATCACGGAATCACGCGGGATGTAACAACCTCAACACCACCTCCACCTTCCAGCCAATAGCCTCGCGTCACTTCCGGCTCCGGGGAAGGGGCGGTGTAGCAGTCTCCAGGAAGTGAGGTATAGAAGGGGGCGGTGTCTGTTGCTATGGTAACTCGTCTCCCAGCTGCCGGACAAGTTGGAGCGACTTATATAAATAGTGAAATGTCTGGACAGCAGTAGCAGTTGGATTATCGATCCTCTGGTAACTAGAAGTATTTCTGGAAATGTTTATCCGAATTGCTGGGAGAAGTTTTAACCGGTTTGTTTGTACTATCTGGATACAATAATATGTAGCCATTAATGATTTATATTAATCGGACCAGCGCTTCCATCGGACGAGATTACTGCACCAGCTGTGAAATATTATAGTGTAAAATGGCTTTTTTCAAATTAGAAAGTTGATTTGTTGCTTCCTTTCCAGAAAAATTGAGAAGACCCAGTAGGAAATCTTCGAAGAAGGTCAGTCCGGCACCTGATTTCAGGTACAAATTCAGATCAAGTGGGGACAAGTATTAATAATGCTGGAAAAATTCGAGTCAGTTTTAAAATTCCACTTTCCAGAATGCACCAACACTTGTCTTCCTGGCTGACATCTCTCCATAAACTTAATAGAGTTAATCGGTGCTAGATCTAACTAACAAAAACCAAAGTTGCTGGAAAAGCTCAGCAGCTCTGACAGCATCTGTGAAGGAGAAAACGGAAGGGTCACCAGACCCGAAACGTTAACTCTGTTTTCTCTTTCACAAATGCCGCCAGACCTGCTGAGCTTTTCCAGCAACTTTGGTTTTTGTTCCTGATTTACAGCATCCGCAGTTCTTTTGGTTTTCTAATCTTGTGTCCCGGGCTACTCTAAACTGGCCAGTTACTGAAAACAACGTGTGTAAGATTTGTGTAATTTCACCTTGATGTCTTTATACCAGGCAGTATCCTAATTAATTGTCATACAATCTTCAAAACTCCAATATGGTCGACTTCAATATGGTATTATAATCTTACCATAAGGCTGTATATAGGTTTGTCATTTGTTACCCATTGGCTTTCATGATCAATAACTGATGACTAAAATAATTTTTTTTCATTTATTAATGTGCTTTTGATAATCACCAAACATCCCAATGTACTGTATAACCAATAAACTACTATTTGAACTGTTGTCACTGTTGTAATGTGAAATGTAACATCACAAAAGAATCTTATTTATTTCCAAAAATCAAGGATTCTCTTTTTGAAGTTATTACTGAATAGTAATTTGTATTTACAATGAAATGACCACTTGAGGCTAGTAGATATATATTTTTCCTTCTGCCTAGACTTTTATTCAGGTGAAGTGTGTTCAAGTGACAGTTGTATATATTTTTTTTCGTCCACTTCAAAGCATTTCCATTGTTTGAACAGTTCTCATGAGAACTGTTCATAGTGGAAAATAGGTGGTGGAGACTTGAGTGGGCAGGAGGAGAAAAGGTATGGGATTATGGAGGAGCATGAAGGAACATGTGAGGTGAATGAGCAGTGACTATTTGAAGGTCTCACATTCATTGTATAACTGTGTGATGTTCCAGTAAATGGAGGCAGGCATTTGAGCTTGCCATGCCATATGCCCAACTCCATTGCCATCACAGAAATGTGATGAATCCTTGGAAGCAGCTTGCCCATCCTGACCCTATCATGACAAACAAAAATGGTGGGTTGAAGGATATATCTTTTAAAGGATATATTTTGGCAAGAAAATCTCAAACTAACACTGTTTCCCTTCACAAATGCTTTCTGACCTCAATATTTCCAGAATTTTCTGCTCTTATTTCAGATTTCCAGTATCTGCATTTTGGTCAAGTACAGAGAGGCAAGACTATGTAGTGATTTAAAAATAAGGGATACCTTAAATAAGAGCCAGGTCAGTGATATATGAACTGGACTCATAAGTTAGGTCAGCAGTCATACAATACCAGGCTATAAGTGCAATAGGTTTATTTGAAATCACAAGCTGTTGGAGCACTGTTCCTTCATCAGGAGAAGTGAAGAGTAAATGCTATTCAATTGACAGGTGTGTTTGAGTCCTTGTTTGAAGAAGAATCACATCAGATGTGAAACGTCATCTATGATCCTCTCTCTCTCTCTCTCTCAACAGGTGCTGCCAGAACCGTTGAGTTGCTCCAACATTTTCTGTTTCTATAGCATATTTCTACATTTACTCACCAACCAATTGTGGAAATTGAAAGTCATGTTGAAGCTGTACATGAAATATCATACATGAAATATCTGTTGAAACACATTGTTTTCATACTGTACATTCAATGTGTTCTCTGTTAAATACATCTTGGTTTTAGCAAGATTTCCATTATATGGACACCGTGCTATTAGCTTGATCAGTGTATACTTCAATCTCATAATCAGTTATTCCAATGAATTCTTAGTTCTTATTTATGATGCAATAGTTTAGTAAGAAACAATCAAAGATTTAGAAGGAATCGTGTCTAAACAACCTCCTTAGTTTCTTTTAAGGTATTTAATAGATAAAAGAGGTAGTAGCCATTATTTTATTAGATTTCAATTTGACCTTTATCATGCTATGTCATAGACCTGTCTGTCACATAATGTCCATATGAGGCAAAGCCCAGAAAGTGTTTTGCTGAAGTTTGAGAATGCAGTCTGTGAGCCAGAACAGAATGCGGGAGGAATGCAATGCAGAGATGGGCAGGCTAGAAGGTCTGCTTTGGATGCAGCTGTCCATCTTCCAACATTCTTTAAAGGTCGCCTAAATCATATTCTCGTCCTGATCTCCACATCGATGCCCGTCCCCTTCCATATATTCTTCATAGCCATTCATTTAGTGTTCATTATGTACAGTTCTCAGTAAGAGGCAGTGGGCATGGGAATTATTTTAAATCAAGGTGTAACTTGAATTAAATCTGAGACAAGGTAATAAAACTCAAAGTTTGTAATTGATTCTGTGGAAAAAGTTGTTTATATTGGGGTAGACGTATTAATTCTTTAAGTGCCATTAAATTATGTAAACAAACATTCAGGTCATCTGAAACCACTGAAAGGCTGAGCATGTTATTACAGATTTGTAAAACTGTTTGCCTGTACAGCTGTGTCAACAGACCTAATTTGTGTAACTTTTGTAGCTTAGCTATATCTTTCAATACATTGCTGTAACCGCAAAAGCCTAAAATGGAAATAAGAGTCCGCTTCATTTCAAAACAGATTACCTATCAATAAATGGAGGGGAACAGCTATTTGTTTTGTTTTTACCTTTTAAAGGGATTGTTTATTGACAGTCAGAGCCCTCTGTCCATTTAAATCCCTGTCCCAAACATGTCAAGCATTATTTACCAATTAATTTTCCATATTTTTTTGGAAATACTTCATTGCACTGTCTTCAATGGAAATAGTATTGTAAAACATCTCGATGCTTACATGGTGCTGGTTCATTTAATTAATTTATCTCTTTCAGGACAGAATGAACCCTACAATGAATCACTGCATTAAAAACACATCTATGTTACAATTCAGCATCTAATAGTTTGAAGGTTTAAAAATGTTTATGATTAACCTTCCTACTTGTTCCTGACTCCTGATCAGACTTCTTCAGTAGTCAGGTGCTCTGAAAGCAGGTTTGTGAGTTTTTTTTTTTTTTGAGCTTCCAAAACCCATACCAGCAAGGATATCATTGTGTGCAAGACTATATACAGTTTAGTCCTCAAAGTGGACATCCTGATCTCAGATGCATTGTGTTTTGCACTCAAGACCTACAAGAAAGGCCATGTGAAAATTGTGTGGTGTTAGGAAGGCAGAGAAATTCTTTTCTCTGCTGGTAAAATGCAGTTGAGCATTTCATGACCCGATTTAAAACCTCTGTTGGGAGACAAAATCCATCCTATATGTTTACATAGATTTTCATGCTACAGGCTGGAATGTCCACTGAATATCCAATATCTGATCACATAGTGAGTTTAGGAGTCAACTGACATTATTGTCACTATACTTAGCTGACCGGATATGTTCTGAGCAGCAGGACAAACTTCTATTGTGCTGTGGCTTCAATAATGAGCTATGGAATATATAATATTAACAATATACAATACAGAATTCTAGAAACTTACGGAATATATGCTTTGATAATGAGATCATATAGGTAAATATTTTACAATGGATGCAAAACATTTTGATGTCACAATGTGTAAGGAGACAATGGGCTAATTCAACATGTTTTTGTTTGTCTTTTTATTTAGTAAGTTAAATTTCTAATGTCCAGATTACACATCTCACAATACTCAGTACATCTGCTCAGTTGGCTCTGGTTTTAAGTCTTCATCTGAAAGCTTCTGTTTTTTCTTAGAACGTTGGCTTGAATTTGTTACTTCAGCCACTGGTTCCAACGAAGGTATTTGATTTCAATACTAAGATAATGGGTATTCAGCAAAAAAAAAGTCTGAAGGATCTTAAGAGGGTAGCCCAGTTAACAGTACATGGACTTTCATTTGGCTGGTCCTAATCAGTGCTGGAACTTTGTTGACAAATAGTAGGAATACAGTAAATATCTGCATATTTAGACTTATTTTTTGCGACATATTGTACATAAATCACATTATTGGTTTCTACATTCTCAACTGAACTTCTATTTTAGAACATGGGCAACAGAGCCATTGTCTTCAATTGAAACTGAGTATATAAAGAATCTTCAGCAAAAAGTTTGCCTTTTGGAACTAGAAACAAATTTTCTATATCCTTTTGTTTAAAAGAATAAAAAATTAACTATAGTGTATAAAAGCTCAGTGGTATATAATAGTGCATATCTCATGTTTCATTATTGGAAACAAAAAGATGTGGAAATAAATTATTATCTTTTAATGCCCTTGTGATAATACAGTTGCAGATAGTAAAGTTCTATGTTATGTTAATACTACCTATAAAGGGCATGTTCCTTGACTATAAATATTAACACAGGATCAGGCTAAGTAAGCTGCAAGTATTCCACCAAAAATTACACACAAGGCTGAGAAGATGTTGTTGGAAATGAAGGTGGTTACAACTGTATCAGAGATAAAAGGTACTGCAGATGCTGGAGAAGGGTTTAGGCCCGAAACGTCAAGTTTTCCTGCTCCTATGATGCTGCTTGACCTGCTGTGTTCATCCAGCCCCATGCTTGTTATCTTGGTTACAACTGTACTTGTTTAATCACATTTTAAGTTCAATTGTACAAAATATGAAAAACATTTTAATGAATTTTGTCTTCTATTCCTCCTGGTATTAGGTTTAATTTTCTGTGTTGCTTCCATATCTTGATCTACTTCCTTCCTGTCTTCCTGAAGACAAAGTATATTTCTATGCAATTTCACAAGTTCGAGCAGTTCCCCAGGATTACTCACTAGTTAACTAGGTGAAACATTCAGTCAAATCCAATTCCAGCGTTACTGAATGTTGACACAGATCTTCTGATATAATTGCATAAGAATTGGTAGTGAGAACTTGAGTTGCCTCTTTTCTTTTTAATACCTTCTTCCATTCCAGCGATACCAGTCAATTGTGGCACGCTCTCAAACAGAGTAGCACAGATAAGGCAGTGAACTAGGCATCTTAGTTGCCTCTAAATAGTGGATTTTCCCACTGAATTATTAGAGGAGCTGTAGAAACCTCTCTATTTCAAGGTATGAGATGACACATAACATTTTTCCACTTGATCTAACAAAGGACTGAATATTCCAAGACAAGTACTGTAGTAACAAAGGGTCTACACCTGAAACACTCACTTATTTGTTCTCCACAGATTCTTCCTAGTCTGTTGAGTTTTTATGCACCTTCTGGCTTTAGTAATGGCCAATTTAGAAATATCAGCACTATGGCTCTTGAAAATTCAATACATGACCTCAGGCTAGTAATTTGATTAATGTTTTACTTGCTAGTTGTCAATACATTATCACTTTAAATTAATACTTTAAAAAATAACAGTTCAATTTTTTTGTCATTTATATAAATTATTTGGATGTGAACATAGGAGGTATGGTTAGTAAGTTTGGAGATGACACCAAATTTAGAGGTGTAATGGACAGTGAAGCAGGTTACCTCAGAGTACAGTGGGACCTTGATCAGATGGGCCAATGAGCAAAGGAGTGGCAGATGGAGTTAAATCAAATGTAAGGTGCTGCATTTTGGAAAGGCAAATCAGGGCAGGATTTATACACTTAATGATAAGGTACTGGCGAGTGTTTCTGAACAAAGAGACCTTGGAGTGCAGGTTCATAGTTCCTTCAAAGTGGAGTCCCAGGTAGACAGGATAGTGAAGAAGGTGTTTGGAAGGCTTTCCTTTATTGGTCAGTGCATTGAGTATAGGAATTGGGACAAAATGTTGCGGCTGTACAAGACATTGGTTAGGCCACTTTGGGAATACTGCCTGCAATTCTGGTCTTCCTGCTATAGGAAGGATGTTGTGAAACTTGAAAGGATTCAGAAAAGACTTAGAAAGATATTGCCAAAGTTGGAGGGCTTGTGCTATAGGGAGTGGCTGAATATTTTCCCTGGAGCATCAGAGGCTGAGGAGTGACCTTTTAGAGGTTTATAAAATCATGAGAGGCATGGATAGGGTGAATAGCTAAGGTCTTTTCCCTGTGTTGTGGGAGTCCAAAACTAGAGGGCATATGTTTAAGGTGAGAGGGGAAAGATTTAAAAGGGACCTAAGGGGCAACTTCATACAGAGGGTGGTGTGTGTATGGAACGAGCTGCCAGAAGAAGCGGTGGAGGCTGGTACAATAACAACATTCAAAAGGCATCTGGATGGGTATGTGAATAGGTAAGGTTTAGAGAGATAGGGGCTAAATGCTGGCCAGTGGAGCTAGATTAATTTAGGGCATGGACAAATTGGACTGAAGGGCCTGTTTCTGTGCTGTACTACGGCATGACTCGATGACTCTGTAACATGTTTTGCTAAGATAGTAACAAACTGTTATAACAGCCTTTGGTCATCCTATTTACATTGCTCAGGGGAAAGAAAAGTTACCCATATGAGAGAATACAAATGGTTAATGCTTGCAAGGTATGTTCCTAATTTTCCTAGTGTTAATCCTTTATCTGAAAATTTGACTTTGAAAGTTTGAATTTGTATCCCTTTGTTCTATTACTACAGTTTTTATTGTGCTTGAGATCTAATGGGTTGAATTTTCAACTCTTTATCCATGCTGAAATGAAAGGACTATTAGTAGGTCAAGAAACCATTGAAATAGCTTATGAGCTATGCTGTGGCTCTCAAAAAGAGTCAGGATATCACCACAACAAAAACAAAACTTGTTGGAAAATCTCAGCAGGTTTGGCAGCATCTGTGAAGAAAAAAAATCAGAGTTAACGTTTTGGGTCCGGTGACCCTTCCTCAGACATGATAGTAGCTGGGAAACTATCGGTTTATATGCAAAAAATAAGGAGGGGAATGGGTTCGGGAGTAAATGAGAGGTTGGAGCCTGATGAGAGAATATCAGTTAGACAGATAAAAGAGTTGATAAAGAGATAGTAGGAACTGCAGATGCTGGAGAATCTGAGATAACAAGGTGTAGAGCTGGATGAACTCAGCAGGCCAAGCAGCATCAGAGGAGCAGGAAAGCTGACGTTTCGGGCCTAGACCCTTCTCGTCCGGAATTGGAAAAGTTCATCAATTTCGTTTCCAATTTCCACCCTGCCCTCACTTTCACCTGGTCTATCTCTGACTCCTCCCTTCCCTTCCTTGACATCTCTGTTTCCATTTCTAGGGATAGACTGGCCACTAATATCCACTATAAACCCACTGACTCCCACAGCTACCTGGACTATACATCCTCACACCCTGCTTCCTGTAAAGACTCCATTCCATTCTCTCAGTTCCTCTGTCTCCGTCGCATAAGCTTAGATTTGGCCACGAGAGTGAATAGTTGTTAATGGGGATTGTTAGTGACTAACAATAGGTAGTGTGTATTGGCAGGCTGTGATAACAAGGCCTGGTGTACGGACATAAAATTATTGAGTCCCAAGGGCTGCAGTGTCCCCAAGTGGAAACTGAGGTGTTGTTCTTCCAGCTTGCATTGAGCTTCGCTGGAACACTGCAGCAAGCCAGAAACAGATGTTGGCCAGGCAACAGGGTGGTGTATTAAAGTGGCAGGCAACAGATAGTTCAGGGTCTTTTTTGTGAGCAGAAAGTAGATGTTCTGTGAAGCGGTCACCCAGTCTACACTTCATTTCCCCAACGGAGAGGAGACCACATTGTGAGCAGTGAATGCAGTAGACTAGATTCTGGGAAGGGCAGGTGAAGTGTTGCTTCACGTGGAAGCTATGTTTGGGCCCTTGGACAGTTGGAATGAAGGATGTAAATGGGCAGGAATTGTACCTTCACTGGTTGCAGGGGAAGGGGCCGTGGGGTTGAGGGGGTGTGTTGGGGTTTAAGGAAGAATGTACCAGGGTGTAACGGAAGGAACGGTCCTTGCAGAGGGCAGACAAAGGAGGGAAGGGGAATATATGTCTGGTGGTGCATCTCGCTGGAAGTGGCAGAAATGGCGTCTGATGACCTTCTCACTATGGATGCCAGTGAGATGGTAGTTAAGTACAAGGGGGACCCCATCGTTTTGTGGGAGGGAAGAGAAGGGGTGAGGGCGGGAGATGGGTCAGATCTTGTTGAGGGCCCTGTCGACAGTGGTGCTCGGGAATCCTCGATTTAAGGAAGAAGTTTGACATTATGCAGGCTCCCTTGTCAAAGTTGGCCTCATCTAAGCTTATGCGACGGGAACGGAGGAACTGAGAGAATGGAATGGAGTCTTTACAGGAAGCAGGGTGTAAGGATGGATAGTCCAGGTAGCTGTTGCAGTCTGTGGGTTTATAGTGGATATGAGTTGTCAGTCTATCCCCAGAAATGGAAACAGAGATGTCGAAGGGAAGGGAGGAGTCAGAGATAGACTAGGTGAAAGTGAGGGCAGGGTGGAAATTGGAAACGAAATTGATGAACTTTTCCAGTTCCGGACGAGAGGGGGAAGCAGCATCAATGATATCATCGATATATCGGAGAAAGAGTTGTGGTGGGGGCTGGAATAGGACTGGAACAAGGAATGTTCCACGTATCCCACACAGAGACGGGCATAACTGGGGCCCATGCGGGTGCTCATAGCCACCCCTCTGACCTGAAGAAAATGAGAGGAGCTAAAAGGAGTTGAGGGTGAGGATGAGCTCAGCCAACCGGAGGAGGGTGGTGGGTGGGTGGGATGGTTCAGGCCTTTGCTCTAGGAAGATGCGTAGAGCCCTAAGACTCTCCTGGTGGGGAATGGACGGGCAGGGATTGGTCCAGGGAGAGAAAACTGAGTCATGGTAGGAAGAGATGAGTTCTGTGGGGCAGGAGCAGGCTGAAACAATAGGTCTGCCTGGACAGTCCTTTCTGTGGATGTTTGGAAGCAGGTAGAAGTGAGCTGTGTGGGGCTGGGGTACAGAGTGGGGGAGTTTGGAAGCAGAGCAGGGGAGATCACCGGATGAAATGAGATCAGTTATTGTAGTAGATACAATGGCCTAACGCTTCATGGTGGGGTCATGGACCAGGGGATGATAGGAGCTCTGCAATGTAGAGGTCAGTACGCCAGACTACAACAGCACCACCCTTATTGGCAGGCATAATAACAGTCAGGGTTAGATCTAAGTATCAGTCAGTCAGTCAGTTCGGAGGGAGATAGGTTTGATTTAGTGAGAGGGCAGAGAAATTGAGGCGACTAATATCATGTCGACAGTTCTCAATGAACAGATTGAGTACAGGTAAAAGGCCAGAGGGAGGGAGAGTGTTGGAACTGGGCAAAGGGGTCTTTGGGACAGGGAGAAGACTCTTGTTCAAAGAAATGAGCACGGAGGCGAAGACGGTGGAAGAAGAGTTCGGCGTCATGTTGTGCCTGAAATTCGTTAAGGTGGGGACGCAGAGGAATAAAGCTGAGGCCTTTGCTGAATACAGAACATTCAGCATCGGAGAGTGGAAGGTTAGGACGGATGGTGAATACCGGGCGAGAGGTGGGGTTGGGAATGGGGATGGAGTCAGAGGGAAGCAGAGGAGAGGAAGGTTCCAGAGGGCTGTGGGTATTTCTGAGTTTTTGCATCTTGTGGGCATTGATGCCTGAAAGGAAAAGAAAAAATTTCTTGTTAGCACGACGAATGAGCTGGAGGATAAAGTGGAAACTGCGGAGTGGTGCTGCTCTGAGCCAGTGTGATGCGATGCTGTTGGAGAGAAAGGTTGAGAGTGTGCATGTGACGCCGCATGGCACTGTGTGTGGATCTCCGGATACGGCGAGAGCAGCTGTCCGTGGAATGTTGGACATCATGGAGATATCTGTGATCCTGGGAGGATTCAAAACATGAGGGATGACACTTAAGTTGGCATGCACATGGGGTGAGTCTGAGTTGGAGGCAGTCACTGAGGAATGTGATATGGCTGTGGAAATAAGTTTTAGTGAATATTTGGTCCAGACTTGCTTGAAGATTAGCTGACCAGATAAAGAGGTCAGGTGGCCTCATGCTGTAGATTGTATTTACAAAGGAAGGCTTTATAATTAAAGGTACCTATTGTGGTTTGAATGTTTGGATCCTGCAACCACTGGCATGGACAGAAGATTGGGAAACTTCCTTCTAGTTCTCAGTTGCAGTGAGGTAATCTTTCCTAATCGTAGGGAGAAGAGGACAACCAGACCTGTGTGAATGAAGTATCTGAGGAAGTGAGCAACAAAAGTATGGTCCTTCTAACCTATAGACAGAGCACCTGGGACCTTAAAGGAAATGTGAGATACCAAGCCTCAAACTCTGACTTTTGTAGCATTTGTCTGCACAACACCCCTCAGAACAAAGCACCTTGAAGTTGCATGCTTCTCTCCAGGTATTTTCACACATCCCCATCTGAGCAGCCAAGTCTCCATTATTCTGTTGTCCTCTTACATCCGTGACTGTCCAGTCATCCCCCACAAATATGCTTCCCTCCGTTCACACAAGCTATTACTAACAGTCTTGGCTCTCTGCTTTCTCTCTTTGCAAGAGAGAATAGCACACATTCTCTGGGAAATACAGAGACTCTTAACGCAGGGTGACCTGTGCCTTGCTAGGATTTCGGGAGGGAATCTTATTTCATGAGGCCTGCTGTAAAAACATGGGGCAGGAGCACGCAGAGAGTGAGTTTGGTACTGGGGGATGGCAGAGAATGAGTCAGTGACCGAACTGGCAGAGAATTATTCAGGGTCAGGGGCATTCAGTGAGTCAGCAACTGACTGGAGACTGGCTGTGTAAGTGATTGTTTGCAGGGGTAAGGTAATGTGGGTGAGCAAGTCAGTGACTGCAAAGGCAGGCTGATTGTGTGGATCATTGACTGCCTGGGGAGCTGGGTGGGTGAGTGACTGGCTAGAGTTTGGGTGACTGAATGATGGGAGTATGGATGACTCACCAGGACTGAACTGGATACCGAATCCCATTAGTCGCTTTCTTCTTCCTCCCCAACTAAGCCCAGCAAGAATTTATGCGCAAGCTAAGGTGGAAGGGATTTAAAGAAAAGGCTGAAAGGCAAACCAGTTCTAACTCTTACTTCCACCATGGGCAGCTCAGAATATGTCCCACCAGAGGTGAAAATGTAAGTTTGTTATTAGTTTAAACCCAATTTCTTAGCTTAGCCATGGTCTCCACTCTGTTCTGTGATCATCAGCAGTCAGGGCCTGTACTTTTCTCATGTTATGGTTCCACCAAAAAGGCAATAAAAATTTTTATTTGTTAACTCTGCTGTATGACATTTTTAATGGCAATGTAAATGATGAATTTATTGCTCTGAGTTTTTAAAATATAATTTCATGTTTACTGATAGCTCAAATGTTATCTAACTGAAATTAGTTGACCGCGCCCGGGCGCCCCCCCCCCGCCAGATGAAAGAGAAATTTAAATCTGTATATAGACATATTGAGTGGGCTTTCACGAAACAAGATTTTTATTTATATAGTAAAGTCTGTAGTAGAATGTTATTTTAATCTAATCATGACTCTTGAGGTCTGCTCATTGTGGTTGCTAGGTATGTTAGCACGAAAAGGGAAAGGGTGAAGGTGATGTGAAAATAAGGGGTCAGGGGAGGGTGCAAGTTGGTGCTAAATTTGTACAGGAGCCAGAAGGGATAATTGGAGATGAGTGTGGCATGGGTTGGCATGTATATCATGGGGAAGGGGTAGGGAGTGAGTAGGTGTGAGGGCTTTTAGTTTTTGGAGGATCATGCCCACAATTACCTAACATACAGAATAATATCAAACAGAGACAGAATGACTTCATGAGGAAAAATAATGCCTAACAAATTTATCAACATTCTTTGAGGTATCTTGAGGGAATAGTCCTCGCTGAAATCCATGGTGCATCCATAGAGAGCCTCCCAAATCAGTTCAGGAGATTTCTATGGTCCGTACCACTGTGGTTGGGAAGGGGTCGACAATCAGTCCTGAAGCTCCATAGTGGCCAGTCTGGGGCTTAAGGCTAATGCAATTGGAGTATGTACAGTCAGGGGTCTCGGCACTTCTCATCTGGGCTGTCAGGTTGGGTTACTCAATGTGGTGGATGTCAGTCAATCCATTAGCATTGTTGTCAGAAACTGAGGAAAGGGGTTTTTGTGGGGTGTGGTTGTAAGGGAGACGATTAGTAAGCTATTCTTTGAGGCTGGGGTCTACAAGCTTATGGAAGGGGAGATGACATTTACTAAGGGGGGCTAAGATAGGGTATGGTAAAGCATTGATGGGAAGGGGTGTTGGGAATGTAGAGTTAAAATCAAATCAGCCATAATCCTATTGAATGGTGGTACAGGCTCAAAGTGACGAGTGGCATACTGTTCCTTGTTCATATATTTCTTTTCTCAGAAGGTAGAACCTGGGGAAAGGCAGGAAAGTGGAGTTGAGGATTATCAGATCAGCCATTAGCTCATTGAATGGCGGAGCAGACTCGTTGACCCAATTGGCCTATTTCTGCTCTTGTATCCTATATGGGCAGTTAACCATTCATAAGGAATTTTCAAATAGTTTATTAAATTTGTTAAGCAGCAGTTTTTAGATTTTACACATTGGTTATTGAACAAAGTAAGTATACGACCAGTATCACTGGTACCAGAGGACGAACAAGCACTTGGCACAGAATGTTAAAGTTGTAAAGACAGCATTCTGCTCTCTGGTCAAATTGTTAAGGATCTCTTCCCCGAATCTTCCCGTAATCTCTTCTGTCCATCTTCCATCTGAACAAGACTGCTCCCTGATGAGGGCTGTCCCTTACAAGGCCATGTGACAAGGACTGCCCTCTGACCCTAAGCATTTATTGATATATCCTCTTTATAAAGGTTGTGGTTTACACTGTATTAATCACCCATTTGAACCTACTAACCAGTAGACTCGGGACAGCCACTCACGATGTGAGGATAACAATCCCACTTGTCCATCTTCTTCTGAAGACTAGTTTTTATCCTTTTCGGGAATAAAACTTTTATTTTTCTCACCACTGGATTGATAATAGGGTACATATGGTGTGATGTAGTTCTTTGTCATCCACTTATCAAACATTGTGACCCTTTGTGGTCTTTATCGTCTCCTTCCTTTTGTCTTGTTTATTGGAAACTGTTTATGTTTGGAGAAAGCATGTAACTGCTGTAATAGCAGTTAAGTGAAAATTCATGTTACAGAGAAAATATTACCAAAATTCATTCTTAAAAGGACCCGATTTCTAACAGAGTGCCAAATGGTTATGAAAGCAACTGGACTGGGACCCAGAAAGCTAAAGTGAACCTTTTAAATTGCTCATCCTAACACTCGGCAGTCCTTGTGGCTACTTATAGGTTATGTTTGAGGACAGCAGGCCAAACTGCATTCCACACCTATGGCCCTGGAATGTTAACTTCCCACTCAGCTGTCTCCAACCGTTTGAAGAATATATTTGATTTTTTTTTTTTTTGCCTTTGTCATACTTTCAATACAAAAAATGTACAATTCTGTCTCCAATGTTCTACCCAATTCTTTGATAATCTGGATTGTTTGTTGCTCAGTGTAGTTCGGTTGTCCCCTCATTTCTTTCCCATCCTCCACATTCCAACTTATTCAGATTAGTATGATATAAAAATATTTAGGTTTGAATTCACCTTCAAAATCACAATTAATAGAATTAGAAATTAATGTCAGAACTTCCAGTTCATTTCAGATCTTATAGTCAAGAAATCTTTCCAAGTTTTAATTAAAAGAAATTTAGGCATCTTAAAATGTTGTAAGTCTCAAAACAATTGGGAATCCACAGTTGTGAGCATCATCCAAGAAACAATTTAGCTCCATTGGGCCATTTGCAGAGCTCTCAATGCATTAAATAAACCATATGCCTAAAATTATAATTAATTAGCAGAATCCAGTGAAGTTTTTTACTCTTCCAGATAACTTGTCTTTACTGTGCTTCAGTTTATAATGGTTCAATTAATGTTAATTATAATTTGTTTGAGGATATTTGCCTGCTTCACATTGAGTTGAGATGATCCAAAGTAATTTCTCATTTTGACCTTTGTGTGCTGAAAATTCTCCTTTTCAGTTTCCAAAATGCACACATTTCCTCCGTCTATTCTTAGAAAAAAATCTTTCTTACTCTTATCTGATGATAAACGTGCAAAAAGAAATGAAATCTGTGATATGATTAAATGAAAAAGCAGATGCAATATTCTAATTATTAGAGATGTATATTTGTAAAAAAAATTTTGATTATCAAAATATACTGGCGTTCTGAAGATCCTCGTGGATTGCTTGTGACTTTTGTAGGATCTGCAAGCAGAAATTGAATTCATCCAGCTAGAAATTAGAAAGAAAGATGCCCGAATTGCAGCTTTGCAGCCTGAGAAGAAACTTTTCTACAGGAACCTTCATTTGGCGCAAGGTGCAGCAACTGAGTCATGAAGTTTCTAAACATTTTGAACATGTTGTTAGGTTAGATATCCTTTATCCAAAAACATCAGGACTAATCACTTATCAGAATTCAGATGACTTTGGTTTTCAGATAAAGGAGAGTCGGCGCTTACCTGAGATAGAGTTTTTTTTTGCCAGCTTACATTAAGGAGATATGACAAGATGGCCTGCAGATTTCAACAGATCCACGATTTTGCACAGAACGATCATACAGAGGGAAGTATGTACAGGAGGAGATCCTCACTGAAAACTCAACTAACCCTTCCTGAATCTGACAGTGCCCAACCCACTATGATCACACCTCCTCCCCCATTCTTTTGACAGTG
>JAHRHZ010000077.1:6182266-6208179 GCA_024137785.1 Ginglymostoma cirratum | reverse complement strand
CTGCTTCTCTGATGCTGCCAGGCCTGCTGTGTTCATCCAGCTCCACACCTTGTTATCTCTGTATAAACACTTAGTAGGTATACAATTTGGTAGGTATGATACATATATGATGAACCAGAATCACAGTATGTATACAGATAAGAAAGATTTGGTCCATCTTCATTTACCTATCTGGAAAGATTACGTGTTCACAGCTAATTTTTCCTGAAATTATTCCTGAAATTGTACCTTAACTATCTGATCCAGAGTTCAGTACCATATATTGATTAATTTTGTGCACATATCTTCCAGATATCATTTGTAAATTTTCTGACTGGCAAGAAATGTTGGCCAGCCAGAGAAGCCCACATCCCACAAAATGAGTAAATAATGAAAAATTGAACGTGTGCTACCTTGCCATATTTTTCAATTTATGTTTTTTCTAAATTTTCTGGGCTTTCCTTAGAGTGGATAGAATCTCAGACATAATGATAGATTACCTTGAGATGGGGAAGACCCTTCTTGATTTAGACCACTTCAGTGAGAGCCTTAACATTTGAGTTTTTTTGCAAGTATGTGGTAGTACAGCCTATTTTACACTGCAAATACTTTGTCAGCTCAATAAATCCATGCCAGTATTTATGCTCCATTCTATTCTTCCACTCTTCCTCATCCGACGCTATCAACATTTCCTATATTCCTGTCTGGCCTGTTGCAACTCTGGAGCAGGTGGGACTTGAACCTGAGCATCTGGCTCAAAGTAAGGTACACAACCACTGTGCCACAGGATCCCTCTGTTCCCATTGCGTACTTCAATTCCTTAGAGGTCATGTGGTGCAGTCTCATCTGTCCAAAGATGCAACATAACATGTCTGAACAGAGTGACTGAAATTATCAACACCTCAGTTCCTTTACCATGATTGTGTTTTACATTAATGGCAATACCGTTTAAGGCCTCATCTTGGTTATACTGGAGGTTTTCTAAGCATACCCGGAAAAAATTATCCCCTCCGGTTTCAGAAATGAAATTGGAGATGTTCTGAAAATAAAAATCTTGAAAGGTGTTAATACCTCATATTTCCTAAGAGAAGAGGTTTGTATGATATATGAAAGCACAATAGGAATCATACTCAGATTTTGGAATTTTCAACTTTTTTTAAAAAACAAAGGAATTACAATAGAGTTATGTCTAAATGTTGTCTTTTATTGAAATCTGGCATTGTTAGAACATCATTGGCTACAACACTGAAATAAAGGTAAGGTTGGGGCATCAGTAATTAATCAGTGAATGTTCAAATAATGCTAGACATTTCATTTATTTTATTTAAAATGCTCAACAGAAGTACATTGTGGGATGGGGACTGTTAATTTCAGTATGACACATGTCGTCTACTGAGAGAAACCTTTAAGAGAGTTGCGCTTAGTAAATTGGTTTAGTTGTAAAGTCCTGTCCCGGGTTTTGTCAGGGACAACATGATCATGGAATGAGAATTCATAAGAAGAGAAGGAATGGATAGTCAGCTAGATTCACAAGGAAGGCTTGTGGGGACGATGCAAAAATCCTCACAATGGAATTTCTACCTTTTTTTTGTTGAGCTAATAGATGCAAGATTCCTTCTCTAGTTCTCTAGTGATTTTATCAGGTTAACATAGTTAAATACAAAGTTCTTGATTGGGGTTGATAGCCTAGGCCAATCGGGAAAGCCCTGGCTGACCAATATAACCAGGAGATGAGCATCTCCTCAGCGGAGAACTGACCCTAAGCTGGCTGGTCACAGCCAGTGTTCTGTGGCCAGAGCTACAGTAACCGGAATTACTAGTACTCTGTACTAGTAAATAAAGGGTGACTTGGTGACAGGATACCAGCCTTGGTGCAGTTATTTCAGCAACTAAGGAACAGGCAATAAATGCCAGCCTTGCCACAACATCCCATCCAACAGCAATAAAAAAAATCTGGTTCCTAAACTAGCAGTGAGAGCTGCTCATGGTCTTTTTGAAAACATGGACTGGATGTTGACAAATAGCACAGGTGTTTAAAAAAAATGAGAGAATCTCCTCAGTTGAGGACTGACTCCGAGCTGGCTGGCCAGAGCCAGTGTACTGTGCCCCAGTAAATAAATGATGACTTGGGGACGGGACAGCAGCCTCTATGCAGTTATTTCGGGTTCCAATAAAGTAGTTTGTGTTTCTGTTATTCAGCTAGATATTACCTATGAGTACTAGTTGTGTTCGCAACTGGACTATTCTGTGGCCAGATAGTCTTGAGATTTTAAAGCTTTTTCTTTCCCCCCCCATAATCGGTCCACTCCCTTTAAAATAAAGGGGTTACACATCGAATGCAGAAACAGTAGATAGTCTTCCAGAATTTGTCAGTTCTGCAGTTCAGTCATTGAAAACTAATAAGTTGAGGTTTTGCTTCTAAATGTTTATCAGGATGTTTGTAACGTATGAAAGTTCGTGCTTGACCTGTGGTATGTAGCAATGTTTAGATCTGACACTTCAAAGGTTTTGTCTGCTAACACTATTTTGGCTTTTAATTTGCTTTATTTCAATTGAAGTAATAGAAGCCATGATGCTCCTGTTTAAACCTTTATCATGAGATTCCTAGTTGAGAAGTAGACTACTTGTTTGAAGTAGTTTATTTTTCTGGCAAGATGATTATAAAATCCTTCTAAAATGACACTGGATACCACACGACTAATTGTTATACTAAAGTAATTCCTGTAATTACATTGTCGTAAAAGATATAAATAGTGTAAGCTTCATAATAATGGGCAGTACACCTCAGCTTAACATTAAAATGTTCTGTGAGTGATTAAAGTTAGCTTTTTCTCCAAAAAGTACTCTCCTCCTTCATCAATAATTTAATTACCTTTCAAACCATAATTTTGTTGGGCCTCTCAAACTGTAGAAAAGAAATACTACAGGATACCTCTTTCTGCAGCATGTGCATACATTTTATGTTCTGAACTTAAATATATGAATTAACATAATGTAGTTTGATTATTCATGTTTGTGAATAATCAAAGTATTCAAACTCATTTGATGTCCAGTTCTTCCTACCTCCCATCCCCAAAAAACTTGATTAATCAATGTTAGCTGTTTAATGGAGTACCAAAAGACTAAAAATATAATTTGGGACAGATGCTTTTTCCAGTGAAAAGAAATTATTAACAGAGGAACTGATTCAAATGAAGAAACTGAAGGAAGTTGCCAACCAGGATATGGCTTACAAGGAATCTGAGCTGTTGAGGATCAAACGCGAGCTGGAAACTACTATTGCTGCTGTAACAGATGAAGCACATCAAGGCCGGTTGCTAGAAACACAGGCATGTTTAACTGCAATTGTAACACCATTATTTTGGACAAGATATTACAGATTTTTAAAAGCATGTTATACTGAAAATGAGCCAGAATCTCATGTGCATAATTTATTATTTCAAATTTTCAAAAAAGCTTGGTGTTCCTGGATGACCATAAGTATTAGAATTTGGATTAAATTATATAATGACACTGTCAACACCAGAAACCAGACACAATAAATATTAATAAATTCAATACATTTTTAGTGACAAGACAGCTATGATTGATAAAAATGCTTTGAAGATTGCATTTATTAGTTCAGGTTACCTTAAATATTAACCTTAATGAGAATATGAGAGATCTTAAGATACATTTACAGCTTTGAGGAGTTTCCTGAGAGGGGTGTACGAGACCTATAAACATTCTTATCTGTTGCAATCGTAGAGTCATCAAGTTATACAGCACGGAAATAGACCCTTCAGTCCAACTCGTCCATGCTGACCAAGTTTCCCAAACTAAACTAGACCTATTTGCCTGCGTTTGGCCCATATCCCTCTTAACCTTTCCTATTGATGTACTCATTCAAATGTTTTTTAAATGTTGTAACTGCACCTGCATCTACCACTTCCTCTGGCAGCTCGTTCCTTGTGCAAACCACTTTCCCTATGGAAAAAGTTGCCGCTTGGGTCCCCTTTAAAATCTTTCTCCTCTCTCCTTAAAATTATGCCTCTAGTTTTGAACTGTCCCACCCTTGGGAAAAGACCTTTGCTTTTCTGAAGGCCTGAACTATGCCTTCATGATTTTATAGTCCTCTATAAGGTCATCCCTCAACCTCCTATGCCCCAGTGAAAAAGGTCTCAGGCTATCCAGCTCATCCTTATAAATCAATCCCTCTAGACCTGGCAACATCCTGGTAGATCTTTTCTGAACCCTCTCCAATTTAATAATATCCTTTGTATAGCAGGGGTACCAGAATTGTACGCAGTACTCCAAAAGTGGCCTCAAAGTCCTGCACAAACCTCAATATGATATCCCAACTCCTATACTCAATAGTCTGAGCAATGAAGGTAAGCATGCTAAATGCCTTCTTAACCACCCTGTCTTCCTGCGATGTAACTTTCAAAGAACTATATGCTTGAACCCCTAGGTCTCTGTTTGAGAAAACTACCCGGGCCCTACGATTAACTGTCGATTTTTGCTTTACCAAAAAGCAATAGCTCGCATTTATCCAAATTAAACTCCATCTGCCACTCCTCAGGCCATTGGTCCAATTGATCAAGAACCCTTTGTAATCTTCCTCACTGTTGACTATACCACCAATTTTGGTGCTTTCCACAAACTTACTAACCAGTCCTCCTAACTTCTCATCCAAATTGTTTCTATGAATGACAAACAGTGGACCCAGCACTGATCCCTGCAGAACAAGGCTGATCACGGGCCTAGTTTGAAAACAGCTCTCCACCACCACCCTTTGTCTCCAACTGACAAGCCAATTTTGCATCCAATTGGCAAGCTCATGCTGAATCCCATGTAATCTAACTTTGCTAATCAGACCACCATGCAGAACCTTGTCAAAGGCTTTAATAAAATCCATGTAGACAACATCTACTGCTCTGCCCTCAATCTTTTTGGTTACTTCCTCAAAAAACTCAATCAAATTCGAGAGACAGGATTTCTCAGGCACAAACCGTGCTGACTATCCTTAATTAGTCTTTGCGTTTCCAAAATGCTTACAAATCCCAACTCTCAGAATCCCCTCCAACAACTTACCCATCAGTGATGTCAGACTCAGCAGTCTACAGTTTTCAGGTTTGTCCTTATGGCCTTTCTTAAATGCAAATTATTTTGCTACAGTTATTTTAATTGTTAATGACCTGAAATAAGGTGCTCAGAGAGAATATTTCAGTGGGATCATCCAGTGAAGCTATAATGGGTGGATCTCAGAAATAAGAGTATATTGCAAATAAGAGAATATATGCAAAATATTAACCACCCTCCAGTCCTCTGACACCTCACCCATGGTTATAGATGATAAATATATCTCTGCTAGGGCCCTGCAATTTCTTCCCTAACTTCCCACACTTGATCAGGTCCCAGAGATTTATCCACCTTTATGTTTTGTTTCAGACCTCCAGTACCTCTTCTGTAATGTGGACCATTTTCAAGACATCAATATTATTTCCCTGAGATCCCTAGCCTCCATGTATTTCTCCACAGTAAAAAAAGACAACAATCATTTAGGATCTCTCCCATCTCATGTGGTTCCACGCATAGACAACCTCATTTATTGTTTAGGGGCCCCATTCTCTCCCTAGTTGCTCTTTTCCCCTCAATGTACAATGTAGAATCTCTTTGGATTATCCTTAGCCTTATCTGCCAAGCTATCCCTTATTGGAGGGCCTACAGTAGAATCCCAATAAAGTGGTCAACCCCTTCTTATTTCTGAGTTCCACCCGTTTTAGCTTCACTGGATGATCCCTCAGAAATATTCCCTGAGCACCTTATTTCAGGTCATTAACAATTAAAATGACTGTAGCAAAATAATTTAAATCTGTACATTTACCTCCTAATAAATTCAAATTACTTTCTGTGGAAACCAAAGGCATTTAATTTGCTTTGTGGGAATTATTACAAAACCACTGACTTCTGACCTTGAAAGATGGCCTGTGGTATACAAAAGGAAAGATAAACACAGTACTTCGATTTCTACACAAGAATGTCACTGTTGGGAAGATAGAAAGGATGGCACATAACTCCTCTTTTTCCATCCACTCTGCAAATGTGCCTGAAGCACTTTCTTCAAGGGGAAACCTGAATACACCACAAATACTTGACAAATGTGACATTCAAATGCTGGCCTTATTTGAAGCCTTGAACTGTAGTTTTGTAATTGCTAAAGAAAGTCTTTTAAAAGTAGTTTAAGTTTCCTATTGTAACATAAGCAAATTAATTGATTCTAAAGCTGGTTCTATTCAAGTGGCACGTGTCGCCATCAATAAACCATATGGAACGAAAAACAGATAGATAAGTAGAGCTAGTAGAAGATGGGAAGAATCACGCATTTTGGGATAACTTTTGCTTCAGTTTCTTAATGACATTTTTATTTTGAAATGCTTCTGTTGAAAAAAGTGATTGAGGCAAATTATAGATAAAGTGTGGCTTATTTAACCATGTAGCTTTTTGGAAGTAAACACATTAATGACGTCATATTGATTGTAGTTTCTGATACTTATGCATGACTATGTTTTATACACAGACAGGGAAGAAGAACGTGCAAAAGGAGGAGAATTAAAATCTCTGCAAATGACAATGTGCGGACAATTAGATGCATATAAGAGTTATAATGTGTGTGTCAAACATCAGTTCTTGTCCCATAAAAATAGAGCACTGGAGAGGGAGAAAAATGCAGTTTCAGATGAAGTGCAAGCTAGTAGTTATTAGATCAGGAACAAAAAGCGTAAGAATCAGATGAATAAAGTAATATTGGAAATGTGTAGAAGTTCTCACTTTTGATCATTCATGCAACACATCATTCTCATTTAGATGCTGCTTGATCTGCTTTAAAGATTTTCAGTATTTACCCCAGATACATAGAGGTCTTGTGGTACTGTTGGTAGTGCCAGCTCCTCTGAGTCAGAAGCTTAACTCCTACCTCGGAATTTGATAGCTAAGGAATGTACACCGAGATAGTCAACTTGCTTGGCTGCATTATACCTGCAAATTCATCCAACACATGCCTAATGGCAAACAGTAAGAGTAGAAGGGATTCATGGCCAGTCAAGTAATTAATGAATGGAAAGTTGGAGCTCTACCATCACTATTCAAAGCTCCAGACTAAACACGCATGTGTGCCTGTATATTGTTACAGCAACTCTGACTTCCTGACCAATTTGTAATATATCATCATTCTCTGTGTAAGCTGGATTTGATGGAGCACAGTGGAGTAGATGGCCTGCGTAATTGTGGGAGGGGCTGTGTGCCCACTCATGCTTGTAGATAAACAGTCAATAGCAGGAATGGCTCAACATGGGAAACCTGCCAGATAGTAAACAATCTCCTCATTATTTACCTAGTTAAAGGCCATCACCAATGAGTACATGAATCATCACCAATTCATGCACTCTGAATTGGTGATGATTCAGGAATCATTCCAAGCACCCCGCCCCCTCCCCCAAAGGCCACCCAGAAACCCTGTTGGGTTGCTTGAAACCTCCCAGAGATTGCCTCTTTGGTACCTACTGCCCAATTGAGGGAGCCAACAACAGGAAAGTGTGTACCTACGGAGAACTACTTCCTACTGCCCTTACATCCAATATTCCCCATGTTCTTCCTTTTAGAGTTGTGAAATCTATTTAATCTGCAAATAGTGGCCATGATTGACTGAGGCCTGGGAGCAGTTGTGGACCTCTGGTGATGTGTGATAATGATTACAGTAAAAACAATGATTTGTATGGTATTGTTTACATAATTAATCATTTGAGGATGCCACCAAGGAACATGAGATATTGGAGAAGATGACCAAGTCAAAGATGTAGGTTTTTAAGTGTCCTTAAAGTGTCTTTAAGGAGGAAAGTAGGTGGAGATGTTTAGAGAAGGAATTCCAGACTTTGGAACTTGGGCAGCTAAAAAAAAGGCTATTGATGTAACTATAATTAAAAAACTGTAATGTTTACAAAACCAGAATTAGGTGGTCACATATCTGGGAGAGTCATGAGCTGAAAATGTTTAGAAGGATAGAAGGTGCTAAGGTTGTTGAAGGATTTGAAAACAAGAATTTCAACATCACGTTATGATGTAACCTGGGTCACCAAGTACAGAGTTGATCAGTTGACATGATTTGGTACAAGATAGGCCATGAGTAACAGAGATTTGGATGATCACTGCGTATTTTTAAAAGAATATTTTTGTTTTAAGCTTAATCAGCATGTTGACAAGCACCAGGCTGCAGAGGCTAAGCTTGAAGAAAAGACATCAGAGTTATTGAAGACTCATGTTGCCCTTCATCAGCTTGAAGAGAAGTACTACACCAGTACTGCATCAATGCAAGACAACATTGCCAAAGAACTGAGGTGAGGAGACTATGACTTCCCTTTATAACATGAAGCACTTTTAAACTGAACACAATCCATTTCTTTAAACACTTATTATAAAGCAAAGTGAAGAAACTTTTGTGACAGTAATTAAGGGATTTAATCCTAACATCTCTAATGACTATATTTCATCTAGTAACCATTAGGATTATACAGCAATTGGAATTCCTGATGAGTTGTGTTTGCAGTATGAACAAGATTTTGATTTTGCTTCTAGAATCCTGTTTGTCATACATGAAAGAACGGTCTATAGTAAAATAATTCTTAAATAGACTAGTTACAGTGATGATTGAGTTTTATTTGGTCAAAAAATTAAATTAATGTAGAATCAATACAATCTTCATCCCTGGACTCGTGACTTGTCCAAAAAAGATTCCTTTTTGTCAATTTACTATTCTCCTACGATGGCAGTGAAATAAATATGGTTACATTAAAAAGTCTCAATAAATCCTTATCTGTTTTCAGTGCATCCACCCGTTTTAAAGAATTTCACACCGTAATTGACTGGACATGCAATTTTTCATCAGCATGGTGAGGTTAATTAGTCTAAAAGGTACAAAAAAGTCTGGGAATACTCAGCCAGCCAGTCAGGCAGCATTTATAGACAGTAAAACCAAGTTAATGTTAAAATTTAAGTTTATTGCTCCACCGAGAGCTGCCACAGGCATGACAGACTGAATGGCTATACCCTATTATTTTTTATGTGCATACAAGGAATAGTTTATTTGTTCATAAATAACAAGTATGGGGGGGGGGGGAGAATACAAAGTGCTGGACGTTTCATGACCCTTATAATAAGACATGACACAATAATTCTGTCTATCCATTGATTCTGCCAGACCTGCTCAGTAGTTCCAACATTTTCTGTTTTTATTTGGGATTTCCATCACCTGCAATATTTTGCTTTCATACAAAATATATTGATCCTGCCTCTTCCACATTGATTCTCTATTTACTACATTTTTATTACATATTTTCTCCATCAAAATACCTTTTTTAAATGTTGAACCTTTTTAATGCCTGTATTTTCCTCCTTGGTCAAATTCCAGAAAGCTACAGGTATTTACAAAAGCAGAAAGCTATTGTGTCCATGCTGATTCTTTGCCAAAACATTACAATACAAGTCTCACTGTCCTACATTCTCTTCTGCCAAAACTGTTTATCACTGTTTCCTTAAAAGATGTAATACACAAGTAGATACTTGTTCAGACATTGCAAACTCCGAGACAAGTGGGGCTTGTACCTGGACCTTCTGACCAGAGGGAAGGCACCGTAAAAGATGCTCTCAACAACTTAGTGACAAAAGAAATACTATTTTGACAAATCTGTATAACAAAATTTAATCTTTTTGTTCTTCTTGTGCTTTGTGCAAAAATTAGTGATTAATCAAATGACTGGACATAGGATAAGAGAATGGCTGCTGAGAACCAAATCTCCATTGCCAAAAGCTACATGAAACCTTTGTCCTTGTGATGTTGGTTCACCTACATGCAGCAGGCACAGCCTTCTCCCTGGCACTGCAGAGCAAGAGAGCTGGCTGCTCTCTCAATGGATTTCAATGCCTGGGGATTTGATTTTGGGAAAGTTATTGCCACTGCCCTCTAAAAGCCAATACTTATTTCCTTCATGTAGGCATTACTTCCAGGTCAACGGTTGCCAAGTCACATGGACCAAAATTTCTTACTATTTGAGGAAAATAATAACTGATCCATTTACAATTGAGCAAACGCTCAAATATTAAAATAATTACAGCCTGTACGGACATTTTAAATAATCAGTTTTCTTTATAATGTTGCTTCTGGGTCAATGGTTGTCACGTGCAGCACTTATTCGGTTAAATTATGAACAAATCTACTGTAACAACATTTTTCAGGGATGAAATCAGCAGTTTGCAACAACAGCTGAGGGAAAAAATGTTGTTGGTGGAGGAAGACAAGTTTCTCAGAAATAAAGTGGCTGAGGACTGTGGTCGCTTGACAAAGGAAAATGCCCTCTTGCACTCTCATGTACTGGAACTAACTAAAGAGCTGGAAAGGGTAGGTACATTAGGTGTACTTTAAATCTTGTCATTTTGGCAACTACTGCATATAGCTATAATGAAACAGTCACATTTGTCCAATTATTTGAAAAAATACATCAAAGGCACACATTTTATATGACCATAGGAGAGGATAGTCTGACGTGGGTTGTATGGTGATGGGACAAGGAGGAGATACAAAATCTTCACTGACCCATACATTGTGTTAAAAATATTATAGTAAATTCAGCAGCATGTTGTAGGCCATTGCAATGCACCACAGTTCTGTTAAATGTAAGAACTGTATATAACTAAATATACCTGACAGCTGATGTCCAGCTGGTATGTCATATCCTGCAGTTCTAGGGTCAGATTGCACTAGGGTACTTTTTGTTTTTGTTGGGAGTTGCTCTGAGATAATTGAACACCTCACCTCAGCAGACCAGTTTGGAGGGTTACTAAATTTAACAGCCTATTTCATAATTTTGTTTTAAGTTCTTGACAAAAATGTGAATTAAAATTCTGACACAAACTTTTATAAAAAATCTAGGACATGTTAAAGAAGAAAAGTCCTACCACTATCTCGGTCATAAAAGTATGGTTGACTCTTATCTGCTCTTTAAATGGCCTAACAAGCCACTCAGTTGAACTGCTTCAAGGTCTGAAGCAAGGAATGAAACCCAACACACCAGCCAGCATAGACCTGATCGCCAGAAATGACCATGGCAAACCCAGTCCTGTTAACCCTGCAAAGTCCTCCTTACTAAAATCTGGGGGCTTATGCCAAAATTGGGAGAGCTGTCCCACAGACTAGTCAAGCAACACTCCAACATATTCATTCTCATGAAATTAAATTGTACAGACTGTGACCCAGAGTCCTAAACATTGATTCCACACTCCATGAAGTCTAATGGCATCCGATCAAACATGAGCGAGAAACCACCTGCTGATTACTACCTGCCACCACCCCCAAAAAAACTTGCCTGATGAATCAGTACTCCTTCATATTGAACACCACTTCAAAGGAGAATTCGAGGTTCTTGGGAAACACAGCTTAGTCTGGGTGGGTGACTTCAATGTCAATATTGAGTTCCTCAGTAGTACCACTACTGAGTGAGCTGACTGAGTCTAAAGGACATTACTGCTATTTTTGATCTGTAGCAGAAAATGATGGAACTAACAAGATGCAAAAAAAAACTTGACTTTGTCCTAACCAGTCTACCTATAGTGCGTACATCTGTCCATGACTATTGTTAAGCGTGATCATCACAGTCATTATGAAGAACAAGTCCCTTTCTCACATTTTGGAGATCTTCTACTGTATATGGTACTATCACCATGCTACATGGGACAGAATTTGAACAGATCTACCAGCTTAAGATCATTTTCAAATTAATCTTCAACCCCAAGGCCTAAGCTATTCGTCACTTTATCATTACTATTCAGACAGGAGATCAACATTGGTTCAATAAAGAATACAGGTAGGCATGATAGAAGCAGTGCCAGGTGTTCCTAAAAATGATATAATCTGGTGAGCTACAACATGGGACTACTTGTGTACTAAAAAGTAGACTAAGCTAAATGATTCCATAAAACAACAGATGAGAATTATAACAAAAACAAATTGCCAGAGGAACTCAGGAGTCTGGCAGCATTTGGAGAGAAAACAAAGTTTGGGTTTTGAGTCTAGTGACCCTCCCTCAGAAATGACAACATACCACTTTTTTCCTCGATGCTATCTTGATGACTGAGCGCTGTGGGGGAAAGAAAGGGTGAGGGAGAGGTGGAGGAGAACCTAGAGAGAGAGAGAGAGAGAAGATTAAAGTTGGGCAGACAAAGGGATTATTGATAGTAAACCAGGGAAGAAAAGCTAGATAATTGGGGGGCCGGGGGTGCGGTGGCTTGGGAGCTGCAGCTGTGAGTGGGTGAATGGGTTGGCTGTGCTGAAAGCAACCTGTTTAATGACAGGAGCTGGGGTATGGAGGTGTGTAGAAGTCATGGACGGTGGTGTTCAGGCTGTAAATTTATCGAACTCAATATTGAGTCTTGAGGGTGGCAAGGCCCCCAGCACAAATTGAGATGCTGTTCCTCCAGCTTGTACTGAACACCGCAGCAGGCTTGAGACAGAATTTATTGTAATGAATAAAATATGTTTAATTGTAAAGATAGATGATGAGCTAGTTAGAAGATGCAGCACGTGTAAGTTAATTTACATGTATAATCTCAGTATATTGGGACTTGTGAGGCACAGTGTTAGTTCCCCTACCTGCAGCAGGACGCCTGGGTACAAGTCCCAGCTGCTCCAGACACATGTAATGACATCTCCGAACAGGGCAATTAGAAAATATCACTAAGTTCCATTTTCTTTTAAGTCACACACAAATATTTATGGCTTAGTCTCTTGGAAAACCAACATTTTCCCCATTAATGTGATAGTTTGTTATGGAGTACTTTTCTGACTAAAATTAATGCTGTGATGGCCAGAATTGATCAATTAATGATTTTTTTCACAGCTAGCAATCCCAATATTAAATATTAAGATTCTTATGATGTTCTGCAAGACTCGAATACTGATTGTCTGTGGACTGCTAACAGATCAGTTATTGTTAAGTTTAAGCTCACAACAGCAGTTGGTCTGAGATGAACTAACTTTATTGCAGGTTCAAGCACTTAGGGATGAGAAGAATTCTAAACATTCAACCAATGTCATGCAGTTGACTTCTCTAAAAGAGCAAGAGAGACAACTTGAAATGGAATTGTCTCATTTAAAAAGAATGATGAAGGAAGAGGAGTAAAAGGTTCTCAGTGCCATGGAACAGGTAGTACTCCTTCCACATGTCCAATGTACAATAGTTCTTATGTTCTTCCTTCAAGATTATACCAAGTATATTATCAATGTGACCATTCAAAAACTATGATGAAGCATGCATGATAAAACACATTGCTTACTGAGTAATAGCTTATTAAAGGGAAAGTAATGATTATAAATAGATTTCTTTTTCATACATTCGTGCAGAGTAAGGAGGGAACCCTTTTGAGAGGCAGAAAGCATTGGCTCCCAATGGTCAGAACACCTCAGAGAACTTCTAAACTGGAATACAATCATTGATGAGGACGTGTTTGAGGAAGTCCCTGACTCTCCAAAGATGGTCTTGGACGCCCACTTAGTGTGGCAGACACTGAAGCTGCCAATAGATGCAAGAAGAATAGAAAAGCAAGAGTAGATAGGATTCCAGTGGCGATTTTGAACCATGAAGGAGTTGACAAGTGAGCTGTGCTCTATCAACTGCTGGTGAAAACCTGGGATCAAAGAGAAATCCCTACCTATCTCAGGAATGCTGCCATCACCACCATCTTCAAGAAAGGAGACAAAGTAGACTGTGGGAGCTACTGAGGAATCTCCCTTACTCTCCATCATGAAGATCATCACCTGAATCCTCACTTGTTGCCTTCTCCCAGCCTGAGGAAATCATTCCTGAAAATTCCTGTAGCTTCTGAGAAAACCATGAAACTCTGGATATGGTTTTCATTGCTTGGTAATTCAGAGAGAAGTACCATGGAAGATCCTGTCAAAGGCTGGCTGTCCTGAGAAATTCATCAATATCATTAATCTCCTCCACGACAAGATCTCACCGATAGTAATATGACAGAATCTCATGGGGTTAAGGCAGGGGTATGTCATACCCACTCTGCCTTTTTCTCCATCTACATCGCCACCATTCTTCATCTCGTCAAGAACAAGGTTCCCAGTGGTGTGGGCATTGTTTATAGGATGGACAGAAAACTTTTTCCATGTCAACTAGTTGAAATCCAAGAAAAAAAAACAACACTGATCTCACTTGTAGAACTTCAGTACATGGATAACAATGTCATCTCTGCTCTCACAGAAAAGAATCTTCAAGCCTCACTTAACGCCTTTACAGAAGCATACTGAAAAGTTGGTCTCGGCCTCAACCTCGACATGACTCTAAATCCTTTACCAACCCATCCTAGTCAAGTTCCAGTCCATCTCTCCATTAAGATCAATGGAGAAATCTTCCCAAATGTGGAAAAATTTCCCTTACATGGAAGATTACAAGGTTAGCATTCATGCAGCGATTCAACATTGCATCCAGTCTGCAAGCGCCACCATCAGCTGCCTAAGGACGAAATACTTTGACATCTGTGACATCTATGCTGATGCCAACACCCTTGTGTATAAGGCAGTCATCCTTCCACCTCTTCTATATGGCTTTGAAACTTGGACAATGTATAGATGCCACCTCAAGACCCTTGAAAAGTAACATTAATGCTACTTGAGACAGATTCTCCTCATCAGCTGGGAGGTCAGGTGTACTAACTTCAGTGTCCTTGATGCACCAGAGATACACAATGATCTGAAACCATCTCCATTGGACTGGCCATATGCTTAGGATGCCTAAGTTCCAAATCTTCCTTGCCAATCTCAAAGGCAGCCCTGGAATGGGAGGAGGCTAAAGGAAGTATTTCAAAGATTCCATGAAGGCTTCCCTCAAGAAATGCAATGTAGGTACTATTGCATGGGAGACTCTTGTTCAGAAGAAACCAACTTAGAGGAAACTCCTAAATGAAGGGACACCGTTCTTTGATGACACCTGTTGACAAAAGGAAGTATGGAAAAGGAACTGGAGAAAGAAATGCTAGAGATCTTAAGGCTAAGGACAACTTCTACTTCCTGGAAACACCTGCCAAATGTGTAGTCAGAGATGCAGCTCTAGCTCATCAGTTATGCAAGTACCCACAGAATCCATGACCAATGACACAGAACTTCCTCGCCAAACAATAATACTCATTAATGAGTGATTCCAGTGTTGAACGTTTGAGAGTGGCTGTCCAGACCTTCAAGTTTCAGAATATGAATCTGAAATTTCAACCAACTACTGTAAAAATGGGACATGATTTCCCTTTCTCTGACACTACAAAGGAGCTGTCAAAATGGAAATACAGCTTCATATTTCTAAAGAAGCCCCGATTGGAATCTTCTCTCCAGAAATGTGGAGCTCCCTTTTCTTTTCAAGAAAAAGGGTGAAATTGGCAATATCTGAAAGATCATTAGACTTTGCCAGATGGTTTGTGTTTTAATAGTCTCAGAGTTCTGCCAGTCAGCCAATCTTCTATCCATGCCAGTATCTTGTCCTTAAAACTATGGGCTCTTACATTATTTAGCAGCCTATTGTGTGGCACCTTGTCAAAGGCCTTCTGGAAATCCAAATAGATCACATCCACTAGGTCTCCTTTGTCTAACTTGTGCATTACCGCCTCAAAAAAACTCTAATAGATTTGTCAGACATGACTGTCCCTTGACAAAGCTGTGCTGACTCAGCCCCATTTTACCATGCACTTCTAAGTGCACATAAACTCTTTCCTAACAATGGACTCTAAAATCTTACCAACAACTAAGGGTCAATTCAACTGGCCTATAGTTTCCTGTCTTTTGCCTCCCTCCCTTCTTAAATAGGGGTGTTACATTAGCCATTTTCCAGTTCTGAGACCTTCCCTGACTCTAGTGGTCCTGTAAGATCACCACCAATGCTTCTACAATCTCCTCCGCTATCTCCTTCAGAACTGTGGGGTATAGTCCATCTCGTCTGGGTGATTTATCCACCTTCAGACTCTTCAGCTTCCCCAACACCTTCTCCTTTGTGACGCCCTGAACTCTCAAAGTTCTGGTATGCTGCTGGTGTCTTCCACTGCAAAGACTGATGCAGAGTACCTATTCAGTTCTCCATTACTACTTTTCCAGTATTCTATTTTCCACATGCATGCCTCTTGCTTACCTCTTAGCTATCTAAAACAAAAACTCTTGCAATCTTCTTTTATATTACTAGCTAGCTTACTCTCATATTTTATCTTCTCCCCCATTATTGCTTTTTTAGTTGTCCTCTGCCGTTTTCTTTTAGAAACAGGCTTTCGAATCCTCTGGCTTCCCATTAATCTTCACCCTATTTTACGCCTTCTGTTTTGCTTTTATGTTTTCCCTGACTTCCCTGGTCAGCCATGGTTGCCTTGTCCTCTCTTTAGTACGTTTCTTCTTTCTTGGGATGAATTTCTGCTATGCCTCCCGAATTAACCCCAGAAACTCCTGCCATTGCTGCTCCACTGTCTTTCCTGCTAGGCTCCCCCTCCAACCAACTCTGGCCAGCTCTTCTCTCATGTCTTTGTAATTACCTTTACTGAATTGTAATATCGTTACACCTGATTCCAGCTTCTCCCTGTCAAACTGCAGGGTGAATTCTACCATATTATGGTCACTGCTCCCTTGGGGTTCCTTAACCTTCAGCTCCCTATTAAGTCTGTTTTGTTACACATCACCAAATCCCAAACTGTCTGTTCCCCAGAGGGGTCTACCACAAGCTTCTCCAAAAAAAATCATCTTGTAGACATTCTACACATGTCTTTCTTACATGCCTTTTCCATATCCTGACTTATTTTCTTCCTCACATCCTGACTATTGCTAGAAGGCCTGTGTACAATTACAATTGGGGTTTTTCTTTCCTTTGCAGTTCCTTAACTCTATTCACACAGATCCTATGCCTTCCAACTTGATATCGCTTCTTGCTAGCAGTTTAATTTCATTTCTTATTAACAAGGCAATCCCACCCCTTCTGCCCATCTGCCTTTCCTTTCAATAGGACATGTATCCTTGGATATTTAGTTCCCAACCCTGATTCCTTTGCATACACATTGCTGTGATACCGACAACATCGTACCTGCCAATTTCAATCTGTGCTACAAGCTAATTTACCTTGTTCCGTATACTGTATGCATTTAAGTACAACACCCTATGTTGACAACCCCCTTCACGTGGTTGTCCCCTTATCTGCTGTGCCTGAAGTTAGGTTCCTGACCCTTTCTATACTCTCTCAAATGACTTGTTCTGGAAACTTTAATAACCTCTGTTGAGCTCTATCCACCTTCCACTTTTTCCATAATTTGCCATGTAACTGACCCTTGCCCTATTTAGTTTAAAGCCCTGTCTACACCCCTAGTTATGCAATTCACCAGGACTTTGATCCCATGATTTAGGTAGAGCCCGTCAATTGTTGGAAAAACCCATCTGGTTTACTGATGTCCTTTAGGGAAGGAAACTGCCATCCTTACCTGGTCTGGCCTACATGTGACTCCAGACCCACAGCAATGTGGTTGACTCTGAACTGCCCTCTGGGCAATTAGAGATGACCAATAAATGCTACCTAGCCAGCGATGTGAATGAATAAAGAAAAAAGAAAACAAAAGTGAGTTCATGGAACAAGATGAGCAATGATCTACAACCATGCAGCTTCCAAGAAGCAATTTGTTGAAAAAAAATCCAATGTCTTTCCACAATCCTTCAAAATAAACTTGACAAAAAAACATTAACTCTGAAGACAAAACACCAACCTGAAAATTGACCCATTTGTCCCAACTATTTCCTGTTGATATGGACAGAGATTTGGTTTGCTATCAAGTTATCCCAATAATCCATTTTTATGCAATAACCTTGTAAAATACCTTTGGGAAAGTACATTTATGTAATCCCCTTTATCCACATTGCTTACTGTTTCCTTCCAAAACTCCAGTTTAGTCAAACATGATTTCCGTTTCACGGAACTAATATCCTTGCTGGTCCTAGCTTCTTTTCTGTTTTTGGAACTCCATTCATCTGCTAAGCTAAACTCCTGATTTGTGCCTTGCAGAGTGGAAAGACTTGTGAAAAGTTAGGAGTTGAGTTACGTGCTGCAGGGTTTCTGAATAACTTTGTAAAACACTAAAAAAAATTGTGCCTTTTAAGTAAGAATGTAAATCAGTTCTTTGAAAATATCTTTCAACTTTTCTTGCTTTATATTCATTTACTTCAACTCCTGAAGTCAATTTTTAAGCTCCTTGCTATGATCCTGAATGCTCTTGGTTTTATTAATTTAGAACTTTGTACAACATATACATGAATTTCATCTAATTGTTCAAATAGACATTGGTCCAAGACTCATCCACACAAAACGTATTTTATTGTTGAAATGGTGAAATGTTGCAAGATACTCTCAATGCAGGATTTTTGCTCAATAAACCCTGTGCAGTCATTTTTAACTTCAAAGAGGAACACCATTTATTATATGCTGCAACTTAGGAGTAAATGAGACTGGCTAAAAAAGGTTGTAGAGGTAGAAATCCTCACCAAATTTAATAAAATACTTGAGTCCATGGACCAAATGCTGGAATTTGGGATGAGACTGAATAGGACTTTTCTCAGGCTATGTGGACATTATGAATTGAATGTTTTCCTGTGCCATAAAGGACACAGACTTCTTCCTCATTGGGCAAGAAACAAATATAAACAAGCAAATTCTCCTGATTATCCTTTAAAAATCCTTCCTGCTCTCTGATCTTTATAGTATTATCCTATATTCAGATAACTGCAATTTCCCAGCAAAAATATTCCTCTGTCTCCTTCCCACTATTTGGTGGTCTATGTGATATATTCAATTAGTACATTGGTACTTATTTTGTTTCTTAACTCTAGTCTAATAGATTTTGTCCTTCTCTGCAATGACTTTCTATAAATCAATATTCCCAATTATTCATCAACCTTGGACTTTGTGTCCTTAACTTCTTGGTGCTAGGAATATTTAATATCCATTTCTGCCCTTTTTGGAGCCAAGTCTTGACATCAGATTCCCATGTGGCTATTTGTGCATGCAGCCAAAATATCTTATTTAATATACATGCACTGAAGATATAAAGTAGATCTTATTGTAGTTGCTCAAAGTCTTATCATACCTAATGATCTACTATTGCTTGTCTAATGTTATCTGTCTCCCCCAATTCTGTGTACCACATTTTGTTTTCTACTGCTACATCCTGGTTTCAAAGTCCCTTCCAAATTAACTTAAACCCTCCCAAACAAAAGTCTTGAACCTCCCTGTAAGAACATAGGTAACAAGTCAATTGAGTTTGGACCATTAAATTGGTACAAGTCCCATCTCCCCAAGGACTGCTGCTAATGGCCTAGGAATCCAAAGCTTTTCCTTGATCTTTCCAACTACACATTTATCTGTTCAATTCTATTTCAGTGCTCACTACTGCTTGAAACTGATACAAATCTGGAGATTATTACCTTTGAGATCTCTACCCACCACCCAAAAGTCTGCCTGCAGCCCCTCGTGCCTTCTTTCAATCAAATCATTGATTTCAATTTCTGATTTCTGGCAGTTTACCCGTTCCCTTCAAAATGTTTTATAGACACTAAATGTGACACCCTATATCCTGGCACCAAGGCAGCATCTTACTACCATAGAACTACATCTATGGCCATTCAAATATCTGCTCGCGCCCCTATTTTATGTGTTATCACTGTTTACATTCCTAATCTTCCTCCTTTCCCCTACCCACTCTTCCACCTCAGCTCCAACATTTCCATTGCAGGAGAGCTACCCAGACCACTGTAGGCAGCTCCAAACTGCAGAGAACAAGGCAGATTCAGGAACATGTTGGATTAATTCAGTTAAGTCTTTTCTGGCTGTTGTCAACTGCTTCTCAAGCTCATCTTAGAACAGGTTGAATAGAAAATGGGGAATTGAGGAGCTGACTATGTATCATGCTGTCAAAAACTACATTAGGGTGTTAAAAAGCAAGGTATTCTAAATGCTGAAAATCCAAAATGTAAACAAGGTCAGAAAAAAAACAACTGAGGTCAGGCATCTGTGAAGAGAAACAGAATTAAGTTCTCATCAATGACACTTCATCAGAACAGAAACAAACTGATGTGGAACTTTGATGCAGAAAACCATCTTTTAAATTTATGGTCACAAGTGAATAACCAGAAAATGCTTCACTCCACATTGTAAATGAAAGTTTTAGACTACTGTATCACACAGTGGGATATAGATGACCTACCTCATGTATTTCTAATGTCAGTTAATCCATCGACAATGGAATTTTTTTTGCATACCTGCGAAATACACTCAATTTTTGGCAGTAGTCACGCTATTCATTGGTAGCTGCATAGAGTATAAGAAAACGGACAAGATCAGGTTGAAAAATATTAATGTACAAGAATTTAGGTATGGAGGGGGTGGATGGTGGATACAGACAAGTGAATAATTATATAAACTTTATTCAACTCATGTGCATTCATCTTTTTAGTTGCAGCATCTAGAACAAGGGAAAAGCTCCGTCAAACTGAATGGATTGTCACTCTGGAATCAACTGGCTGCACTGGAGAATTGCCAATCTAATATTAAGCTGGAAAACACCCAGTTAAAGAGAGAGAAAGCCAATCTAGTTGAGCATATCTCTGAATTACATAAACAGGTATTTTGATATACATTTTGCCAGAAATTGTTCAAAAATGATTAGTTCATGGCGACTGCTATTATTAATCCAGAAAAAAGCAGGGATCTTCTCTTTGCCACAGGTTGCAGTAAATTGCCAATCTTCAGAGATTGCTGGAAATTTTGCACCCTCTGCTATCATTTTCTTCCTACGAGATCAAGAAATTGCTGAATTTGAGATGTAAACACAAACAGATGTTAGCATAACTATTTAGTGCTGTTATTGTATGCCACAAAGAACCAATTAATGACAATTTATGGCCCTAACATGCCTTTGAGCATTGGATGCCTAGAAAGGGAATAGCGGTGGAGGCCAACTTCTCCAGCCATAAATTGTTTATAAACTTTCAAATGTTTTGTTTTTGTTTAGTCTCTTCAAAAGATGAAGGCAAAAAAGAATAGGTATTTTGACTTATTCATTCTAGTTCCTCCACTGTCATTCACTCTAGATGTTTTCTAAACAACCTTTTCAGAAATGATATTATACACTTCTGAAGCAGGTGGGCCTTGAACTTGGGCCTCTTGGTTCAGAAGTAGGGAAATTACCATGAGCCCTTATCATCCACCCTATTTATTTACTCCTTATTAAGGACACTAGACCATTGTAGCCAATGTTGATGAGGCCCTGGATTTACCATTTGATATGACTATGCCAATATCAAATGTCATTTGTATTTCCAGTAATTTATGACAAATACAATCTAAAGTAAGAGGTATAAAAAATCCAGGCACTTCAGCCATGTCTAGGTTATTAATTGATAATTGTTCATGTAAATCAGAACTGATAGCAATATTTTGAACCATGAAACAAACTATTTTAAGCCAAGAATACTCATTCATTTAACCTTTCAGCCAAAATGCATACAATTTATTTGGAAGTGTAAGTGTTCCTGAAACTCCCAACAGGTGACGGATTCTGAATTATTTCAAATAATTTTGAGCATGATTTGATAGTACCTGTAATTCAATATTAATACAAATGCAACACGATATTTACTTATTATTAGGGTGGAACTTATTTTTCCTGGAAATTTTGAGAATGTTCCACCCTTTTACCATGGAAATACTAGCCCAGTGCATCTTGCACTTGTCCCTTATAGCTTGTGAATTAATTACAGTTGCACAAACAAAATCAGAAGTGAAAGGGGTGGGCACAAGAATATTCTCTCAAGGCTAACTGGAAAGAGGCAGATGGTTTATGTAAGAATTCATCAGATTACACCATGATGCCATCTCTAGCTAGCCTGAGAAGAGGCTGACAGACTTTTTCATTGAACCTTCTCCTCCATCAATATTCCTTTGATGGTGTATTATCAATACCATGGCCAGGACAGAATGGTGTAATACTTTTATATAGTTCTCCCATATCTGTAGACAGTCACTGCAGGCACCAGTGATGGTCTGTTCTAGTCAGTATCAAGCTTCCTGACATTTGGTGGAATTCATCACTTTAGTTAAGGATTCAGTCACTTTCTACTGAGCAACAAGCTTGTATTTAGCTTTTACAGTCACACTGTTTACATGGGTAATTCACTTAGATTCCTCAGCATTTGCCCACATTCTTTGCTAATGCTAGTTAATTTTCAAGAAGTCTGTAATGCCATACTGTAATCAGTTACACGTTCAAATTTCCAATTTAATACCACCGATACCTCAATGTTAGCTGTGCAGCCAAGCAGGGAAATGGTACCATGGATCGAGGCAAGTAATTTTACATCAATTTCACAACCTCTATGGCACCCTCAGATTCTTCAAGTCTCATGACTCTAAATAAATAACATCTAACAATATAATAAAGGTATACTGTTAAATTAATTCCAGAAAAGGTATATTAAATAGCATAGGAACTACTAGCAATCCCCAATCTGGGTAGTCCTGAGAAAAGAAAGGGTTGAAAAGTTACCTTGTAATAACAAAAGTATTGGAAATTCTGGTACTATGCAAATAAAAAGTCCAGATAGTTGTGTCGCCTGCCACATGCCAGGGTTTGGGACATTTGCTCATTTGCTGTGGGAGGGGAGGAAACAGTTGTTGTGGCCCATGTAGATAACAACATAGGCAGCACAAAGGAAAAAGTTCTGCATAGTCGGAAAGCCAGGCACGAAACTAAGTGGTGGAACTTTAAAGATCATGATCTTTGCATTATTACTAGGGCCACAAGCAAATTGGCATCGGCCAAATCAGATTAAAAGATGAATACATGACTCAAAGACTGGTGTGGAAGGAGTAGTTCCAGTTTGCGGGGCAGTGAAGTAGATGGGAACAATGCTATTGGGATGGTCTCCACCTGAATTGTACTGGGGTTATTGCAAACCTCAAAACTAGGAAAGAAAATGATTTTTTTAAAAATTTGATTTTAAACTCAATAATGGAGACAAGGGATCAAATTTGAGAAGATGTGGTAATTCAAAGAGTAGAGTCAGAGCCAAAGAGAAAGATATTAATGAGGGAAGCAATAAATAGATGTCTCAGGAAGGGATAGAGAGTATGGATATAGGAGTCAACTAACCGGTAACAAACACTAGAATTTACAGGGAGTAAAGCGTGAAACTATAGGCTCCATATCTGAATGCGTGTTCCATTCAGAACAAAACAAATAAACTGAAAGCACAACTAGAAATAGATCAGTCTGACGTGATTGCCATTACAGAGACAAGGCTGCAGGATTACGTAGATTGATACCTGAATATTGAAGGGGAACAGCACATTTAAGGACAGAAGCCAGGAAAAGGTGGAGGGGTGACTCGGTAAGCTAATAATGGTATTAGTATAATAGAGGGGGATTGTCCAAGTTCAGGATCAGCAGGGTGGAAACAGTTTGTGTACAGATGAAAAATAATTAAGGCAAGAAGTCACTTATGGGAGTGGTGTACAGGCTCCCTAACTAACACCAGAGACACAAAAACAGAAGTTGCTGGAAAAGCTCAGCAGATCTGGCAGCATCTGTGGAGAAAAAAAAAAAATCAGAGTTAATGTTTCAGGTCCGGTGACCCTTCCTGAGCAAAGTCAGATGGGAGAAAGGTAGTCTAGGTAAGAAGTTCATAGAATATTTTCAGGATATTTTCTTAGAACTGCAGAGCAGAGAGCAGGCTATATCAGATCTGATCTTGTGCAATGAGATAGATCATTCTTTAATTCTCAGTGAAGGTGCCCTGCAGTAACAGTGACAATAACTGACCATGATTGAATTTACTTTTGGGTTGTAAAAAGAGAAACAAGTCTGAGACTATTTTTAATCTTAAATAAGGGAAATGGAGGGCTTGAAAGATTAGCTATTTAAATTGAATTAGCAAACTAGATTAAAGAATAGGTAATTGAGGTGCAGTGACAGACATTTTGGGGGATATTTCAGAATGTACAAATTTTACCAGTTGTAGTGGTAGTATTCTAAATTTAATTATAAAAGTTGATTTTAGTAATCATAGAATCCTTTAATTGACTTTTGTAAAAGCCCATCTGGTTCACTAATGTCCTTTAAGGAATCGGCCATCCTTGCCTGGTCTGGCCGACATGTGATTCCAGATTCTAAAAGTGGTTGACTTTTAACTGCCCCCTGAAATGACCTAGCAAGCACTAAGTTCATGGGCAATTTGAGATGGGAAACAAATTCTTGCTAGCATTGCACACAGATGATGAGAATAAAAAAAAACGAATAAATAAATTCCAAGTGATGGGCACAGTATCCATGGCTGATTAGAAACATTAAAGATAGCATCTGACTTAAAGAAAAGCATAAAATGGTGCAGGTCAGAAGAATGGATTAAAAAGTGACTAAAACATTAAGAAGATGGGGAAAATTGAAGTCTGAAAGCTAGCCAGAAAAATGAAAACATCTTAAGAATTTCTATAAATATTTTTAAGAAATCATATAGAAACTAGAGAATTGATAATGGCTAGTAAGAGCTGGTAGATGAATTGGTTATTGGGAGTAGAGGCAATATGCAATTCAAAACACATCAACCATAATCTTAGTAAATGGAAGAGCATGCTCCAGGAGTCATAGCAATCTACTCCTGCTCCTTGTTTGTATTTTCATATTAAGATACTTAATCAGTAGTGATCCATTTTAACTGTGTTTTGGTTATATAAAAGTAGCAATTGCAGTTGATTAACGTGGACTTGATCAGAATGTAAAATAGCAGGGAAGTTGCAATGCCGTTTAATTAAGTGGAAGTATACAACTGTAATGGGGCAAAGGATGATAGCAGTTCTAAACAAGTCAAAAAGGACACTCAGCTGAGTGTAAATATTCCATGATGTCTATTATAACATGTTCCTCTAATCATGTTTTATGTCTGTCACTTGCTAAATACAGATTTTTGAAAAAGATGATGAAATTCTTCTCATGAAAGGACATATTCATAGCCTGGCTCAGGATCTAAACTATCTGAAATCCCAACTCGAGATGGAAAGATCCCTGCATTCAGACAGTTGGAAAGAGATTTCTAGCATTGCTGATACCATGAAACAAGTAGCAAATACAATGAACAAAAGGAATGTAAACCCTACTTCAATACATTCCTAATTTTACAGAACAATTGTTTTGAGTGGTCTTTGTGTAAAGTCTGAAAAATCAGTTGCCGGTGGGTGCACGTGAGCAATGTAGTATTCAATCCTGAGACTCAATGAAGAAGAGTAACTGGTATAAACATTTCCAAATTTGCAGCATGCATATTAAGGTGAGCTACTTTTTATAGTGTTTCAGATCGAGAAAGATCGAATAAAACTTTGCCAAACACAGAAGTATGTCAAGTTTAAAAACTGTAAATTCAACACAGTTTAGTTCAGAGCAATAAATACTTGGTAATTTACTGCCCGGGACATTGCAAATAACTGATCTGCAGCTTTAAATAGTTTATGTGATCATATAGCTATACTATGTAAACTGTCATTTTTAGTATTGGGATTGGAAGAAATATTTGCAAAAGCAGGAAAAATAACTCCAAATCAAGTATTGCTCTGATCTTGAGAATTTCATTATATTGTTGATAGCTTCCAACCCAATATCTTTTCCATCTCAAGGTTTTCCTGCTTTTACCTCTGACGTGGAGGTGCCGGTATTGGAACAGTGTGGACAAAGTCACATGACACCAGGTTATAATCCAACAGGTCTATTTGAAATCACAAGCTTTCGGAGTGGACAGATAGTAGGAACTGCCAATGCTGGAGAATCTGAAATAACAAGATATAGAGCTGGAT
>JAHRHZ010000077.1:6133529-6181866 GCA_024137785.1 Ginglymostoma cirratum | reverse complement strand
AGGGTTTAGGCCCGAAACGTCAAGTTTTCCTGCTCCTATGATGCTGCTTGACCTGCTGTGTTCATCCAGCCCCATGCTTGTTATCTCGGATTCTCCAGCATCTGCAGTACCTTTTATCTCTGACTGAAATAACACAATAGGTATAAGAGTTGCGTGCCAAGGATCTAACCAAAGTAATAAGTAATCCAAAACTGTACAAACTAATTGGGGTAAAGAGATCATCAGTTTATCCAGGTAATAGTGACAAAACAGGACAGGAAAGAGGATTTTACAGATACAGAAGTGTGGTGGGCTCACATGTAGCGTGACATGAACCCAAGATCATGGAAAACATGGATGAATGGACAATGCACAATAAATCACCAATGAGGAATGTTACATCCCAGCTGAGGAACACTGCAGCGGCCAAGGACATTAAGCCTCCAATCTTCGGGTAAGCATCCTCCAAAGCAGTCTTTGAGATACGCAACAACGCAGAAACTGATAGCCAAGTTCTGTACCCACAAAGACGGCCTCAACTGTGATCTTGGTTTGATGTCGTGCTACATGTGACCGCACCATTGGGGCAGCACATTGGCTTCAGTGCCAGGGACCCGGGTTCAATTCCACCCTTGGGCAACTGTGTGAAGGTTGCACATTCTCCCTGTGTCTGCATGGGTCTCCTCTGGGTGCTCCACCTACAGTCCAAAGATGTGCAGGTTAGGTAGATTGGCCATGCTAAATTGCCCCATAGTGTCCAGGGATGTGTTGATTAGGTGGGTTATAGTGGGATGGGTCTGGGTGGGATACTCTGAGGGTCAGTGTGGACTTGTTGGGCCAAAGGGCCTGTTTCCACACTGTAGGGATTCTATGAACCACAACATTTCTGTATCTGTAAAATCTTCCTTACTGCCCTGTTTTGTCACCATCACCTGGATAAATTGTTACAATCTCTACCTTAATTAGTTTCTAAAGTTTTGAATTACTTATGACTTTGGTTAGACCCTTGGCATGTGACTCTTATACAGTCATTTTGACAGTCTTATCCAGTCATTTTGTCTCCAGCACCACCTTATTTTTAATTTTTTTGTAATTATCTCTCTGCCTCATTTAATCACATTATAGGTCATCTCTTTGCTCGTTATTCAGCTGTTGACATGTTACTCACATCGTCCGACACTTCGGATCACTTGCAGGGACTTATTATTCGGCACCCCACTCACACCATTTGTATGGTCTTTTGATCTCTCTGCCCATAATTTCTGTATTCTGTGTGCTTCTCTCTCACTTCACCCAATGAAGGGGCTATGCCCCGAAAGCCTCTGATTTTGAACAAACCTGTTGGACTATAACCTGGTGTCAGGTTACATTTACCTACACAGCATTGACCAACTCCCACTCTACCAAAGTCATCCCCACTAAAACCCATTTCTTCAATTGGCTTTTAGTTAGTCTTTCACTGACCGACCTTCCATAACTCTTAGTTAATCTAAAATTTCTACAGCTTGTATTCCTTCTGCTACTAATTCCTATTCATTCATTGTGCCTAACCTTACAAAGCTCTGGTTGCCCAACAGATCAAATTTAAAAGTTCTCAATCTCATTTAGATCCATTTGTAATCTCACCCTTTCTCATCTCCCTTCAACTCTGCTTGGGCATCACACCTCTCTTTGGTTTAGATTTCCAGATCATAGCCCACTCCCAGTCTGTTTCACAATGTTCTGTTCCTAACATGCTCCATATTTATCTAACCCTGGCCTGCCTCCATTACTGCACTGCAATCAGTAGAGATTGGAATTATTGCAACACAAAGACAGGCAGCTGGACCAAATCAGCCTTTTTTCTATTCACAGTAAGATGTGAATATTTAAAGACCCTTAAAAGTGAACCTAACCTGACATCTGAGTAACCAAAGCTTGACTCTGCAAATAATCAATTACAGACACTGATTTGCATCTTAAATAAAATAAAATACAACAAAATACTTTGTAATTTGTTTCTCATATTGCAATTTAAAGCAAAATTAGACCAATTAGATTACTGGTTATGCTATAAATCCAAAAACGTGTTTTCAGTCCCATCCACACAAAAGATAGACAAACACTGTTCGGGGATACAATAAAAAACAAAACTGGCCAGATTATTTAAGTGGTTTTCATGATGCTTTGTTCCATAGGCACACGTGATGGTTTCTTAGTTGATTTTCTGAAGATGTCAACCGAGGTCACCTTTACAAAAAACTGAGATAAAAGCAGTAATATTTATAACTTGATTTTCTTTCCCTTGAGCTTCCAAGAGCAGCTGATGGGAGGTTAGGCAGGGATCTTTCCAATCTTCATGCTGCAGCATCAACAGCCAGATTCTTTTTTCTAGAAAACACAATCCAAAATCCAATTCAAACTCTGACTACTGCTTGAGAGACTGACCGTTTCAGTTACCATTTAAGATGTGCCATCTGCCAGAGTAGAAGATCTTTTCCAGACTTGCTGGAACCAATTCTCAGTGAATAGCCAACTTTGGTTATCTGTTTAAACATAATGCTCTTCCCCGGTAACCAAAGCATCCACGAACCTTTTGATCAGGAAACAACCTGCAATTAGTCCTCATGAATAAACAAGAGGTTGTTTGGTCTATTATCCTTTTAACACAAACTGTTATTCACAGAGAAAAGTCATCTTTAGGTCACAGTTCTCAGTTCATAGCTCCAAACCAAAACTTGAAAGAATAATATAAAAATAATGAAAAATCAGTGAGGGCCTTAAGAGAATGCAATTTTTCAAAAGATGCGTTGATAGACTAAGTAAATGAAAAGATATACGGGAACAACACCACCTGCAAGTTCTCCTCCAAGTCACTCACCATCCTAACTTGAAAACAATATCACCATTACTTCAGTGTCACTGAGCCAAAGTCCTGGAACTCCTTCCATTATGGTATTGTAGGTCGACTTACACCAAATGGATTTCAGTGGTTCAAGATGACTCACCACTTTTCTAGGTCAATCGTGGATGGACAATAAATGTTGGCCCACATCCCATGAGTGAATTTTTAAAAATGTACAGTCACAGATGGATTTCAATGTAACCAAATGCCACGTAATTTACTTTAGACTTAGAAAAGACTGAACATGGTACTTCCTAAAAGGCGGAAAGCTGAAAGCATGAGTCCCAAAAAGATTTGGGGTTCAAATATTTTGATGAAAGGTGCGAGATTCAACATATATTCATCTTCTAAAAATTTGAATTGCAAACTAGAGGGTTTTTGGGAAGGGGTTTAACAATCAACGGGGTCAGTCTTTTCAAAACTGTGATTTCAAAACAATATGTCAGAAAGTTGATGCATGAAGGACTCCTGGGAAGTTAATGGAACTTTATTGTGGTAATTTATGACGGAAGAGTAAAAATAAACCATTAGCTGAGCAGGAGGATGAATAAGTTCTGTTATTTAAAAAAAGGCTTCTAAATTCAATTCAAAGGACACCTAAGGTCAGCTGTATGAACAGTTTCACTGAGACAAAGGAGTTTGTTCAGAATAGTCTGGGGAATGATACTTCAGTGTGAAGGTTTCAGTTTGTGAAAACTTCCAAACCTGGAGTGCTCAGTTACAAATCTGCACTGTTTGTTCAAAGTTGACAAAGTCTAAGCTCTTATTAAGGCAAAATACTGGCAATCTGAAACAAATGCATAGAATATTGGAGACACTCAGCAGGTCTGGCACTATCTAGAGACTGAAACAGAGTTAACACTGAGTCCAGAGATAGTAGGAACTGCAGATGCTGGAGAATCTGAGATAACAAGGTGTAGAGCTGGATGAACACAGCAGGCCAAGCAGCAGAGGAGCAGGAAGGCTGACGTTTCAGGCCTAGACCCTTCTTCACCCTGTTAACACCGAGTCCACAGCCTGACTCTTCTTCAGAACAAAAAATTAAAGACCTTAGTTGTGTGAATCAAAGGCAAAAGATTTACAGGGCAGGAACTAAGGGGGAAATGGGAAAAAAAAACACAAGTCAAACTTACGGATTGATCAGAGAAGGGATTTTTGTCTTTTTTGACTAACTGTAGAGCGATGCTGTTGGGGAATTGATGAGACTTTATATTGCCCTGTGTTTTGAAATCTTTCAAACTATTATAAGTGGACAGTTTGATATTTTTAAAATAATAAACTTGTTCTTATTGTTAAAACCAAACCTGCAGTCAAGCGCGCTTATGTTTCAGTGAAAGACCATCATGTTAAATTAAGAACAGAATAAAGTATGATCCATTGAGCTAGATTTCCATCTGGGATTAGACCTGTTCAAGTGCAACATCAGCTTGGATCACATTAGTAAACCGGTCATTAAAATGTCATGCACAGGTCCAGAAAAGCAAACAGAATGCTGGCTTTTATATCCAAGGCTAGTATTCAAGGAGCAAGTCACTCTTCGGTTTTACAAAAAGCAAAATTCATTGCGTAACTCTGCTCCTAGAAATTAGTAATCTGATGTAATGTACTAATATTAAAAAATCAGTCAACACACAAATAGTAAACTTAGCAATGAGAATAGATTTAGACTGCTGTAAACGCTGAGATGTGATGGGCTGAATTTTTGCTTTTGTGCTGCTTATGTCATTTGGTTCTGTTTCCAATTCCCACCTGTCACCTTTCCATGGCCTTCTCTACCTCTGCACTAAATTTCTGCAAAACATCCATTACAATGCAAAGACTATCCAAACATTCATTTATACTTGTTGAATACATCTGTCACTTCCCAAGCTTCTGCATCTTTTTTTCTTTTACTTAACAGCAACCTCTCAATCAGACCCAAGATCCTCTTTGTATTTCCCAGACTACTTGTCGCCGACCTTAAAGCACCACCATCAAGCATAACATCCATTTGCCACAATTTGCAATCTTGTCCAGTCTTCCAGTTGCTCACAAATACAGGAGTGCAACATTTTTTTAAACTCATCAGCTTGTACTATTTCCCAAAAACTTGAACCTCTCCTTCAGTTTGAGACAACTGAACACCCCCTCCAATCTGTTACATCATATTCCCTGTTTTCACTGAATTCCCACATATATAAATGAATAAATACTCTCTGCTTCAATGATTGTTTTAGTAAATGTATGATATTGACTTCTCTGTAGCTGGTCTCCCACCCTGACATCACATTCTATCACACTCCACATAGTTCAACCTGAACTCAGTGTACACTTTGGGAACAGAATCATACCTCACCCCAGTTTACTGTTCTATAGTTTGAACACTGGGTTAGTTTTTAGCCTCAGACATTTTAACACTTATCCAATTGCAAATTATGCTGCTTTTTGGACTTGAGATTAGGATTCATGTTTGTGCTCAAACTGATTTGCCTAAGCATAAAAAATATTTTCATAAAACAGTGCAATCAAGGATTTTAGAATGCAATTGTTTATTTTTCCCTTGTACTAAAACATTTAGTAATATCTTTAAGAGTGGTAATCTGATGTAGTTTCATTAGTACAATTGAGTATGGGTTTATCACAAAAGAGTATAGTCAAACTTGATGCAGTAACTGGATTTTAAATATTTGAAAATGTCTTTTAAAAACTAAACAACAATTTACTTTCATTAGTGTACAATAGGTGGTTTCATACAAGCTTTTTTTAATATTTGAAAACCAAACAACTCAAAGTGAAGAGCCACCATGATGGCCTGAAAACGAGTGCAACTCCATGATTAATTTGATCAGACAGTATGGTCAGTTTTGTAGGCTGGGTCAACTTTAAGCCTGATATTTCTGAAATCTTAAAATATCTCAAATTGTATTTCTATTCGACATAATATATGCTCAAAATTGTTGAATCTTTCACAATTTGACCAATTACAGGAGAGTTACAATAACAAAACCGGCTCAATCTAGTCTCAACAAACTTTATTTTCTCCCATCTTGCTTCCCTATTTCATTATATCAGTTAGTACTAAGCTGTGTGGAAAACAGCAGATCGTCACCATGGTGTAAATCAATGATCAAAACACATAGGTTGGGATCCCTATATTAATTAGAATGTCCTGTATTACAGTTGCTGGCCAGACAACATGGACTTCACTCTGCCATTGGTAAAGTAGCACAGGATGAGTGTCTTACATTACTGTCAACTGGCTACTTAGGGCCCTAATAGACCAAAGGGTGGCAAGGCCACTCAATGCTTTCCCCAACCCCTGTAAAATTTCAGACGTGTCGGGTGTAAAGGAAAGTCACCCACTGTCTTTTAAATACCCATCACCTTCACACCAAGTGAGGGTAAAATACAGTTAGCAATAAGAGTTGTCCATCCCAAGAATACTGACATTTTCTTTGAATTTGAAACATTTTCTGTGGTACTTTGAGTCCTTGTGCATTTACCTTGTGCATTACACCTTTATCCTGGTGTACATATTTACCATGCCTTCTCTGTACTTTTTATAAATTTATTATTGGGATGAGAGCATAGCAAACAAAGCCAGTGTGTACTAACGTCCCTAATTAAGTTATGGTTCCCACAATCCGTCAACAAGAATCTTTCACAAAAGCTCCCTTTCTTGAACAGTTTGCACGTTATTCAACCCAGGAGCATCCTTTCTGTGGCTGGAATGTTATTTCTTCCTTTCTCCTGCTTAATTCCACAAGGCCATTAAAACACTAACCTCTGTTTTCAATCCTAACAAAGGATTGCACATGAAACTAAAATAGTTTTCTCTCAGTAGATATTACATATTTTCACAATTTTCATTGCATTTTTTAGGCTAATCTTGAATCATCAGGCTGTCCACAAAATGTCTTTTTGTTATTCAAGATGACGACATATTTGATGCATACTTGTAAGATGCACTTTTCCCCTCCAGCATGTCGTATTCATTGGTTCACAGTTAATTAAAAAATAAATTAAAGCAAATAAGTGAACTGAAATAATGCTGATTTTCTGGTAATAATTTTAGACATAAACAAGTATTCCATTACTATTGCCAAAACTCAATTTTGTACGGCATTAATTGAAATGAGAATCAGATCATTTTAATGTGATATACCAACTGTGTATTTATACGGGAAATCACAAATTCAACACAGCTGGCAGATTAAAATTGCAAGTTCTTATTCGATGGTGAAACATGTGAAAAAATGGATTAAAGATCCAAGATATCAAAATCAAATCATTCAACATTAGCACCGAGTTTAGTACAAGTATAGCACGAGCTTAGATAAGCAGAAATAGTCACCAATAATAAGGCTGTACAAAAAGAATTTACAGTTTACTGCATACAATCTACAAACTGATCATTTATGAAGTTTACATAATTAATATTAAATCACACCAAATCTGAATGAAAATCAGTGATAAGAAAATGTGAATGTGCAACACAACTAACTATTATTTAAAGTGAGCCTTTTATCTTACATACCCAATATTTATGTTACGTTTACCCTGAGGCCTTTGGAAAAAAGGTTAAGAGATTATTATTAAAAGATTGAGAGAGAAGGAAATAATTTATTTTGTCGACGAAAAGATATTTCCATCTTTTTAAAGAAAGCTCCAGCCTTTAATACAACTTATTTAATACACAGAACATATTTGGCTCTATACTTCAATTTGATTATTCTATCTCAAAGGTAAAATTTCCAGCCGGATGTTTTATCTTACCTGAGTACAGCCATTAATTTTGTCAGAAAGATTGATAGCCTTATGTCACCAGATGAGGCCAGGTTACTTGATCCTGGCTATAAAATAAGCAGCTAGAAATTTGGCCTGCTGCGTATGTTCGTGTATTTTGCATATAAAGTACACACCTTTGCTTTAAAAGACTTGTATTTAGTTACAAATGTCTCAAAACACCTTGAATAAGATTAATAACTTTCAATAATGCAGCCAGGTGTTATGAACATAAGTGTTGTAAACAACAGGATTCCATGAACAGCCATAAGATGACAAACTCTTCATGGCAGTGTCGATTGAGGAAGGAATGACTGCACGTACTTAAAGAACTCCATTCTCTTATCTGAAAAGTGTCATGGGATCTTTAACATCTTTCTTAAGAGGCAGTTCTCCAGTTACTAGCTGACTCAAAAGATGGATTCTCAGGAACATATACTTCCTGTTTTTGAAAACACTGCATAGCAAAATGCAAAAGCTAAAATGTTGAATTTGCATTAAAAGTAAAGTCACTATAGTCCTACCAGACCATACGGCTGTCCTCCCATGGAAGGGGGGATAGAGACTGGTTGTGGTTTACCTCAAGGGTCACCATGACTTGAGAACGACAATCCTTCATGGTAACCTCACTCAGAGAGGGAACTGAACCCACACTGGCCTGAAAATATAAATATGGAACAATATACAACAGACTTCAGTGTATTAAATATAAGTGGTTCGAGAGCTTGGAGTTTCTTTAACAAGTTCTAAAATTAAAAATAAAATCACTTTTCAATATTTTCCAAGGAAAGAAGTATTTCTTATAATTTTACACAGAAGCTGTCTTCCCATGGTATAAAGAATTTGCCTTGGTGAATTTGTGTCACATTCGTGTTGGCAAATATTTGTTTTCAGTTCTGTGTGCAAAAAATGTACAATTTATGTACAAAAACTAAGTACAGAAAATGTGTACGTGGTGCCAAGTATATTATATTTTGACACTAACAATAATGGTACACAGTTGATCTGGGTTTTTAAAATTAAAATGCATAGTTTCTCAGTCAACATTTACAAACAATAATCTTCAGGAACTGAAGCAACACAGTAAGATTATATGTTCCAGTCAGCAACTGCGTAGATGTTAGTGCACACAATCCTTTTGGATTCAGGCTGCATGATTTTTATTTTCTTTAATTTCCACACCAAATTGAAAATTTTACTTTCTGTTTACTGTTTTTGACCAGTACCAACTCAAATTTAATAGCATTCATTACAAAGATTGTGGCATGTTAACTTTTTTCTGCGACGATTTGAACCACAATTGGTTAATCCATTTAAAATAATAATTTTTCAATTACACCCATTACACACAATCACCCCTTTATAGCTCACTTTTCTTTCCACAGTGTTAGTCTTCTCTCCCAAATTATTTTTATTTTTACTTTTAGACTTAATTTTCCATAATTATCATCTACTCTTGACACTTACTGGGAACATAATGAAATCAGATCATAATTTAAGAACAGTTTTTCCATTTTTCACTCAACAAAATTTAAACAGACCAGTTGGCCCCTTTGATCCCAAATATATATGCAAATCATTTTTGCAAATAAAAAAAATCCTCTGCCCTCAACTCTTATCAAAACAGATGCATAAACAAATCATTAATCCTTTTGAGAATGAATGCATTTCTTACAAATAAAAAAATGGTTTGAATTGAGCTGCAATTATACAAATAGGAAAATAGATAGTTGTTGCAGTGTATATATTATTTGTATAAAGTGTTTTAAAAAAGCTTAATTTTCACCTTGCATTAAGTTGCATCAGCTGAATGTGATGCACTATACAAAAGTCCCTCCCAATTTGTCCTTTTGGAAATGACTCAATATCACTTATATTAGCTTGGGTTCTTGTTAATTTTTTTCTTCTTATTTGGTACAAAAAATTCAGTGTTGCAGAAGTGGAGAGGTTCACTCTACATTCTGAATCACAAGTAGTCCTGACATCAATACCGAACAGGTCAAACAACCTGTCATTCAAAAACCACAACTTCTAAATCTGAGGTAAATTCCAGGGGCTAATAAGGATTAGCACAAATCAATTGATTTAGATTCGTTCTGTGGGGAAATTTTCATTTCCTTTCTACATTTTAGATTTATGGTCAAGTCTACAGATGTGGTGATTCAATCAGTTCATTCAATAGTCATAAATTCTCCCTTCCCAATATAAATAAATCAGCTACTTTATGCTGCCACTATAAACTACAGATATTTATTACACACAGCAGTCTATACACTGGAAATAAATCCATTATGCTAAATAAATAACTGATAGGAAACAAGTGTGGAACTAAAATTTACTATGTTTAAAGGTTTGCAAAAATTACTTTTCCAAAGCACAGCTTGCAATTAATTTTGTCTCATGGATAATTAACATAACTGCAGTGTTACAAACTGTCAGACTTGCTGATCACAATATACAATATAAACTTTGTCTATGTATCAGACACAACTGCCTTAAAACAACAGAATGCTATTTTCCACTGAAATCAGTGGTGGGCAAATCCTCACAGGTCCCAATTCTTGGTGATATGATGCTCCTAAATGTTGCTTAGTCTCAAATATTTCACAATTGTCACATTCCACACAGAAGAGGTTCAATTCAATCAGTTATTTTGGTGCACGCCAATTTAAATTAAAGCATTTATCAACATCAAATATAAAATTACAGGTGAAGACAATATCCTAATGTATAATAAACAAGTTTTCATCATAGAATAAAAGCACAATACACTAATTTGTTTGATCTAATTCATACAATTAAATATTTAATTCACAACCATTTTAAATATGTCCTGTCATTGCTCTTCAAAGAATAAAACTGCTTTAATAAACTCAAATGACTGAAGGAACTGGAAGATTTTTCCAAATGATAATCCAGCACCACTCAATTTGAATTTCAGAATAATTGTCCTGTACACACTGCAGTAACCATAATATTTTAAATGCATTTTGTCATCACATATCTTTGGTAGTAATGGTTACTAAAATCTAAAGTTGAGGATGATGGATTGAAGCCCATCTTTGGAGCAGAAAATCCTACCTTACCATCTCTGGCCTGAATTACTGTGACACGAGCTTCAACAATTACAAGAGATTTGCTTCTCAAAATTATCTGTTTTTAAACTTAGCCCATACAAATGTGCACCAAAACATGTGAAAAATAAGAAACTCTATGTGTACTAATATATCATGCAAACTCATTAAGTAATTCAACTTTTTTAAGGAAAGAAAGTAGATTAAAGACTGGCAATTCACTTCTGTACCAATAATAGTGCACTATGGAGTTCAAAAAGCAACTTTAAATTTACTGATTGGTGCGATTATTAATAGGTGCTTATTAACAGGATCACAATAATATTCTAGTAATAGATTCAATATATTTTAAGAGAAAAAAAATCAAGAAAATAACAGGAAGTTATTGGGTGGAAACCTAATAGTGGGAAGAATATTAAAATGTCCTCAGAATCAAGTAAAACCACCATGATTACACTGCAAGGGAGACAAACTGTTAGGGATGATTGGCGACTGCACTACTTACTTAAAAAATGTTAAGCTGTAAAAGGAACGGTTCAAAATAGCATTTTACGAAGACCCAACCACAAAGGGGTCTCAGATTTACACTGCAGTTTTTGTACTTAGATTCATTAAATCCAAGCTAAAAATTCACTGCAACATCCACAATTCTCAATGTACTTTGTTTACAAACATGGAAAAGTGCATCAGTACCACCCTGTAATAGTACAAATACGAGACTGCATAAAGGATTATTGAATTCAATTCCAAAATTATCTTTTGTCATGGTAATTTTTCACAAGACTGCTGCCAGTATTAAAAGGTAAATATATTCTGAAGAATTCCAACAGGAATAAGGTGACACATGAATATACTTAAGCCTGTTAACTGTTATTTGGAATTAGAATTGTTAGACAGATAGACAGGAAGCAGAAAAGTGTGTGTTAAACTCTTCCTATAAAATCATGATGGTATTAATGTGAGGGCTAATACAAATAGACAAAATATCAGAAACATCAGGGGAAACAGAGAATTAATAGTTGAAGGAGTATAAAGAAAAGTCAGATGAATAGGACTAAAATATACTTCTTTCAAAGAAAAAATTCAACAAGTCCAAATCAAACTTGGGACCTTAATCCACATGGTGAAATCCACACAGATTCCCATTACACCAAATACATTGCACCAGCCCTCCTATCTGTAGGCAGAATTTAATGTTAAAGATCTCATTCACATCATTGCCCCAAAGTGTCTCTAATAAATTCAAAAGCACAGTACAGAGCAACTAGCACCTTTCACAGCCTAATGAGGAAATATTGCATCTGATATAGCCCTGAGTTTAGTTGTATTAATCAGGGGACTCCGAAGCTTGATTTATGCTGAATTACTTGATCTCAGCCGGGACAACCATGGAAGATACAATTGGCCATCATTCCTGTTTCTGATCACTTCCAACACCACCAACTGAAAACGACATATGTGGATGCCTGGTGAGAGCAATATCAGGCTCAGCTTTGAGGCTCCTCAAAAATCTTTAGATGCAACTGGAGCCTGTGGAACAATATACCAGTATCTACAAATTAGGACAGAAAAAAATCTACATGGAAAAAGATGACGAGGAAACACTGATGAAACAATTCAGTCAAGTGGATGTTCTTTGAAAACTAGCTGAGGGGATAGATCGAAAAAATCCACTTTACCAGAGATATTATTCTCATTAAATGTGTGCCATTGTTTCCACTTCAACCAGTGCTCTCTTTTCCAAAAGTCTACTGATTTTGGACTCATGATTTCAGTTTCAGAGGTGTTAGACAATCATTATAAATCAGTTTTCACTTTTCTATATAGGAAGCTCAGTTCTCTGAAATCAATCTCAAATCCAGAAGTAATATCTTATTTTGAGATGATGACACCATGGGCATCACTGTCAAAATCAGGAAATAAATTATGAATACATCTGTAGCTCAACAGTTCCAAAAATTAATAAAAGCAAGTATGTTTTTCTTTATTACGCTGATCTCTTGCACCACAACACTGTCATTTGCTACGGAGGAGTGAAAATCATGGATAGTTGCTTTAATTGTGCTGTGTTTGTTCAAAGGAGGAAAAGGAATCAAGAAAATTTCTAGTTTTTAAGGCGGCGTGATTTTTGAAGCTTTAACTGTGTCCATCAATCTAAGCATTTTGAAGGATGTGACATCCCAAAATTCTGAGAGCTGAACTCTAGTTAACTGGATCATGATTGCTGAACAGTAAGATCGTAACAAATCATTTAGGTGTAATTCAAAAAGTTGTCAAGTTACTTGATGCTGATCTAGCACCATACTGTATTAAACTTCTTTAATTTGAAGTGGATCACAAACAAAAACTGCTCTATTTAGATTCAAATAATTTTATTTTCCATCTCCAGCAATTCCACTTTTCACATTCGGATCTGCAGCATTACTGACCCTGTTTATGTAACTAAGGATGGAGAGGGAAAGAAAACATTAATATGCCTTGTTTTAAAACATAATTGCAAATTAAAGGCAGGCAAACATTAACGTAATGTTAGCAGCCTATTATTTGTCCGAGTTAAAAAGACAGACTCAACCATACAGCTAAACTGAAGGTCCAAAGTTGTAACGTTATCTCTTTTTACTGAAACAATTGTTATGCAATGATATTTTTATAATGTAGTGTGTAAATCAAGTCAGAATCAAGAATGCCAGAGGAGGAACATGCAACTAAGTTAAAGAGATCAAGGAGGGTGAAAGACTGTTTTCATATTTCACCCCCAGTTAAGACCAATAATATTGCTTTTCCTCTCCTTTAAAAAGGGAGAAAATAGTATTCATTATCTTCTGATAAATCAGAATTCAGATACATTGGTTACTAGTTATTCAGTAAGAACTCAACTTAATGTGTTCCATAACAACTAAATGACCATTTAAAAACATAGATATACTACCGCTATCATTCAGTTCTCAGAAATTATTTATGGCCTGGACTTCATTAAGGATGCCACATCATGACTTATTTGAACTCTAAAACCAGAAGTTATTCAAGCAATTAATTTGCAGTTTCTCTCTCCTTGAACTGCAGTAAGATTTTATGTTGACATTATTCAATTTAAAAGAACACAACTTTAAAACGTAAAAGTCTTTAGCACCTACATAAACATTGTGTGTTTCCTCATCTGAAAAGGCTGAAACTTGAAAATGCATAGAAAAACAAATACCTCAAGTTGAATTTCAGACCCAATCCTTTAAGAGGTTTCAACCACATTTTTCCATCACAAAATGATGATCAGAGCCAAACTGCAAGACTGCATGCAGTTTAGCTGAACTATCTTAGGAAGGATATTATTGCCAAGAAAGTAGACATACAAGCAAAGATCCTGAGTGAAAGAAATTAGGCTACAGGAAAAAGCTAAGGAAGCCAATATAATTTTCTTTGGCTAAAAGGAGAGTTTAAGTGATCCAAGCAGATTTTTCAAGATTAAAAACTGAATCCCCAAGCTGGTTCAAATACTTCACTGTGATAAAGGAATATGAAAGACAAATACAAATAAAAGTAGTCAGATGAAACAACATGCAGACCTGATTCACCCAGAGGGCTACATTAATCATGGAACAAAAATCAGGAAAGACTATGTGGGGTAGGCAGTATAGAGAGGTTCAATAAACAATGGCCTTCTCCTACTGGTACAAATCCTGTACTCTCAAACTCAATTTTGATTTGTATCCCAATCAGTGAGACAGTCTCCTGCACAATATATATACTTCAAGTCATACACTACTGCATTTCCACACCATTGTTTTTCACATAGATTCTTGGGGAAAGAAATTTTAGTTTCAATCCCAATTATTATAAGGAATTGCCCATCACTGACACCAATACACTTTTCATCGTTACTGCTGCAAAATTGCTGTTACTACAATTAAAATATCAATAATTATCCAATGTTCATAGCTATCAGCAAAATATGGAAAATTTAGTGTTTTGTTGCCAATCCATAATCTTTGCAATTCAGATAAAATTCATAGGGTTTGTTTATACAGTGAACAACCATAGTTATACTTCTCAGTTTAACATAATGGCTCAATTGCCAGTTAGTCATTGTCTAAAATGACATATGTCTCACTAGCCTCAACATCTTCCCATTGCTCTCTATCCATTTCCCCTCCTCCATCTTCATCTGCCATATCTTCATCAACCATTCTCTCATTTTCTTCCTGCTCCAGTTCACCCGGTTGTTCTCGTTCTTCTTGCTGTTCCTTAAAAAATTCTGGATCAACCATCAGGTCCATACCATCATGGTCACCTTTTGGCTGTCTATCACCCCCGGAACAGTCCAAACATACGCCATAACGTCGAGATCCATGCCTAATTCCAACACTGGCTGCTAGAGTGAAGAATTTTTTACAAACCATACATTTGTACTTTTTATCCTTCTTGTGTACCTGAAGGAAAACAAATCAGATAATTAGCAAATGGAATACATTTCTACAAAAAAAAAACTGAAAATAAGCTTGCAAATTCCATTACTGGCCTTTATTTTCTTATGAAGTAGGTGGTTGAAATAATGACTGCCAGTACACTAGAACATTGTTTAGTTATTTTAAAGAAAGTCTCTTTACAAAGAGAAAATTGATGAATTTGCTGGACAGTATGGGAATAAGAAGTTGGAATTCTGATTACAATATGCCCCTTAAGTCCTTATTTTTCAGTCCAAGGATGTTCAGCTGAGGCTGTAAAATTGTATGCTTCATCTCCAAAGGTAACAAAAGTGCTCAGTAAGAGAGAGTGATACTGGTTAGACTACTCTCCCTTGTTGGTGCTTACCCCCACTTAAAAATGGCTTAGTTTACCTCACTAACTTGAAAAGTAGTGAGCAACTTAAAGAAGATCGGTGACTATCCAGTAAGCAAGGCCAGTTGAAGACACTGAGAACACTCAATGTCACAGGCAGTCTTCGAGTTGCGAGTGGGTCCTGCAGTCTGTTTGCAAGTTGGAACACAATGCAGAATAATGGAAAGCTGCCATTCCTAAGTTGGGTCTTTAAAAATAAAAACCAGGTATGGGATCATGTTCGTAAATCGAATATTCATAAATCACAATTCCTCTGTACTCAGCTGTTATCACAAAGGAAAGGTGTGCTGCATTAAAGTCATCATAAAGCGTAAGAACAAAGAAAACACATTTTAATTTAAATAGCCTCCTAAACCAAGGAAAATATTGTAAAGTGCTTCAGTGATTTAATTAAAATAAACAGACTAAAAAGCTTGGTGCAAAAGTATGTTTTCAGGAAATGCCTAAAAGTGGACCGGAAGATGAAGAGGCAGCGGGTACTTCAGGAAAGCAAGTCACAGTGATTGAAGACCTTGGGAACAGTGGGCCAGAGCATTTTTTTTTGGAGGGCAGTAGCAGGGGGAGACAGCTCCACAAAATCTGTAGTGGAGAACATAGAATGTGGGCAGTTCAGGTTTTTGTTTCCTAGGCTGGAGGTTACAGATAGGAAGCAGTATGACCATGGAAGGGATTTAAACATGAAAATAAGAAATGTAAACTAGGAAAACATGTTGACCTATGTTGGCTACAAGACCACGACTAACTGGTGAAGGGGATACGGTATAAGTTAGGATAGACAGCTAAGTTTTAGAGGTGTGTACATTTATGGAACATGGACGATGGGATGCCAACATGGATACCATGCTGGAATAGAGACAGACTGGAGGTGAGAAAGACAGAGGTGAGGGTTTGCATAGAAGATAGACTGAAAAATTGAAAACACACTCACTTGTGACAGAAACAATGTGGAGTCTGCTGTTGATTAGGATGCTGAAGTTCTGAACAGTGAGTCAGCTTAAAACAAAGGTGGCTTATGGTAACTGCTGGAAAATGTGGCAATGTTGCTTTTCTAATGCTTGACTGGAAGAATTGTAACTGTAATCTAAAATTGTATGTATAACAAGCTGTTGATAATAAAGAAGCAGAGGAAGAATTGATGGAAATGATGCGAGAAATTGAATCAGGTTTTGTACGCGAGCAAGCTGATCCCATATCTTGGAATTGTGTCACCCAAGAGTAGCACATAAACATGTCATTTAAAACAAATCTTTAGGAATTAAGGAGGTAATAATGCCCAACAGCAAAGAACAGTCATTCCTGGAGATATTCCATCTATGGTTAAATATTTAAATTGTAGCACAAGCAAGAACAGTTCAAAAAAGATGAACAACAGAAGAACTAATTTGATGGAAGTTGGTATTGTTGTTTACGTTAAAAGTCGAGGATGAGGAGTTATCATGGACAAAGTCACAGAGGATATCATATTACATTGAGAGATATGGATTTGCTTCTGTGATGTGGCAGGAGACCAGTTCATGGAATTAGGTAATGGAAAGAGAATTTGGAAGCAGTATGTTCAAGGATTTCAGTGAAATGGAGTTAGAGAGACAGAGTTGAAGGATAAAAATGGTAGAACGTAGTTTTTTTGAGAAGGGGCTAATGAATGATTTTGGCAGGGTAGAGGTCAAAGCTATTTTCCACCACTAGTTTGGCTATTCATTACAGAGCAAGGGAGTTTCTGAAGTGTCCTTGTCAACGTATTTTAATACTTGGTTGTGGGACATGCTGTGGTTAAATTTGTTTACACTATATGAATGCAAGCTTGTTATTCTGACATCTGATTACACACTAGTAGCTGAATGCAGTTCTGGTCACTGGATTATAGGAAGGATGTGATTGCAGAGACGCACAAAGGTGATTTACCAGGATGCTGCCTAGGCTGAACCATGAGATATGAGGGAAGATTGGATAGGCTGAGATTGTTTTCCTTGGAAGAGCGAAGGATGAGAGGAGATATGATAGAGATAAATAAGAGACATAGATAGGGTGGATTATGAAGGCACTTGTACCATTATTAGAAGGGCCAATAACTAGGGTTATAAATGGAAGCAAAAAGGTAGGAGGCCAAGAGGAGAGTTGAGGGGAATTTCTTTTCACTCAAAGAGAGACAGAGTTTGGAACTCTCATAATATTTAAGAACTATTTAGATATTCATGTGTTGACATAGTCTCCAGGGCTATGGACCAAAGCCTGGTAGACTGGCACAGACATGATGGACCAAAAGGCCTCCTTCTCCACTGTAAATGTCTGTGTCTAAGTAAATTCTTATTGTAGCTAAGCATCACAGAATAAGATTGTTCTAAGTCAAGTGTCTAGCTTACAATGAGTCAGCAAATCCCAATAGATGGTGGAAATACAACTGCACTGATTCTTTGCTGAGAAAGAAAAATGCTCCTGATCATTCTCCAACAACTCCATATGTTATATGAAACTCCAAATTACATAATCCTTGGTAGCTTACAAATGCACTTTCAAGGCTCACTGACTGGCTTTCTTCGATCCTGTTCATGTCAATATTACTGAAATGGATGATTTGCTCAACCAGGTCCTCATTTCTATCTTTCAATCCCTTTCCCACAGCAAAATGTTCATATTTTATCCTATCAAAGCACCAATTTTCCTTTCCTGAAGTCCAAGTGGTATAGACTTGAAAGAACTGGTGTTCTACTGTCATGATCTGGAAAAACCTTCCTCTCCTCCATTTTCCTGGAAATAAAGTAATTCTCAACTGCTTTAGTCCAATCAAGTCTTCTTCAACCTCCTTCCTTCCATCAAGTCAAACAAGTGCTACAAGCTCATGTACTACCACAAACAACTGAATTGTCTCTTGTTTGCACAATATGTAGCTCTTTCCCTGAACCACAACATCCGAGAGAGGACATGGTGGTTCGAATAAAGTGAAATTTTGCATCTTTCTTAGTCTTCTTGTGGCGGCTGTGATCAATTGCACTGATAAAACAAGGGCCCAGAACCTGTACATCATCTGTCAAAGGCATCAAAATGACATTTGAACAAACTACCAGCTGCTGGTGTTGGTGATGTGGGCATGGCAACTGTAAAGAAAGACAAACCAGAGCCCAGAAAAAAGGTACATCCAGCAGTAGTGATATAGCAATGGAAAGCATCAACAGGGTGTTTCTCTATTTTAAGGACAATGCAGGGGTGATAGCAAATAACAAAGGAGAAATGGAAACGCTGCAGTCACAGACCCTGTTGCAAAGAATGTACAGATCTGTGGCCGATGACTGCTTCCAATGCTGCGGGCAACGCATAAGAACTGTAGCAACAAGATGGTGTGCCATTGCAAAGTGCAATTAAAATCACTCCTAAATAAATGGGCCAATTTGACTATGATTCTGTTTTGAAGGAAACAGCACACATTTATCCAAGCAAGAACAAAACCTCCACGAAGGCGGAAACACATGTAAGCCAAACAAGGTTTTATCAAATTACAAGCACAAGACTCAAATGCTCAGCCATAGAAGTACAGTTCTTGAAAACTGCAATTATACTTACCAATGAATGTCGCTTTACATGTTCTCTTCGCGTGAACAACTTTCCACAAATGTCACAAGCAAAGGACCGCACTCCAGTATGTATTAGCTGATGCCTCTTCAAAGTGCGTCGATACTTGGCAATGTAATTGCAATGTGGGCACTTGAATTTGTTTTGACTGCCGATTGAAGCATCACCTAGCATACAGAATTCATACACAGTTTATTTACTATATCTACTGAAGCTTTGAACACTTTTTAATTACTGATATTGTAAAATATAGGCAACAATGAAAACTGTTTCTTGACAAGATGCCCATTAACAACAAAACTAAGCAAATGTTCATGGAAATACACAAAATACATTTCTTTGAATTCAGACATCTTTAGAGGTCTGAACTTAACTTGGCTCATAGCACAGAAGTACATAGATATACAATTCAGTCAACTGCAGCAGATTCCAGTTATTCTTTGTGTGTACAGAGTGTGGCATGCCTTGTCTTCAATATGTTGAATGCACACTATTCCTCTTATATAAATGTAGGCTTCACAAGTAATGTAAACTATTCTTGCCATAGAATGGACTGATGAGAAAACAAAAAAAACTGTCGTTTTGTGATGCGAGGGAACAGAACACATGTAACTGAAATTAAATGAATGTAACGCATTTCATTGATTATATGAATTAATTCTATAAGCATACCTTTAATTATAATCAAAATATTTTAAAAACTGTCAAACTGATTGACTTTTTTACATCTGAGGTGAAAGATAATGAAATTAGTGAGTTGCTTGCTGAGTCACTTGGTTAAAAATAACACTGGATCAGATTTGTTGCTTTCAGTATCAGAATCAACCCTCAGTAAATCATCTTCGACTCGATCCACTGAATTGATGACAGCTTGTGCAAAACATCCCATAATTCAACAATGCAATCACAAAATATCAAGTTGGACACAATGAATATTTCCACTCTGAAGGGTTTCTTCACAATCAACCATCCATCTAATCCATTTGGTGCAAAAATGATTTTCAACTGGTTTCTTGAACAAAAGGTTGAACTACGGATATCTGACCTCAATATAACTGTGAATAAGGGTGTTAAGTCTTCACAAGCATCAGATGATCACATGTTATATGGGATCGGATATCTTCCATGCTATTGCTATAATCTGTACGTAGGGACCAGAATGACTATTCCACATATTATTGATGCATAACATCTCCATCTAATGAGTGATAACAAGGTGTAGAGCTGGATGAACACAGCAGGCCAAGCAACATCATAGGAGCAGGAAAGCTGACGTTTCGGGTCGAGACCCTTCTTCAGAAATGGGGGAGGGGAAGGGGGTTCTGAAGTAAATAGGGAGAAGGGGGTAGGTGGATAGAAGATGGATAAAAGGAGAAGATAGGTGGAGAGGAGACAGACAGGTCAAAGAGGCAGGGTTGGAGCCAGTAAACGTGAATGTAGATGGGGAGTTAGGGTGGGGATAGGTCGGTCCAGGGAGGACGGAGATTTTGAAGCTTGAGAAGTCCACATTGATACCCTTGGGCTGCAGGGTTCCCAAGCAAAACATGAGATGCTGTTCCTGCAGCTTTCGGGTAATCTCTTCGGCCCAGAAGACCTTGCAATGTCTTCGGCCCAGAAAAAAAGTGATGCCACCCGAAAGCTGCAGGAACAGCATCTCATGTTTCGCTTGGGAACCCTGCAGCCCAATGGTATCAATGTGGACTTCACAAGCTTCAAAATCTCCCCTCCCCCGACCGCATCCCAAAACCAGCCCAGCTCGTCCCCGCCTCCCTAACCATTTCTCCCACCTCAAGCCCCACCCCCATCTCCTACCCACTAACCTCATCCCGTCTCCTTAACCTGTCCGTCCTCTCTGGGCCGACCTATCTCCTCCCTACCTACATTCACCTTTACTGGCTCCAACCCCGCCTCTTTGACCTGTCTGTCTCCTCTCCACCTATCTTCTCCATTATCAATCTTCTACCCGCCTCCACCTCTCCCTATTTATTTCAGAATCCCCTTCCCCTCCCCCATTTCTGAAGGGTCTCGACCCGAAACGTCAGCTTTCCTGCTCCTGGGATGCTGCTTGGCCTGCTGTGTTCATCCAGCTCTACACCTTGTTATCTCAGATTCTCCAGCATTGGCAGTTCCTACTATTTCCATCTAACCAGGGTCATTTTTATAGTGATCTACAACCGCAGCCTCCAGTCCTACCAACAAAACTTCCTGCAGTGAACTTGACTTTTGGCATGGTTTTACAATTGAGAATCACCATCAGTTTAAATTTTGCTTTGTGTGTTGTGCAGGCTAGTACTACTGTGAATTTTATCTTGTCACATCCTGTGGTTTGGACTGGAACCATTTTCAATCTTTCGACTCCTCAGTGCAGCTGTCGGGCATATCAAAATTCACTGGCGTTTTCAATGTTGCTGAAGTGATAGAAGAGTGAGATGTAGATGTTTCTTAGACTCCTATGTATCCTCTTGGCAACAGTGTCTACGTTCCCTACTTGAAGCTTGCCTTTTGGAGAAATACTGTGCTCACAGCCAAATCTTTCTTAATTAGTATTAAAGGATTAGCGTGTTAACCCAGATCAATACATCTCTACATAAGAAATCAAGATTTGGTAATCTTGTATCAACTTTCAGCAATGAGTTCACACCAGCTTCGCATTGCCAAAATGCATTGTAACACATCTTGCTGTAGTTAAGGTTAATTTCTGATGATCAGTACAACTTAACAGAATGATCACAGCTTATGAAGCAGGCAGAAAATGCACTATAATTACAAGAACAATTGTAACCAGTTCACTTGTAGGAAACAGAAATGCTCAGGTAGGTTCTATCTGCAAGAAAGACACGTTTTCTAGGTTCTTTTTACTTTTATTCACAGGTTGAACTTCAAATGTTGAAAGATGTAAACTAAATGTTTAAAAGGAGACACTATTGCTATGTAACAGTCTAGATGCAAATTTGCAATACTCAAAACACAAATACAGGATTTTGATATCAATATAAAAATGGTTCTTGTTGAAATTCTGACAAAGATCCATCATGCTAATATATTGATAGAGCAATGATTAGGGCAAATAGGGCTAATAATTGTAATCATATTTTCCTGCCATTTGCACATCATTTATAGTACTCTTCCTTTTTAACTACTTGGATATTATCATTACTTTTGGTCGAATCCTCTGAAAACTGATTCCAATTTACTCCACCATGTTAATCTTGAGACTCATACTCTGTCAAAATCATTTTACAATTTTGGAAACCTCAATTAGTTTATCCTTGTGAAGAATCTCAGTTTTTCCATCCTTTCTCACAAACAACAACCTCCATTACTGGCATTAGTCTAGTGAGGCTTTGGTAAAGCATTTAATATGCTTCCTTAAATTTGGTGTTGAAAACTGCACGCAACACTACAACAGTGGCCTAGTCAATATTTCTTGCAAGTTCACCTTTACATTCAATTTACCTTACTAAATTCAGAAGCCCATTTGTATGGTTATGCCCATTTCTACTGCACACCCACCTTTAGGCATTCATGCATTTCCAGCTATAGAATTCTTTCTTCCTCTATTTGCTAAAAGAATTATAAATAACAACAGCTCCGTTTCACGTTGTAACATGCTCACCAAAGTCAGAAAGTGGTGGGTTGAAGTCCAGTTCCTGGACTTAAAAGATGAAACTGCAGTACTGAAGGAGTGCAGCACTTCTGGATGACATATTAGACACAGACTAAGTTTGTGTTCTTAGGTAGACGTAAATGATCCCATGAAACTATTTCCAATATTAGTATGAGTTATTCCTGAATTCCTGGCCAACATATGTTAAACAGGCTATCTGGCTTTTATCACATTTCTAGATTTGGTAGCTTACAGTGTAAGTAGGCCTGCTGTGTTTGCTATATTAGAATACAGGTCACTTGATATAAATGCTTTATTAAATACAAAAACATTGCATTTGTAAGTATCCTTAACACTGTCATCCCAAGATGTTTTGCAGCTATATTTTAAAATATAATCTGACACCTAACCACATACTAGACAGGGCAAATGCAGGAAGAATGTTCCCAATAGCAAGGGAGTCCAGACCAACAATTGCAATCTAAGGATTCGGGCTAAACCATTTAGGAAAGAGATGTGGAAAAACTTCTTCATGCAAAGCAGTGAACTTGTGGAATTTGCTACTACTGAAAGCAGTCGAGGCCAAACATTGTATGATTTCAAGAACAAGTTAGACATAGCACTTGTGGCTAAAGATCAAGAAATCAAAGGACTTGGAGGAAAAGCAGAAACAGATTTTGGACTTAAGGATCAGCCATGATCATTCTGAATGGCAGTGCAAGCTGAAAGCTAATTGCCGCCTACTCCTTTTATTTTCTATGTTTCTATCAAGGCACATAAAGCTTGGCCAAGAAGTGAGCAGTTTGAGAAAGATTCTAAATGAGGCAAGAGGAATAGAGTTTAGACGTATGAGGGGGAAGGACTACAATGGCAGAATTATTAAAATCAGGTACAAGCAAGTGGCCAGAATTACAGTTGGCTGATATCTGAAAGAATTTGCAGAAGAAGCAAGGATTGGAAGGTATTAGTGAGAAATTTTAAATAGAGGTATTATTTAATCAGGAATCAATGAAAGTCTGAGCACAAGGTAATGGCTCAACGGGACATCGTGACACAGTTCGTATACAGACAGCTGAGGTTCAGATGAGCTCAGGTTCACATGTGGAAAACGTGGTAATAAAGTTGAGAAGTAACAAAGGAAAAGATAAGTGTTGAAGCAAGTGAGAAGGGCCAGAGTAGAATCAAGTAGAAATCGGCCACTGTAGAGATGGCATGGGTCCGTAGCTGCAATTTTATCTGGGTTCAAACAGAAAGCCAAGATTAGAGCCTATTTCAGCCTCCAACAGTTTCCAAAGTGTGAAATGGAGACCTAGACAGCTAGCAAGTAAAAGCAAAAGCTTATGCCCTCCAAATACCTAGTTGGAATGAATTTTTGCGCTTCAATATTGGGTTTTAGACAAGCAGTCTGACGACGTACAGACAGTAGGAGTCAAGAGAGATAGACACTAGTTTTACCTGCATGTCATTTACCTAGACGTTACTGACATAACAGTTCACAGAGAATGCCATATCCCTAGCCCGCACTCATCCCTGGAACATGTGGACAACAAAGGCACCTATGTCAGATTCCTGCTTATTGACTACAGCTCCGCCTTCAATACCATTATCCCCTCCAGACTGATCTCAAAACTCCATGATCTTGGTCTTGGCTCTGCCTTCTGAAACTGGATGCTCAGCTTTCTGGCCCATAGGTAACAATCAGTGAGGATAGGTAACTGCACCTCCTCCACAATAACACTCAACACTGAAGCCCCCCAAAGGATGCGTCCTCAGCCCCTACGGTACTTCCTGTACATCTACGACTGTACTGTCAAATTCCAAACGAACGCCATCTACAAGTTCACCGACGACACCACTGTAGTGGGACGGATATCTAACAATGATGTGTCAAAATACAGAAGGGAGACAGAGGGCTTGGTGAAGTGGTGCAATGAAAACAAGCTGTCTCTCAATGTCAGCAAAACTAAAGAACTGATCACAGACTTCAGAAAGAAAGGAGGAGGACACGCCTCCATCCACATTTACAGAACTGAGATTGAGAGGGTGAGGAGCATTAAGTTCTTCGGAGTTACGATAAATGACAACCTGTCCTGGACTTCCCACGTAAATGCGACAGTCAAGAAGGCACAAAGCCTCTTCTTCCTCCTCAGGCAGCTCAGGAAATATGGCATGTTCATAAGGTCCCTTACCAACTTCTACAGGTGCACCACTGAAAGCACACTCTGTGGGTACATAACGGCCTGGTACGGCAACTGTTCTGCCCAGGACCATAAGAAACTACAGAAAGTAGCGTGCACAGCCCAGACCATCAAGGAAACCAATCTTCCATCCACGGACTCTATTTACATGGCTCGCCGCCGCGGAAAGGCTGCTAACATCATTGAAGACCCATCGCATCCCGGTAATGCTCTCCTACAACGTCTTCCGTCAGGCAGAGATACAGAAGCCTGAACACATGTACAAGCAGGATCAGGATCAGCTTCTTTTCGGCTGTTATCAGACTGTTGAATGGCAATGTTGAAGTACTGGAGGTGGATGATGTGGTCAACTCTGTCAAAGGCTGAAGATGGGTCACACATTTCTTTTACAGAGATATCCTTTAATCTGTTTTATCAACAACTGACCTTCCCACTCTTGCTCATATGTTTTCCTGCAATAACTGCATTCTCCCTCATATTTCACCATAGCTACTAATTTGGTAATTTCATAGTTCCTCTTGGAAAATGTCAAAATCATTTTTATATCTGGGAATCAACAGAACTCCAGAGCAGAGGTTTCTAGGGAATACATCTCACCAATTTGAAAAACATTCACATGCTGCATCACTCTTTTATCCTTCTGAACCCTTCTCCATTTTCTTTTCATATCATGGGCAGGTTGTCTTATGAGGAAATGTTGGACAGGTTAGGCTTATATCCTCTGGCACTCAGAAGAGAAAGAAATGACTTGATTGAAACATAAAATCTTGAATGGTCTTGACAGGGTGATTGTGGAGAGGATGCTTCCTCTTACTGGAGCATCAAGAATATGGGGTCACTATTTAATAATCAGAGTTGCCTATTTAAAACAGAGGTCAGGTGAAATCTCTTCTCCAAGGATTAAGTGTCTTTGGAACTCTGACTGAAATAGTTGGAAGCAGTGTCTTTGAATATTTTTAAGGCCAAGGTAGATTGATTCTTATTAAGCAAGGAGTGTTGAAAGCTTATCAGAGATAGCAGGCATGTGGATTTGAAGTTACAATCAGTTCAGCCATGATCCTGTTGAATGACAGAGCAGGCTTGAGGGGCTGAATGCACTACCCCTACTCCTTGTTCATATATTCATATCATGTATTTCCTTAAAAGACTATCACTTTGACATCTCATTAAGTAATGGTGTCCACTGTATATCAAATTTAGGTTTCCTTAAGTCAGACGTACCATTTCAATTAGATAGATGGAACCAAAAAAAAAAAACAGGAACAGGCCACCAGTACTTATAAATAATGAGGAATCAAAACACCAAAGAGGAAAAAAAAGGAAAGAAAGGTTCTAAATTGAAGGAAACTGTAAAAGATGTAAAATCTTGCTCCAATATTCTTAGAAAACTATTGCTTGGATTCTTTTAATATTCTTTCATGGATGAGAGTGTCACTGGCAAGGCCCATACTTGTTGCTCATCCATAACTACCTTTGAGAAGGGGTTAGTGAGCTACCTTCTTTAATCACTGGTGCAAGTACATTCAAACTGCTTAAAAAAAGTAGTTCAAGATTCTTGTTTAAGAGTTCCTTTACTAATGCTTCTAAATTTTCTCCAGGAAAATAAGTTGAATACTTGCAAAATAGTACAGCAGAGTAACAGTGGAGGTAGATAAGAATGTAAGAAATTGAGCATGAGTAAGCCATTCAAGTAGTAGTTCATTGTCGTTCAGTGAGATCATGGCTGGAATTCTCATCTCAAAATAATTTTCTTGCACAATCCCACATTCTTTGATGTTTTTAACCTGTAGAAATCCACTGCTTGCTGCCTTAAATAGATATTCAGCAATGCTGAGCAGACTGAAATTTAGTTTGTCTTGAAGAACAGTCCTTAAGATGCTTTGGGAATATTTGGATCAGGATCCTGGAGTTTTGAAGCATCAAGTTTTTTTTTGCTAATTATCACAGTAGCTAGCAAATCCAAAGCTGAATCGGAGATAACCAGTATATTTTTATACTGGTTAACTGGTATCTGAATGCTGCCTAAGACCACTGGGTATCCCATGTTTTAGAGTTCAAGGGTATGTGTAAAGACACATGAAAAATCAGAGAGTTAGCATTATTTACCATCACCAAACCATGTTATGATCGGAAAGCACAAAAAACTTTACTTAATGATTCAATATTTCTAGCATAAATTAGGGTGAGGAAAAGACACACAAACTAATAAATTTTCCGAACTTTTTATGACTGTAAACTATCAGGTTTGGAATTCGCACTGTCTGCTATTTGTCTCATATATATGCGCACAGAGACACAAAAACTGTATAATAAAAACAAATTTATCAGAATGATGTTTTGGAAATTCATCCGGTAGAAAGTTTGAACAACTGATCAGAAATTGCTATATGCTTTAGAAAGATATTCCAGTTTAGCTGTTCAAATTACAATTATGGGACTTTGGAAAATAGTTATGCTGTAAACCAATAAAACTACATTATTTGGCTTCAATTCAGTCCCCACTTTAAACAAAAGTCATCGAGGAATTTTTAATAAAAAATTCCAAAATGCATTAAAGGTACCAATGAATTCAATGGGTGAATGTGTTATTTGTGTTATTTACTTTGATTGCTTTTAAAACAGAAGTTCCAGTTTCCAAAATGTTTTGCATTAGATTGCTATTAAATATGATAACCTAGCAATAAAAATACCGAAGAATACTAGAAACTATACTAAGTTCACATAATTTTAATACAAGTTTTTGGCAAATAGTATGTCTTTTACTTTGGGTTGAACACTAATTTCTCTAAAATTTACTTGGAAAACGCTTACCATTTAACCAAGTTTCTCTATTTTGCGCTTCTTGCAACAGTCCAAATCTGAATTGATCCGAAGTTCCAGCTGAAAAGAGAATATTTATAGTGATAATATTATTTTAGGCCACATGATTTACCCTTGCCCAACAATATTAATAAACTCATGAAGCATTATTCCACAGGAACTCATTAAAATCTTATCGAAGTGATTATTATTCAGAAGACTTCAATAAAAATGGACATGTATACAATTCACAACAGAAAATATAACCGAGATCAAACCAACGATTTTTTTACTCTCAAGGGATGACCATGCTGCTGGCTAACTCATCATTTATTGCCCAACCATCTTTCACCTGCAGAAGGTCATGATGAGCTGCCTTCCCAAAGCGCTGCAATCCTTGGTGTAGGGAGACTCAAAAGCATTGCATTGTAGGATTTTGATCCAGTGTAAAACCAGGTGCATATTTTTAGAGGGATCACCGAATAGAAATCAGAAGCAACAATCTTTTATTATTCCCCACTTCAACCTGACAATGTAGAAGAATGTTAGTCGCCCGTTCACAGCTTCAGTACCAGGTCAGCACATCGGCTCAGTGGTTAGCACTGCTGCCTCACAGCGCCAAGGACTCAGGTCCTTGGGCGAGTGTCTGTGTGGGTTTCCTCCAGGTACTCTAGTTTCCTTCCATAGTCCAAAGGTGTGCGGGTTACGTGGACTGGCCGTGCTAAATTGCCCATATTGCCCAGGGATGTAGAGGTTAGATGGATTAGCCATGGGATATGCAAGGTTGTAGGGATTGGATAGGAGGAGAGTCTGGGGATGCTCCTGGAGGGTCAGTGTGGATTTGATCGGCCCAATGGCCTGTTTCCACACTGTAGAGATTCTATGACGTACACTAACCAGGCACTGAACTTGGGCTCTTTGGTTTGAATGAAAATGAAAAATCTGAAATAACCTTGCCAATGAATGACGACCATGAAATCATTATCAACTGTCTTTGAAACCTATCCAGGGTTACTGATGCCCTTTAGGGAATGAAGTCAGCTGTTCTTATGTGATCTGGACTAAATGTGACTTCATACGCACAACAATGCAGTAGAACCTAAACTGCTTTTTGAAATGGGTTAGCAAACTACTCAGTTGTATGAAACTACTGAAAAAAACTGATGGATCCCCTGATATTGGCCAGAATGTAGTTAGAAGGAAGTTGTCTAATGAGTCCTCAAAAAACAGCCTCCAAACAAAGTAGTCTTATGGCATCAGGTCAAGGAAACCTCTGGCCAACCACAGCTAGCAGGTAACATAAAAATGGACAATATATTTATTAAATATATAAAAAGGGAGACAAGACCAAAATGAACATTTGAGCTTCTTTAGAGAATGAGGCTGTCAAATAAACATAGGGAAGCTTGAAATGGCAGTGGAGTTGGAGAAATATGCATCATTCTTCATTGTAGAGGATATTAATAGCCTCCCAAAAAAACAAACAGTCAAAGAGAAAAACAGGGGAGCAAAAACCTTAATAACATCTGTCACTAGATAGAAACTATTAGGGGAACTAATGGAACTAAAATTGGTAGGAGCCCTGGATCTGATGGGTAGCATCCAACGATATTAAAGAAAGTAGTTACACAGATCGTGGATGCACTGGTAGTAAAGTCCCAATAAGCCTTAGATTTTGGAAAAATCATAGTGGATTGGAAAACTATCAATGCAGCACCATTCAGCAAAAAGGGAGGGAAGACAAAAAACAAATAGCTATCGGCTAGTTAGCGTAACATTATCCATTGAGAAAACGTTAGGATCTATGAGATTATTAGCAAAGATAAGACCCCATAGGATCTGAGGAAACTTGGCAAATTGGATCCACAACTGGCCGAGTGGCAGGAAGCAGAGGGTGATGGTTGGTGGTTGTTTCTCCGATTGGAAATCCGCGCCCAGATTTTCAGATTTGGAAATTTGGGGTCCTACAGTGATCAGTGCTGGGGCTCCTATTGTTCGTAGTTTATGCAAATTATTAAGAATTGAATGTAGGAGGATTGAGTAGTAAGTTTGCAGACGATACAAAAACTGGCAGGGTTGTAAACAGTGAGGAGGATAGCCTGAGACTACAGACGGATTTCGTCAGGCTGGTCAGATGGGCTGATCAGTGGCAAGTAGAATTCAATCCGGATAAATATGAGGTGATGCACCTGGGGTAGTACAAACTAAACAAGGGAATACATGATGAATGGCAGGACCCTGGGAAGCACCAAGAATCAAAGGGATCTTGGTTTGCATGTACACTGGTCCCTTAAGGTATTAGGGCAGGGAAATAAAATGGTTAAGGCGGCATGTGGTACACTTGCTTTTATTAGCTGAGGCACAGTGTTTAAGAGCAGGGAAGTTGTGCTGCAACTGTGTAAAACTTTGGTTAGGCCACAGCTAGAATGCTCTGTGCAGTTCTGGAATCCACATTATTGGAGAGATGTGACAGCACCGACGCTCAGTAGCAGTAGTGTGTACTATATAGAAGGTGCACTGCAGAAATTCACCAAAGATCCTCAGACGGCACCTTCCAAACCCACAACCACTTCCATCTCGAAGGACAAGGGCATCAGACATATGGGAATACCACCACTTCCAAGTTCCCCTCCAAGCCACTCACCATCCTGACTTGGAAAGATATCACTGTTCCTTCGCTGTTGCTGGGTCAAAATCCTACAATTCCCTCCCTAATGGCATTGTGGCTCAACCCACAGCAGGAGGGCTGCAGTGGTCCAAGAAGGGAGCTCACCACCATCTTCTCAAGGGCAACTATGGATGGGCAGGAAATGCTGGCCAGCCAGCAACACCCACATCCCATAAATGAATACAGAAACAAAAAGCACAGGAGGGCATGAAAAGGAGATTTACCAGCATGTTGCCTGGGCTGGAGGGTTTCAGTAATGAAGAGAGATTGGACAAACTGGGGTTGTTTTCCTCAGAGGAGAGGAGATTGAGTGGGGTGATTATTGAGATGTATGTATACAAGATGATGTTATTCCCCTCAATGGAGGAAATTAGCGACCAAGGGTCATAGAGTTACATTAAGGGCAGATGAAAAGAAAAACATTTTCATCCACAGGGTTGTGGGAATCTGGAGCTAATGGCCTGTAAGGGTGGCAGAGGCAGAAACTCCCATAACATTTAAGTATTTTGACGTGCATTTGTGATCCCAAGGCATACAAGACTATGGGCCAAGTTCTGGCAAATGGGATTAGAATAGTCAGGTGGCTGCTTTCGACCGGCACGAACATGATGGGCAGAAGGACCATTTTCTGTGCTACAGACCGCTATGACTGAAAAAGAATGCATTTAGGACTAGGTACAATTAAACAGTCATCCTGGCTTCATGAAAGGGAAATCATGCCTGACAAGTTTATTAGCATTCTTTGATGTAGGAAGCAAAGATAAAGGGGACCAATAGACGTAATGTATTTGGATTTCCAAAAGCCATTTGACAAGGTAACATACAAGGGTGCTTGGTAAGGTAAAAGCCCATGGTGTTGGGGATAGTACATTAGCATGGATAAACAACCGGCTAACCAGAGAGCTAAGATAACAGGCAGTTTCAGATGACAACCCTGTAACTAATGGAGTGCCACAGGGATCAGTGCTGGGATCAAAACTATTTACATTACATTAATTACTTGGATGAGGAAAGTGAATGTGCTATTACTGCTAAGTTTGCAGATGACAAAGATAGAAGGGAGGGCAAATGATATGGGTGACACAAAAAATCTGCAGAGGATGTGGACAGGTTAAGTGAGTTGGCAAAAATTTGGCAATTAAATGTAAGGTGGAAAATGTGAAGTCGCGCACTTTGGCAGGAAGAGCTAATTATTATTTAAATAGAAAAATGCTACAGAAAGTTTAGCAGAGATGGATTTGGGGGTCCCCATGTACGAATCAAAAAAAGGGTAGCACACAAGAAAAGGCTAATGGAATAGTGACCTTTATTTCAAAGGGAATAGAGTATTAAACAACGCTATTGAAAAGATTGTTGGGGGGGGGGGGGTAGTGTAACAGAGTAGATATTTAAAGGTCAGTTTCCTTGTGGGAGAGTTTAGGATTACAGGGTATAATCATACAGTAAGTGATCACCCCATTTAAGATACAGATCAGGAAGAAATTATTCTCTCGGATAACAGTGAATTGATGGAATTCATACTGCAGAGGACTATCGAGTTTAAGGCTAAGAGAAACAGATTGTTAATCAGTAAGAGAATCAAGGATTATGGGGAAAGGGCAGCATAGTGTTGAGGATTCAATGAGATGAAGTCTGATTTGATATTTGTGAAGCAGACTCCATATGGGAAAAATCACCTGGTGCAATCTCCCCTCTCAGACACTCACCATCCTAACTTGGAAATATACTGCTGTTCTTTCAAAAGCGCTGGGACAAAGTACTAGACCTCCCTCCCTAACAGCATAGTGGGTCAACCTACACTAAATGGACTGTCGCAGTTCAAGAAAGCTGCTCCCCATCACCTTCTGAAGGGCAAGTAGAAATAAACGTTACAGTAAATGGACATTCTAGGGTAGATGCCAGTGTTGTAGCTGTATTGAAATAGCTTTGCTAGGGATGCAGAAGTTCTGGGTCACACCTTTGGTACCACTGCCAAATGTTGTCAGGGCCTTCAGCCTTTGCAGTATCCAGAGCTGCCAACTGTTTCTTGATATCATGTGCAGTCAATCAAATTAGCTGAAGACTCGTACCCGTTGTGGACTGGAAGATGCGGCTAAGATGGAAGTCTCCTTTACACTTCTGGTTAAAGGTTGTTGCAAATGCTTCAACCTGATCTTTTACATTGATATGTCGTGTTCCCCTATCAACAATGGGAAATGTCTGTGGAGCCTTCTCTCATGATTTGTTTAATTGTCCATCACCATTCAGAACTGGATTTGGCAGGACTACGTAATTTCAATCCAATTGATTCCCTAAAATGTCTCAAAGCAAAAGGAATGATAAAATTGAAAAGGGTGCTAGGTCATTTCAGAGGGCAGTTAAGAGTTAACCACACTGCTGTATTCTGAAGTGACATGTACATTAATTAAAGATAGCACAAGAAAGAATAGTTTCAAGGGTCACCATTAGAATTTTAATTCCAGATATTTTATTGATTTCAAATTGCACCATCTGCAGGATCTGTAGAACATTACCTAGTCTAAATTATTATTTCAGCAACAATATCACGACGTCACCATCTCCCCTTAAAAGTTGCATTATACTTTAAGCTTCAGTCTACAATGCCATCTATCTTTCCATCATTGGCAAACATGGAGGTGTGGCTATCTATCCCATCATCTAAGTCAGAAATACTGCGATTGGTTAGGGTCCACACAGATTCAATTAGAATATCTGCCAGATTTCAAAACTCTTATCTCTTGTTGCTCAGACAATTTCCTAACTTTGTCAATAATTTGCCTTCAAGTCCTTGAACTTCAACATTAGGTAACAGTGACTTATTGTTACATTCTCTTAATATGCATCAGGACTGGAGCTTTTCCCTAAACGCACCGCCCCTGGCTTCCCATCCTTGTAAGCATCATCTCTGACACATCTGCTGATTGATGAAAACACACAAGCTGCATGAAACCATTCCTGCTGCACCTCAATTCCCACTCCAAGGTGACATGTTCAATCCTCTTACTTTCTATCTCAGAGTCCCACATGAGGCAAACTCCCTGAACAAAGCAGTTAGCTTTTAGATTAACGAATAGGACACACAGGAAATTTGCAATAAGTTGTTTGTGACAAACCTAATTTGTTGAATTGCAGGCTTTTAATTACTACTACTACTACTACTAGTGAGTGTGGTCCAGGGGCTGTGGACAGCCGACCTTCACTGATGGGATTAAGTACAAACCCGTTATGGAGGAGCAAAGAATGCTCTACATTGTCTAGGAGTATCCCCTCTGGTGGGCTCAAGATTTTTTACACACACATCTAGCTTTAATGATCAACTTTTTCTTACATTTGCTACATCATGCTTGCAAGTGAGGTAGTTTATTCTGAAGCAAGAGTGCTAAATTTCACAAAAGGAAATTAGGGCGGTCTAAGGCACAAATTGCCTCAGGTGGACTGAGAAAATACATCAAAAGACATGATTTTACAGAGAATGGCTAATCTTTAAAGGACAGTTGCATGACTCATAACATCTTTACATTCTTTTAACGTGCAAAAACTCCAAGAAGGTCAGCCAACTGTAGCCAAAAAGAGGATGTTCAGGATTGTATACGATTATAAGAAAAGGCCTATAAAGTTACAGAAGTAATAGAATACAGCAAGAGAAGACCAATAAACTGTAATGAATGGGAAAATGCAATCTGGCAAAACAACGTGAAAAACAGCTCATGAAAATCTTGTAAATGTACCTAATAAAGAAATATTTGGTACAAACACGAGAGTCCATTACAGGCAAAGACAGCAGAATCAATGAGGAACAGAGGAATTCCAGAGAAGCTAAAATGATTATATTGTGCCTGTTTTCACTGAGGAAGATACAAGAAATCTTCCAGAAGTAGAGATCTGAGTGCCTAGGGATAACATGGAGTTAAAGGAAATTAAGTGTTTATAAGAAAAATGTACTACAGAAACTAAGAGACTGAAAGTTAATAAATCCCCAGGACCTGTTGGTCTTCATGTCAGAGTCTTGAAGGAGCTGGCTACAGAGATAGTCGATGCTTTGTTGATTATCTTCTAAAATTTGATAGATTCTAGAATTATTCCCACGGATGGGAAGGTAGTAAATGTTTTTTTTTAAAAAGAAGGAAGTGAGAGAGAAATGATACAAAGTTGTGTACAGTACTTATGAACTGGAAGGCAGGAAGCTAGAACGGGGGGGCGGGGGGGAGCGTGGAGAGTGTGTGGTTCCCTTAAGAGGTTAAGTGCTTTTCTAAGTTTGGGGATTTACACAGAAAATGTGTCTGTAAGCAGCTGAAGAGGTACAGGCAGTTATGAAATTGAAACATGTAGCAATTGGAAACCTTAGGCTTGATTTGATGTTTTGGCAACTTGTTTGAAGATCAGCCAATTAATTTAAACCAAACATTTAGAGATTGAAAACCAATTGAACTTAAATCTAATGGTTTTCATAAACTCAGACCAATGCTATTGTAAGAAAATTGATAGGTCATCCAAGGTATATATAAAGGGTTTTTTTTTAAAATTGGGGTGAGAGCAAACTGCCATCAGAGGAATAAACATCCAGCTCTCACAGAAATCTCTAAGCTCTCTGAGAAAGCAGCATCTATCCATAACAGGTACCACGGTACTTCTAGCTAAAAGTGCTCACAGAAGACTTCACAGAGAAAACATCCCTGACAGAAGGATTAGTGGAAGAAAGGTGTTTATGACTGGAGTGACAGCGGAGAAGGCAGAACATTCCAGAAGACACACCCTGTATGGACTTTGAGAGTCTAAGCTTTAATTTAGTTTTATTACTTGGGTTTACATAAGTGGCACTTGTGTTTATTGGAACAGCATACTAGTAGAATTTTGTTCAGTTAGGGAATTAGTTAGTAGTTATGGGGGAATTGTTCGATTTGTTAGTAGCTCTGCTAATTTGATCACTGTTAGAGTTAAGTAAATAGCTAGTTGTTGCTTATAAAGTGAATATCAGGGGCTTTCTTTCCTTTAACCATTACTTTTTAACAGATTAGGTGAGGTGAGCTTCTCTGGGTGCTTTGGGTTTAATTATTAGAAGGGGACCTCTACTCCCACAGTAACAGATTGGGGGCTGGTGTTTCAATTTTCATTATCAGAGGGGTTCGACTTCCCCTTCCTAACAGAGAAAAAGAGAACTGCAAGCCCGTTACCTGAATATCAGTGGTAGGGAAAACGTCAAAATGTTTCTAAAGGATTTTATACATAGACATTTGTTGATAATGATCTGATTGGGCATAGTCGGCAGATATTTGGAAAATATATATTGGAAAATCATGTCAGCTAAGCCTGGAGTTTTTAAAAGTTATTACTAACACAATTGATAAAAGAAACCTGATGGATGTAGAAGTATACTTTAGAAGGCTTTTGAAGTTCTCCAGAGGAAGTTGGTTAGAAAGATTAAAGTACATGAGATAGGAGGTAGGGTACTGACATGGTTTAATGATTGGTGAACAGATAGAAAACAGAGGAGGAGTAAATGGGCCATTCTTATATTGGTATGCTACGACTAGTAGGGTACTCCAAGCATCAGTACTTGGGACCCTTGCTGTTCACAATACGTATCAACGATTTGAATGTGAAAGTCAAATGTATTATTTCCAAATTTGTGGAAGATAAAAAGCTAAGTGGAAAGGCATGTTGTCAGGAGGATTTGGACATGCTTCATGAATGGGCAAGAACATGGCAGACCGAATATAATGTGATACACATGAGGTTGGAGAAACATATGCACAGAGTATTTCTTCAAATGGTACACGGCTGGAAAGTTTAGATGTACAAAGGGACCTAGGCAGCCCTAAAACTAAGTCATTGAAGGCAAGTTCAGCAAGCTACTGGGAGGGCTAACGGAATGTTAGCCTTTACTACAGGAGGATTAGAGTGCACGAATAGTGAAACCTTGCTTCAAATGTATAGCAGCTTCGTTCGACCATAGCTGGAGTATTGTGTGCAGTTTCGGTCTCCTTATCTCAGGAAATATCTGGTTGACATGGAGGGAATACACTGAAGGACAGAACTATCCTGTGAAGACAGACCGGAGAAACTGGGCTAACATTTTCTCTGAAGTTCAGAAGAACGAGAGGTAATCTCATTGAAACATATAAAATATTTAAAGGGACAGACAGGGTAGATGCAGGTAATTTGATAGCATACACTGGGCTCATGTTGTAAAATACATTTTTTGGTTTCAGCTCAAGAGAACAATTCAACCAGAGCAGTGGTGAGAGTAACTGCCCTTTACATCAAGGAATGCTAGCAAAGCAGGAGCCAATGGTAATTTGGGAGTGGGGGGGGGTGCAGTTTTCTGGTGCAGAGTAGGTCTTTTGGAGGTCAGTCATTTCAACTCCTGGGGCATCTCTGCCGGAGTTGCTCAACTGAATGTCCCAAGTTCAGCTATCTTTAACTGCTTCTTCGATGGCCTTCTCACAATAAAGGTCAGAAGAGGGAATGTTTTCGCTGATGCCTGCTGCACAATGTTCAGCACCATTTGGAATTCCTCAGATATGGAAGCAGTCCACGTCCAAATACAACAAGGTTTGAGCTGATATGTGGCAAGTAACATTAATGGAATGTAAATACTTGGCAATGACCATTAGGCCATCACCCCTTGACATTCAATGACATTGCCATCATGGAATCTCACACTAACATTATCCTGGGTGTTATCAATGATCAGAAGCTGAAGTGGACCAGCCATATACAGAAACTGGCTACAAGAGGTGGTCTCTGGCTAGGACACTTGCAGTGAGTAACTCAGCTTCTAAATCCCAAAGCCTCTTCAGTTTCAACAAGGCAGAAATCAGGAATGGGATGGAATACTCTGTACTTGCCTGGCCGAGTGCAGTTTCAACATTTGACAAGCCTGACACCATCCAGGGCAAAGCAGCTCACTTGATTAGCACAAAGTCCACAAACATTCACTCACTCCACAACCGATCATGTACCAGATAGCAATAAATACTGGCATCACCAGTGATGCCAACATCCTTCAATTTAAATCAAGGAAAATTTGACAGGTTGTGAATCATAAACTGCCGAGACCCAGGTATGAAGTACAATGTTTTCCTTCATTCAATCAGATACGTTGAACTGAAAGACTGATCATCAGGACTTGGTAGGATACATGTTAGGAGATTGAGGGAGACGGGACCAAAAATGCAGATGCCCTAGAACTGATTTCGCAGGGCACTGTGGAGTGAGAATGCATTACCTCAAGAATGGGAAACACCCCCAGAATAAATTTGGATATTTGCAGACCAGTAACTTTATCTCAGTGGCACGGGGGAAAAAAAACACAATTTAAAGATCAAAGTGAAACAGAAAAATAATAGGATGGATTTCAAAAAGACAATCTTGTGTAATAAACCTCAATTATATTCAGGAGGTCACAGACACTGTAGATGAGAACAATGAAACAGATATTGTATGAATGGATTTTAGGAATGGAATTCACTGTACTGGAATTCACAATCCACAGATAACCATAAAAGCTTGAATAGGATCTGTTAGAGAGATGATGGCAAGTTATTGAGAGTAAGAAAGCTGTAGGAGTTGAGGACAGTTTATCCAAGATGAGTGCAAGTGGATACTGTGACTAGTAGGACTCAGATCTACAGTCACAATTTTTTTGATATTGCACACAATATCAAAACAAAGTATGGTTTTTTAAAGAAATAAACTGAAGGGGGTCTTTAGATGTGAACCATGAGACTGATTTTGATCAGGTGAGGAATGGGTGTAAACACAGCAGATGGAATTCCATGTCAGTAAATACAACACAACTCAGTAAATATGCTTTGAAAGGACACAGGTTCAATGTTGCAGAGAAGCAAAGTGATTTACAAGTAAATGTTCAGGGGATAACAAAGACAGTACAGCAGACTGATAGCCTTCAAAGCAAGGAGTGAGAAAAAACAGAATTCCACGCATGAGGTCTGGTATAAAAATGAGGTAAATACTAGCCTTTTTTAATAAAAGGTTGGTAAGAGTACACGAAGATAATTTTAAAAAACTGTTATTTTCAATTTTGTAGTTGTGAGATGTGATTATCACTGATGAGGCCATAATTTGTTGCCCAATGCCAACTGCCCTTGCGAAGGTGATATTGTGCCACCTTCTTGTACCACTGCAGTCCACCTGGTGTAGATGAACTCAGTGCTGTTAAGGAGGTGGTTACAGGCTTTTGATCCATTAGTGTTGTTGTCCTAAGTCAAGATGGTATGTCATTTGAAGTGTAGCTTGCAGCATTCCCACACCTCTCTTACTCGCCCTTCTTAGTGGTACAGGTTTGGAAGGTGCTGTTGAAGGAAGCTTGCTGAATTTCGGCAGTGGATCTTAGATATTGTGTACACTGCTGCCAATTTTTATTCGTGGGGTGGATGGGGTGCCAATTAAGCAAACTGCTTTGTCCTGGATGGCACTGACCCGGAGTGTTGTTGCTACTGTACTCATCCAAGCAAATAGACAGTATTCCATGACACTCTGACATATGTTTGTCAATAGTGACTGGACATTGAGGAGTCAGGAGGAGTTATTTGGCTTAGAATTCCTACCATTTAACCGGTCCTTACTGTCTCAATACTTTCACTGAGTTCAGCTTTGGGTCAAAGGTAACCCCAACATGTTGATAGTATAAGGTTCAGCAATGGTAAAGCAATAGAATGTCACGGGAAAATGGTTAGGATTCTTTCTTGTTACGGATAGTCATCACCGGTCATTAGTGTGCTCACAGCCCAAGCCCAAATGTTGTCCAGCTCTTGCTGCATATGGAGATGGATGATAATGCAATGTTCAGAATCTATGAACATTCCCACTCCCCACCTTACGATTGAGGGAAGAGTCATTAATAAGACAGCTGAAGATGATTGAGCCTTGGTCATTATCCTAAGGAACTGAGGTCTCTTGTAGCAGTGGTAATATCCCTATCTCTGAGCCAGGAGGCCCAGGTTCAGGTTTCACCTGCACTAGAGTTCTGCAGGGAGGCGATGGCCTAGTCGTATTATCACCAAACTGTAAATCCAGAGACCCAGATCATGTTCTGGAGAGCTGGGTTTGAATCCTGCCATGTCAGATGGTGGCATTTGAATTCAATAAAATGTCTGGAATTAAGAATCTAACGATGACTGTGTATCCACTGTTGATGGTTTTAAAAAAAAACCTATCTGGTTCACTAATGTCCCTTACGGAAGGAAACTGCCATCCTCACCAGGTCTGGCCTACATGTGACTTCAGGCCCGCAGTAATGTGGTTGACTCTGAACTGCCTTCTGGGAAATAAATGCTACCTAGCCAGTGACACACCCATCCCATGAATGAATAAAAAGAATAAAATAAAATCTCTTAACAAGGTGATTAGAAATATCTATCTCGAGGAACTGTATCCCTACCTCTAAGTCAGAAGTCCTAGGTTCAAATCCCACATGCTCCGGAGAGGTGTAATAACATCTTCAAACAAGCCAATTAGAAAATATTTAGCCTGAGGAGTTGGGTCTTGTGATGCAGTGACAGGACCTTAGAGCCCCAGGGCCCAGTTCAGTTCTCACCTGCTCTCGAGGTATGAAATAAGATCTCTGAACAAGTTGATTTGAAAATATCTAATCGGAGGAACTTGGAACTGTGGTGTTTAGCCTCCAACAACCAAAGCTATCTTCCTTTGTGCTAGATATGACTTCAACCACCAGACAGCTGTACCCTGGTTCCCATTTACTTCAATTTTGCATTAATTTCAATAGGATAACTTATTACAGGGTAGTTCAACGATTTTTTAATTTTGAAAGAATGGAATGGATCAAATACAAACAGACTGTGTCCAGTGGATAAGAAGTCAAAAGGTATGGGCTAAATACAAAGAACAGAAGAAGATGACTGAACAGTACTGACAAGCTGTGGAATTCACCTCAAGGGTTTATGAGGCAGCAGCTGTCTGTATTAAAGATTATATTCAGGGAAGTGGAGATGAGAATACTGTAGTAAATACGGATTAGTGCTATTAACTCAGAAGTACAATAGACACTGACAAATGGCCCATTTCCTTGGTGTGCCTTCCATCTATTTGGAAAAGTGGGAAGCAGGGTGTGGCATCAACGACATGGTGGAATTGGATGATATGGTAAGAACATGGATTTGGTCAAAGTATTTTGCTGGCATTGGAAGAACTATTCCATGCAGGACTGCCTTCAAGAAAAATATGACAAAATCTAATACATTACACACACACACACACACACACACACACACACACACACACACACAGAGAGTACCTCCAAATGAGTCAACGGGAATTTCCTGTAATCCATCCTCAGAGAATGCCATAGGTGGCTGAATCATTAAATTATCTCCAACTCCCTCTTCAGCTTTTGGTGCAACATCATATACAATTCTTCTAGTTATGTGGTTTTTCCTACGTCCACTTCGAGGAACTGTCTGATGCAGCATTAGTTTTCCCAAATTTCCCCATGAAAAAGCAGGACCCTGATCTTGAGGTAGTCCCATCTGCAGATCTTTTCCAACATAATCTGAAAAGTTATCTTGATTCCAGACAGAATCATTAATCTGGTAGCTCTCATTCTGGTCCATTACTGAACCCACATCAAAACTGTAGTTCTCCATTTCATATCTAGCCCTCTCTTCATGCAGTCCTCCTGCAGCACAGTTGTTCACTGCAGTTGTAGATTTGACTATCCAAGGACTGTTAGGTTCATGTTTCAGTGTAGCTACAGTGTTTTCTTTTTGGGACTGGTTGGAGGCTTTTACCTTCTCATATTGCATTATTATTTTCTCTGCTGCATTGGATTTTGTACTGATGTTCAGGGCATCCTTAATGAAACCACGGCAAGCCTGAACAATGTCTGTCATTTGTAGATAGCTTGCTACAGACATTACCTCAATTACATTCTGGCTGGTTAAAACCAAATGTCCAGAGTACATGAAATCAAGAATGACAGTGAAACCTTGCACTGCAACAACATCAAGGTGAGTTACTGTGACCTGGTCACAACTGTCGTTTGGAGTATAGCAATAGAGTGTCTTAAAGTAACGGCTGCCAGCAACTAATATATTCTTGTGGGCTTTGAAAACCTGACCCTTCACCACAATGTTGACATCACACAGAATCCCTTGCTGCCGCTGCTCATTTAGTTCCTGAAGCAGTTGATAACAATAGGAAATTTCATTTCGATCACTTTTGTACTCAGTGTACAGTTCATCTGTTGATTTCGATGTAATTGCAGACTCCTAGAAAGAGAAACAAATCATAAAAGATTTTTAAAAAATGTAAGTACAAAATATGTTCTGCTGTTAATCCTTAAGTCTTTCCTCTATCTGTTGTGAAGTGAGACAGAGCACCTGTCAAAGCAGAGAATAAAAATAACTAGAGTTTTCAACTGAATTGTTTAAGCTTTAGGTGCAATGCACAGCACTCTGCAAGTCAAATTACTTCTTAGTTTATCCTTGCAAATCATTCCATCTTATTCACAACACAAGACTGTTGACAAAATGTTGCCTTCTGCTAAGGAAATTAACAGAATATATCAAACTGATTCAGGGATGGAAAAAAGTACAAAAGAGATTTTCATTCCATTCCTTTATGCTCAATTCAAACTCAAGCTTCATAAATTTTAGGCAGTGTGGTATCCTACTGCTAAATCCACTTGCCTCCACCTCTTGCAAGTGCACTGGAAAGTAATTGCTTCAAGTGAAGTGTGTAGCTGCTTTTGAGGACCATATACGAATGGGGGATAAAAGGGCAAAGACCTTTTTTAAAGTAAGAAGTAAGGATCATGAAAGAAACAAACAATATTTATTTGAGACAAGAGCGTATCCTGTGTTTTTAAGAAATACATAATAACTTAGTTTCTCGCAGTCTTCAATTTCTCCCACTCCTTTTCTTTGTGAAGGCAATGGTGCATTATTAGGAAGCTAGTTTTGTTCATGCGATCAATAACTTATCCAAAATGCCACGTCTTTCTCATCTTTAATAATGTGGTACAGACTATTTATCCAATGCACTCATATCTAGCCTTGTTATCAATCAAAACTAATAGGCACAGCTAGTGAAAGACAGTGGATAACAATTAGGAACATAACTCAATAAGAAATAATACTTCCCTCCTTGGATGAGAGATTTTAGAATCAGTAAAAACTGACTATTCAGTCCATACAAAAATTCATTCTGAAGAGTATCTAAGAGAGGCAGAGCCTACATTTTGAAGTGTATAATGAAAATTCCCACAGTCATGTGGCATTTTTCAAATAACCAAGCAAGTGTGCAAGCTGATCTCTCACCGTGTTTTAATTATTCACTTGCGTAAAGCAACAGTTTCATTGTTGAATATCATTTGATATTGTGCCAGAATTAATCAGTCGCCTTTTTTAAACAGTTTGAAAATACATTCAATTGTATTGGCATGGCAATATTTGCAAACGCAGTACAGAATAGTAAAAACATGAATCTATTTTTATAGGATTTGCCATTATTCTTAATGTGATATATTAGCTGTTTTCTCCCATTCCCTGTTCCCCTCCAGAGACTTCCTACAAGCAACACTGGTGACATTGTTTGTCCAGCTCCACAATAGGCTAGTGACTACTCTTCCTTCAAAGTTTTAGCAGTTTTCTTTCATATAATGTAATATCACTAACACATGAATTATCAGGGTACATGAGTGGAAAAGGATACTATTTATGCATCAATTGCATTTCCAAGACCACTACATTCTAGTTAATTCACAATAATTTGCCTTCACACATTTATAAATTTGACAAATAAATGCATTGCTTAATATAGTAATAAAGTGAAACCTTAAACTGTCAGACAAATCATTGATATTTTACAAAACTTGATTCTGATACTAAAAACTTACAGCAAACTGAAGAATCTCAATGCAATTACCTAGAACAAGAGTTTTGAAAAAAAAAAACAATTAATCTGAAAATCCATTCAATTTGGTTTATACACTTGCAGTAATTTTTGGTTTAGTTTGGAACGCAAGGGAAGAGAATCTTGAGGAATTACAATTTAGGGAACTAATTAGAAACAGAATGTGTGAAGCACACTGGAATTAATAGCTTTGGTGGGAGGAAACCCAGAACACTATTCATCTCGTGCACAATAATATTTCAAGTACAGAGCAAAATAACGTCAAATTGCAATTACAAATTGATTTTCATCATTAATTACAAAGAACTAGTACGTACAATACCAACTCACTTACAAACGTGTTTATTACTTGGAACCTAAACATTGTGGGAGGGGTGCAGCAAAGTTCCCAGCAATTCCACTCTTGAATTTCTTCTTCAGGACTGGTTAAGGAGTTTTATTACCATTTACCGAAATGCCTGCAGATTATCTCATCTTGCCTTGCCAATAAACTTTACCAATACAGACAGAAAGACAATTTGTGCCCTTTCTGGGCAAGAAAAGGAAGGCAAATAAAGAGTTTTCTAAGGAAGTGATATTCCATTTGTACCAGAAGGCACAGTCCACATGACAGTTTAGATGTAAATAGCTAAGTCCTGGAGAGGAAAACAAATTACACATTAGTTTTGTTTTACAAACAGTCAAAGTGCAACCATATTTTTCTGCACACATTTCAAAGTTCGTCATAGCTGGATGCCACAATTAACAGTACTTCTGCTACGTCACCTACACCATGACTCACACTTTAAAGTAGCATCACTGTTCTATTTCCACAAATAAACACCATCATAACACAACATGAACAAAGATGATCCAAGTTTGCATTCATTGGATTTCTCATAAGAGACAGACATTCCATCTGGCAACTAGTTAAACATACATCCTCTTCCCAAAAGCACAGCATTAGCAGCACTATTAAGGACTTTCTGACCAATCAAAGTGGGTAAACAGGATAAAGACCCTAGATAGCTGCTAATGCCTCAGTACTGAAACGGAGACCAGTGACGAACAAAATAGAAGCACAGTACTGAGAGGGGAAAAGGTCTTAACAGCAGGAGACAGGGAGTAATGGTGGAGGAGGCAGAAAGGCTGCAGATATTGGAAACCAGAGTAAAAAAATGTGGAGCTGGAAAAGTACAGCAAATCTGAGGAGCAGAAAGTCAGTGTTTCAGGTCAAAACACTTCTTCAGGGCTGGGGAGGAAGAGGGAAGCCCAAAAATAAATAGAGGAAGGAGGTGGCAGGGTAGATGAGATGGAGGTAGGTGGATACAAGTAGGGAGTTATTGTGGTTGGTCAGTGGGGAGGGTGGAGCAGATAGACAAGTTAGAAGATAGACAGGTTGGAGGGGGAGAGATTTTAGAACTGGCGAAGTCCATATTCAGGCCACTGGGCTGTAAGCTCCCGAGGCAAAATATGAGGTGTTGTTCCTCCAGTTTGCGTTTGGCCTCACTCTGACAGTGGAGGAGACTAAGGATGGGCATATCACCAGGGGAGAGGGAGGGGAAGTTAAAGTGGATGGCAACCAGAAGGTTGGGCTGGTTGGTGTATGCAGAGCAGAGATGTTTCACAAACTGGTCCCAGAGTCTACGTTTGGTCTCTCCGACAGAGAGACCACACCGGGAGCAACGGACACAGTAAATGAGGTTAGATGAAGTGCAGGTGAATCTCTGTCAGATTTGGAAGGATCGTTTACAGCCTTGGACAGAGGTGACAGGGCAAGGGTGGGGGCAGGTGTAGCACCTTCTGCAATTGCAGGGAAAGGTACCAGGTGTAGTGGAGGGGTTGGTGGGGAATGTAGAGCTGATGAGGGAATGACGGAATGAACGGTCCCTATGGAAAGCGGACAGGGGTGGGGAGGAAAATAGCTTTTTGGTGGGGGTGTCCAATTGTAGGTGGCGGAAATGTTGGAGGATGATGTATTCGGAGGCTGATTGGGTGGTGTGTGAAGACTAAGGGGACTCTAACTTATTGTCATTGGGAGGACGGTTTGAGAGCAGAAGCGCAGGAAATGGGGGAGATGCAGTCGAGGGCATCCTCAACAGAGGAGGGGAAACAACAGTCCCTAAAGTCGGAAGATAGAGTGGAGTTGTTTTTTTGAACTGGAGGCCTGTGACCAGCAGTGTTCCACAAGGATCAGTTCTGGGTCCTCTTTTGTTTGTTATTTACATAAATGATTTGGATGAGAATATAGAAGGCATGGTTAGTAAGTTCACGGAAGACACCAAAATTGGTGGCACAGTAGACAGAGTAGAAGGTTTTCGAAGATTACAAAGGGATCTTGATCAAATGGGTCAATGGACTGAAAAATGGCAGGAGGAATTCAATCTGGATAAATTGAAGTGTTACATTTTGGTACAACAAACAAGGGTATGGCTTATGCAATTAATGGGAGGACCTCAGATAGTGTTATAGAACAAAGAGACGTAAGAGTGCAGGAGCATAATTCTTTGAAGTTTGTGCCACATATAGACAGGGTGGTTAAAAGGGTGTTTGGCACGCTTACCTTCATTGTTCAGTTCTTTGAGTAGGGAAATCATGTTGAGGTTGTACAGGACATTGGTGAGGCCTCTCCTGGAATACTTTGTCCAGTTATAGGAACAACGTTATCAAGCTGCAGAGGGTTCAGAAGAGATTTACCAGGATGTTGCCAGGTATGGAAGGTCTGAGTTATAAAGAAAGGCTGGATAGGCTGGGACTTCTTTCACTGCAGCATAGGCAGCCTGACAGAAATTTATAAAATAATGACAGGTATAAATAGGGATAATGGGAGTTGTCTTTTCCATAGGTTGGAGGATTTCAAGACCAGGAGGCACACGTTTATGGTGAGAAGAGAGAGATTTAAAAAAGACATAAGAGGCAAATGTTTACAGAGGGTGGCTGGCATGTGGAAAAAAAGTTCCTGAGGAAGTCGTGGATGGGGGTACATTTACAACATTTAAAAGACATTTAGATAGACACATGAATAGGAAAGGTTTGAAGCGATAAAGGTCAGGAGCAGACAGGTGGGACTAGTTTAGTTTGCGATTATATTTGGCACGGACTGGTTGGACCACAGGGTCTGTTTCCATGCTGTATAACTCTATGACTCTTATTACTCAAGTAATGCAAATTCATAAAGAGGGAAGGGTACTCCCTGGTTCTGAGACATCTCTTAACAGCCTTCGACGAAGCCCAAGAGCCCAAAGGAAGTTGTTACCAACAGATGGGAGGAAGAATCCTGACAATAACTTTTCCAATACCTTTTTTTTTAAACTGTAATTGTTCCCCAAAGACACTGCCTTGATATCAGGGCCACATTTCACAGAGCGTGGTATCAAGAATCCCTAGCAAAACTGGAGTCAATGGGAATCAGGAGGAAATTCTCCACTAATTAGTCATACCTGGCACAAAGGAAGATGGTTGTGTTTAGAGGTCAGTCACCTCAGCTCTCGGACATCTTTGCCCAAGTTCCTGAGTATAGTGTCCTTGGCCCCACAATCTCTTTAAATGCTTCAACAATGACCTTCCTTCCACTTAAAAGGTCAGAAATGGGGATGTTCACTGATGACTGCACAATGTTCAGCACCATTTGGAACTCCTCAGATAGTGAAGCAGGCAGGCTATGTCCAAATGCAGCAAGACCTGGACAATGTTCAGCTCTGGGTGACAAGTGGCAAGCAACATTTACGCGACACAACTGTCCAGCAAAGAATCTCCAACAAGAATCCATTTTCGTTCATCAGAAACTGAAATGAACCTGTTATATAAATACTGTGACTAAAAGATGAGATAGTGGGAATTCTGCAAAACGTAACTATTGTCCTGGATCTTTAAAATCTGTCCACCATCAATAAAACAGGTAGAATAGTTTGCACTTTCCTGGTTGGGTGCAGCTTCAACAGTACTCAAGGCTTGACACCATTCAAAACAAAGAAAGCAATGTGCTTCACCACATCCACCATCAAAACGCACTCCCTTCACCAGCAAGGTAGAAGAGCAACATTAGGTATCTCCACCAGCAAGATCTCCAAAAGAAAATACCATTCTAACTTGAAAATATATAGCTGCTATTTCACTGTCGCTGGGACAACATCCTGGAACCCCCTAACAGCACTGTCTAGCCACTTAAATAATGTATGAAATGCAAGAGACAAATTTTGAACACCAAATTCCCACGAACAACGACATGATAATGGCCAGGAAGTCTCTTCTTGCAATGCTGATTGAGGGACAACTACAAGTCAGGACTCTCAGAATAACTCCTCTGCTCTTCAAGATTGTCTACACCAATCCAAAGGACACCACCTCCAGCGCTGCAGCGCTCCCTCAGCACTGAATTGAAGAATCAATCTTGATTTAGTATTCAAGTCCTGATTTGAAAACGCATCATTTTGGCCGAGAGGCGACAGGACTATCAACTGTGTCATGGCTGACACTGATGACATTAACCGATGAAAAACCAGGGGCAAGGAACCGACAGCAACATGTCAAAAAAAAGGCTTCATCTCTAAAATTAATAGAATATCCTGCATTTTTTGTTTTGGATGACTAGTGGTGAAAGGAGGGGAGGCAATCGTTGCTGCTTTGCACATCAGCGAACTGACCCATACACAGTTCCTGTGACAGTCCCATTCTATTTTTACAAGGGCTAGAGTGATCTTGTTCAAAGCCACGTACCACAAGTCCAGGTTTGATTAGGTAAAATTGACAACTTCTTATAAATCGTTCCCACTTCCAAATGCAAGTCTCAAGCTACAGGGAAATTAAAGGAAAATCAATTTTAAAATGTCTTTATTTAGAAGTATTTATAGAAGAGAGATTAGATTGAAGGGGACTATAAAAATGGAATTTAAAGCCATTAAAAAAGGTACTATGCTAACAGCTGCCAATTTATTTTAATTTACACGACATATTGTTTTAATGATAGTAGGAACTGCCGATGCTGGAGAATCTGAGATAACAAGGTGTAGAGCTGGAGGAACACAGCAGGCCAAGCAGCATCAGAGGAGCAGGAAAGCTGACGTTTCGGGTCTGGACCCTTCTTCAGAAAATTCT
>JAHRHZ010000077.1:6098826-6133129 GCA_024137785.1 Ginglymostoma cirratum | reverse complement strand
TCCAGCTCTACACCTTGTTATCTCATATTGTTTTAATGCTCTTTTTAACAGAAGAATGTGAAAAAGGCAACATTTCTTTTTATTAAAAAAGGATACAACGGAAGGGAAAGAAGAAAGAAGAAAGGAGGACGTAAGGCAGTCTGACCAGAATTGAAATATTCACACTGTTAGCATGAATGGAAACCCTATTTAGGGTCTTTTAACAGTTGCATCATTACTTATAGAAATTAGCTTTAGTTCAAGCATTGCTTCAACTCAAAACTCACAAAATTACTCAGCCCAGGAATCAGTCCTCTAGATCTGCATCATCAAAATTTTATAGTTATGAAACCCAAGAGAATGTGGAAGAATTATGGGAAAATTAATTGGAACTGCAGAAAATAAGAAATCGACAGTGTAGATGACCATTCAGTCCATTGCCCACGTTTCACATTTCCGATGAACCAGGCTGAGCATAGTATAGTATAGTAATTTGTTAGATGGGTTTACGAAAATACAGTAAAATGTGTATAAATCATCATAATCTGATGCCATTTTAAATACATACACTATGAAAAGAAATAAATCTTGCAATGTCAGGACAAATTTCATTTCTTTGTTCCATCATGCTTCTTGATTTCCTAAGTGGCTACAGAACGCCACCACATTCCATAGCTGCCAAAGCTGTCCTGAAGGCCGGAACACCAAGGAGGAAGCACACTGATGCAGCCCCCCACCGCTACTGACAAGGTCACCTCATTGCTACCAATACTCCAGCTGCCACCACAGCTAGGAGACTGTCCCAATTCTCAAGGACCGGGGCCCATCTCAATCGTGTTTTAACTGAACATCCATATCAACTCCCAAGGACCAAGAGATTCCATTTGAGAGGTCATTCGCTCTGTCATCAGTGCAGACACCGCCAGAACATCAGAGAAAAAGAACAGACCTCAATTCATTGATGCTGGAACAGCTGCTCAAGCTGTGACCGCCATGGCCACGAGGAATAGACCGGATATGTCACCCAACAGCTCCCTGCAGCCTGTCCACCACCACAGCCACAGAAGGAAGAAAAGGTAATTTGATTCAAAAGTTAAATGAAGAAATTAAATTACAAAAGAAAGAAGGATGCAGCCTAACATACAATAGGGAGCAGACAGATCTGGAAGCCCAAACATCCTCTACCCTGCCACGACAATTGAGCTTCAACTTCAACTTCATTTTCCTGCCTGCTCCCCACATACCTAGATCCAGAAGCCCCAAGACACTGTCTGAATCAGCCTTGAATATTTTATTCAATAGCACATTCATACTTCTGGGGTAGAGAATCCCAGAGATCTACACGCTCAAGTGAACGATTTCCTCACCTCAGCCCTAATTGATCAGAACCTTATCTGGAAACTATGGTGTTCTTGCTTTCCCCAACTGGGGAAAAAAAAAATCTCCTGCACATTGTCAAACCTCTTTATAAAGCTTCAATTAGATCACCTCTCACTTCGCTAAACTCAAGAATATAGACTCAAATTTATTCAGCCTCGCAACCCAAAGATCATACTAGTGAGTCTTCCTTGTATTTGCTCTATTAGTTGTGCCTCCAATACATGTATCTTTCACAAACTATGGAGGACAAAACTGCACACAGTATAGGAATTAGGAGCAGGAGCAAGCAATTCCCCCCTTCCAGCCATTTAACATGATTATAGCTGATCTTATCCTGGTGTTCTAGATGTGGTCTCACCAAAGTCCTATCTAATAGTAGCAAGACTTCATTATTCTTGTATTCCAATCCCCTTGCAATAAAGACAGTCTTTAAGAAGTTTACATCCCCGCCATGGCTACCTGGGATAGGCAATAAATGGTGTCACCCACATCCCACGAACAAATGAAAAATCTTCCTTGTGTTAGGACTGAATTTTACATTCAGTAAAAGTCAGTTTATTTTAATTTTTAAAAAAATGAGGGCAAGTATTACGGTATTGAAAGCAGAGCTATTTTAACTGAATTCACAAATTAGATGGAAGGATAGATCAATAGACGATACAATGGCAGTCATTTAAGGGTATATTTCTGAAGACTCAAGAAGACAGGGACACAGAAAGCAGTAAACAGACTAGCTAACTTAACATGGGGAAAATATTTGAAGTTAATAAAGTTATTGCAGGGCATTCGAATAGATTCAAGCTAAATCAGACAGAATCCATAAGGCCATAAGACACAGAAGTAGAAATTAGGCCATTCGGCCCATTGAGTCTGCTCTGCCATTCAATCATGGCTGATAAGTTCCCCAACCACATTCTCCTGCTTTCTCCCCATAACCCTTGATAATCAAGAACCTATCTGTATCAGTCTTAAATGTACTCAATGACCTGGCCTCTACAGCCTTCTGTGGCAGTGAATTCCATAGATTCACTACTCTCTGGCTGAAGAAGTTTCTCCTTATCTCCGTTCTAAAAGGTCTTCCCTTTACTCTAAGGCTGTGCCCTCGAGTCCTAGACTCTCCTACCAATGGAAGCATCTTCCCAACATCGACTCTGTCCAAGCCATTCAGTATTCTGGAAGTTTCAATTAGATCCCCCCCTAATCCTTCTAAACTACTGACTCAACCTGCAAGTTTACTTTGAAAGAATCCTGGTCTAGAACTCCCACGTCTCTTTGCACTTCTGACTTCTGAATTTTCTCCCCATTTAGAAAATAGTCCATGCTTCTATTCTTCTCATGAAAGTGCAAGACCTCACACTTTCTCACGTTGTACTCCATCTGCCACTTCTTTGCCCACTCTCTTAAGCTGTTCAAATCTTTCTGCAGTCTCCCCACCTCCTCTATACTATCTGTCCCTCCACCTATCTTTGTATCATCTGCAAACTTAGCCAGAATCCCCACAGTTCCTCCATCTAGATCATTAATGTATAAAGTGAAAAGCTGTGGTCCCAACAATGACCTTTACCGCACTAGCTGCCACCCGGAGAAAGACCCCTTTATTCCCACTTTCTGCTTTCTGCCAGACAGCCAATCTTCTATCCATGCTAGTACCTTGCCTCTAACACCATGGGCCCTTATCCTACTCAGCAGCCTCCTGTGTGACACCTTATCAAAGGCCTTGTTGAATTCCAGGCAGATAACATCCATCAGCTCTCCTTGGTCTACACTGTTCGTTACTTCCTCAAAGAATTCTAGCAGATTTATCAGGCATGACCTCTCCTTGATGAAACCAAGCTGACTTTGCCATCTTTTAGTATGCACTTCCAAATATTCAGAAATCTCATCCTTTACAATGGGCTCCAAAATCTTACCCACGACCGAGGTTAGGCTAATCGGCCTGTAATTTTCCATCTTTTGCCTTACTCCCTTTTTAAGCAAGGGTGTCACATTAGCGATTTTCCAGTCCTCTGGGACCCTCCCTGACTCTAGTGATTCCTGAAAGATCACCACTAACACTTCCACTATCTCTTCAGCTATGTCCTTCAGAACCTTGGTGTAGTCCATCTGGTCCAGGTTATGTGTCCACCCTCAGGCCAATCGGTTTTACTCACACCCTTTCCTTGGTGATGGCCACCATACTGAGCTCTGCCCCCTGATTCTCTTGAACTTTTGGGAGATTACAAGTGTCTTCCACCGTGAAGACTGTGCGAAGTAATTATTCAGTTCCTCTGCCATTTTCTTGTTCCCCACTACTATCTCTCCACCGTCATTTTCATGGTTGTGTGAAAGGGAAATCATGTTTGCTAAATCTTTTGGATTTGTAGAATCGTAGAATCCCTACAGTGTGGAAGTGGGCCATTTGGCCCTTGGATCTCCAAAAGGCATTCTATTAGGTCCCAGGCAAGATAAGGGCTGGTGGACTTGAAGGTGATGTAGTACCGTTGATAAAAGATTTGTTAAAGACTGGTGAGCTTTTCCAGCAACTTCTGTTTTTGTTTCTGGAGTATCGTGCACAGTCTTGGTCAGCTTATTTAAGAAAGGTAGACCAATGCATTGGGAGGTAGGCAGTTCAGAGATCAGAAGCTGGATCTCTTCAAAGTCATCGATACAAATTGTAAATATTGGAGGCCCCAAACCACTGATCCTTGTAACTGCTCTGATAGGTACAGCTTGTCGACTGATAGACTATTCTCCATTTATCCCTTACTCTCCACTTCCTATCTGTTAACAAATCATTTATCCATGGTACTACATCACCTTCAAGTCCACCAGCCCTTATCTTGCATGGGACCTTACAGAATGCCTTTTGGAGTTCCAAGAATACTAATTTCATTAATGCCCCTTTACCTACCCGACTAGTTAAATCCTCAAAAAAAATTGTCAAACAGGATTCCCTGTGTAATATATGTGGAATAAAGGATTAACCATTACCAATACTCCAAACAATAGCTATTAAGCTTGCGTGCAAGGAGTAATCATGACATGGGATTGAGCCCTGACAGAAGAAGGCATCAGCAAAGCCGTGCTCTACAATGCTTATGCATGCATTTTACATGCAATAAAATGCTGATAGTTTGCACTAGGCCTTCAGTTGAGTCCTCATATGTCTTGAACCCCTTATGAAGTTCCTCCTAATAATGGCAGTAAGCAGTGATCATAACTAGAAAAAAAAACAGTAAAAGGTGAAGGAAAGGCTGATGGGAAACCCAGAAAGCAGGTGAGGAATTTTGAGGCCAGCCCAACAATAGGACCACAGACAGGAGAAAGCTTGAGTAGAAGCCCAGCATCAGAGAGCAGTGGGCAAAGGGCTTTCTGTGTCATAAGCTCCTTTGCTAAACTTTAAGTGCATTAAGAGTTCCTTAATAAGATTCCAAAGTTGAAACAATCGCATTGTCTGGAAGTTTCTAGCTTTACCATCACAGTTGGAAACCTAGTGTTGACATAGCCATGCATCTGCAGCACTTAACCTTACAAATGGTAGAAGCCAGAAGTTTGGAAGATGCTGTTGAAGGAGCCTCAGCAAGTTGCTGTAGTACATTGTGTATGTGGTAAAGCTGCTGCTTTGTGACCATAGTTGAGGGAGTGAATGCTCAAGGTGGTGGATGGACTGCCAGTTGATTGGGCTCATCAAGTATATTGTGAACTGATGTCAAATTGGCCAATTGGCACGAGGAGGAAAAGTATTATTTAAATGGAAATGAGTTCAGAATTCCAAGTTGCAGAGGGATCAAGGTATTTTCACAAGTTACTAAAAGTTGGTACAGCAAATACAGCACAAAATCAAGGTAACTAATGGAACTGGTGCCCTTTATTATGAGAAGAATTGTACAGAGAAGTCAGGATGGAAAGCAGAGTTTAAGTTTCGAGTCCAGTGACTGTTCTGTTAACTCTGCTTCCTCACCATACATATTGCTGAGGTTGAGTAGCAATTTTCACTTTTGTTTCAGATTTCCAGCATCCATTGTTTTGTTTTATTAAAGTAAAGATGCTATGCTTCAGATGTGCAGAGCATTGATGAAATTACATTGTGATACCGTGTGAAATTTTGGTCCCCTCAGTTAAAGAAGGATGTAAAAACATGGATGTGGTTCAGAGGAGACTGACTAGATTAATACCTGAACTGAGCAGATTGCTTTGGGAGAGCAGGTTGGACAGAGTTCATTTTTACTGGAGTTTGTAAGAGTTGGGGCTGACTTGATGGGTGACTAAGAACCCACCAGAATGACCTTAAGGTGAATATGGGAAGGATGATTCCTCATATGGGTAGTCAAGAACTAAGGGGCATTAATTTTTTGCAGATGAATCTGGAAAAGTTTTTTCTGAGGGTGAGAGACTTTGGAACACTGCCTCAGGTGATGGAGACAGGCTCAGAGGCAGATAGATTTCTGTTAGGCAAACGAACCATAGGATATTATGGGTGGATGGGAATGTGGAATTCAAAATATAATTATATTATGTATTCATCTTATTGCACGGCAGAATAAGTTTGAGGGACTGAACAGCCTATTTCTGCTTCTACTTCATGTCTGTATGTATTGACAAAGTTCACTCAAGTAAGTAGTACCTGCCCTCTCAATAGGTCAGATCTCGGATTTGATTTTTTTCCTCACATGTACTAAGATACAGTGAATGGTATCATTTTGCATGCTGGCCAGACAAATAATATCTTAGACAAGTACGTCAGGGTAATATAACAGAATGCAGAATTGAGTGTTACCCTAAGCCAAGGGCCCCAATATAAGAACAAAGTCATGGACAGATTGGAAAGGGCTCAAACTATATGAAACTCCAGGGACAGGTGGCTTTTATCCACAGTACTGAAAAAGATGTAGGAGGCAGAGCTGCATGCAGTGAAAAGTAATTGGAAATTAAGATGGTACTGGGAAAAAAGAAAAAAGAAAGCAAGCAAACAAAGAAGGATAAAACATACATCACTCACCTCCCACTGCGTAAAACAATCAAAACAATTAAGAATAAACTTAATTACAGTAACTGAATGATAACTACTGAGCCAGTAAGGATTCAAAGAAGGAAGTTGCTGTCTGATCAACTTCTTGGAGGAAGTGAAAGGTAACTGGCCAACAGCATGTCTATCATTTGGTGTATTTGTATAACAGACATCAATTGATAGATTTCAACACAAGCATGAAAGTGATTAAGAAATGAGCACAAATGTCAAAAATGAATGCTAAATGAATGGTGGAAGGCCATTCAACCCATTAAGCATGTTTCTCTATTTAAGCAGATTATGGATGATCTACATCTCAATACCACTTACATTTATACTCACAAAATCAACCAGTGATAGCATTTATGCCTCTAAATCAGAAGGCTGGGTTCTCAAATCCAATTTCAAAAACTTGAGCACTTTCAGCACAGTACTGAGATACAAGTACTTCTCCGATAACACGATTAGTTGCGTTTTTGTGTGACCTCACATTTTAGGGAAATCGCTATAGAAAATTGCTATACTGTACAGTAGAAAGTCTGCGTTATCGAAACAGTGTCCGCTATTCATCAATTGTGTTACAGCCAATTCATGTTAATGAAACACGTGTTATAGCAGAAATACCTGTCGTGTTATATTGATAGAGATGCCTTCTCCCAGATAAGACAATAAACCAAAGCCCTGTTTGACATTGTATGCAGATGTCAAAATTTCTGTGATAATATCCGAAGAGCAGTGGAATTTATCACAGCACCATCTCCAAGAGTTGTTCTTCAACCAATGCCTAAAACACATTAAAAGCCAAAAGAACTACATATGCTGTAAGTCATCATGCTAAAACATAGTGTCTGGTCATTATCTTAACACCGTTTATGGCATCTAGCTGCGCACAAATTGGTTGTTATGTTTGCTATTATCACACACAGTATCTTTAATTTGAAATACACTTGACCGGGGCATCTTGAGATCAAGACAGACAATAAATCCAACATCTTTCTTTTTCGATAAAGGTATGTCAGCCAGTCTTAATATCTTGAGTTGACCTGGTCTTTAGGAGGATGAGGGAAGCAGCAAAGAGAATTTGATATTTTCATTATCCTGCGCTTAGTGATATGATTTCCGAATTTCACTCCTGAATGACATACTTGAATCAAAATTATGCTCCCTTGATCTGGATTACCCAGAGGAAAGGGCTCAAATGAAAACTGAAAATGTTGGAAATATTCTGCAGGTTTGGCATCAAATGCACAGAAAAAGGTCAGAGTTATGTTGTGACTTTTCGTTTGTTGAGAACTGAATGCAATAGTTCAGATAAGAGAAGCAACAAAAGAAACTGCTGAATAGCAACTGTGGGAGGTAGGTATTGAGGCCACTCCAAGTTTCAGTTTACAGATTTATCAGAAAATATACAGTGAAATTGAAATTGTAAGAACAGAATATTATTTGAAAAATATTTTCAGAGTACAGGATAAAGAAATACAGGTTCAAGCTAACGGGAAGATGAATTTATACCTGTTGTAAAGAAACTCTTCGGCTGCTTCATCAATGACCTTCCGTCCATCACAAGATCAGAAGTGGGGATGTTCGCCGATGATTGCACAATGTTCAGCACCATTCACGACTCCTCAGATACTGAAGCAATCCTTGTTAAAATGCAACATGGTGTGGACAATATCCAGGCTTGGGCTGACAAGTGGCAAGTGACATTCGCGCTGCACAAATGCCAGGCTATAACCATCACCAATAAGAGACAATCAACCACCACAACTTGACATTCAAATGGTGTTTCCATCACTGAATCCCCACTATCAACCTTGGTGGCTATCGTTGATCAGAAACTCAACTAGACTCACTACATTAACAGAGTGGCTACAAGAGCAGGCTAGAAGCTAGGAATACTGCGGCGAGTAACTCAACTCCTGCCTCCTCAAAGCCTGCCCCCCCATCTACAAGGCACAAGTCAAAGAATATAATGGAATAAACTCCACTTGCCTGGATGAGTGCAGCCTCAACAACAGTCAAGAAGCTTGACACCATCCAGGACAAAGCAGCCCGCTTGACTGGCACATCATCCACCAGCATCCACTCCCTCCACCACTTACGGTCAGTAGTAGCAGTGTGCACTATCTACAAGACGCACTGCAGAAATTCACTGAAGATTCTCGGATAGCATCTTACAAACCCATGACCTCTTCCATGTGGAATGACAAGGGCAGCAGACATATGGGAACCCCACCACCTCCAAGTTCCCCTCCAAGCCACTCACCATCCTGACTTGGAAATATATCACCGTTGCTTCACTGTCGCTAAGGCAAAATCCAGGAATTCCCTCCCTAATGGCATTGTGGGTCAACCTACAGCAGGTGGACTGCAGTAGTTCAAGAAGACAGATCTCCACCACCTTCCAGGGATGGGCAAGAAATGTTTGCCAGCGTGCAATGCCCACATCACGCAAATGAATGGAAAGAAAACTCTTATCGAGAGTGTGACTGCAGAAACAATTATATTCTCAGAGTTAGGCACTGAAATGGAAAGAGTTGCCCATCTCTCTCAAAGGCAAAGTAATATGGGCTAAATAGCCGCCTCAGACAAATTTGCCATGTTAATTTAAGTTTATGCAATGACCAGCCTGCCAATCAGAAAATGGCTCAGCAAAATATTTCATTCATTCCACTGCTTCAATAATCAAAGGGTGTAAAAGGAGTTGCCTTACACAAAACATTGCATAAATGTTATAAACAAAACATACTACACTCAGCTATTCATTTTTTTTCCTCAATGTACCTTAGGTACCACTGTAAACCAAGTAATAGTCATGAACTTCCACAGGAAAAGAAAATTGAGCAAAGTGTAAAATAAGATGTCTGTTCATGACCATCCATCTTTCTTAGGTCTAAAAAAGTATTATTTCCTTGGGGTATAGTCAATGTTCCTGCACAACTCAAGTACAGAACTCAGTTTTATATATATGTCTGACACTGGGCCTGATAAACTCGGGCACCAAATCGCAGACTCTGGCTTGGAAAACAGCATCTGCTGCAAGATATTACTGTAATAACCTGACAAAATATTAGGAAATCTCTTTGCTATTCTTAAAAGTTTCCACAGCAGCTCGCTGGTTGGCTCAAAAACACAGGACAAGACCGATACTTCTGCCAAGGACATGTCTCCTGGACATTTACGACACGCTTGGATCTCATAATCCATACATAAATCAATTATTTAAGAAAATGTTTTTAAAAAATGCTCAAGAGAGGACAAAGAGATAGAGCATTTCTTTTTAACTTCAGACAGGAAGGAGTTTTTTAAAGTGATTCATGCTGATCAGTTTTCTTTAGAAGATGAGCTAGTTTCCTTGCACTTCAGTTCGTTCAAGATGATAAAAGGATGCTACAAGCAATCTGGACAGCAGACTGCAGAAAAAAAACGTGTTCATCCGTCCATGGGTTCTCCATCACAGGTAAACCATCCTCAGCTGTCACAGCTTATAAAGCTATTCCTATCAATTTAGCTTATGTATCATTAAAAGTTTTACTTCTGAATAATTCAGTCTAAAAATAGTTTACAACCTCACACTTGTACCATGTCAATACTTATTGATAGAAGTTATATTCTATTGATATTGCTAACATATCCCCTGTTGACCCTGCAAAGTCCTCCTCATTGACATCTGGGGCCAGCCTGGCACAGTCATACCTGACGGACAATGTCCCAGACACCACCATCACAATCCCTGGGTATGTCCTGTCCCACCAGCAGGATAGACCCAGCAGAGGTGGCACCACAGCGGTATGCAGTTGTGAGGGAGTTGCCCTCAAGAGTCCGCTACACTGACTCAGCACCCCATGAAGTCTCATGGCTTCAGGTTAAACACAGGCAAGGAAACCTCCAGCTGATTACAGTGTATCATCCTCCCTTGGCTGATGACTCAGTACTACTCCGTGTTGAGCAACACCTCTCACCTGTGGGGGAGTTCAATATCGACCCCCAAGAATGGCTTGGCAGCAGTTCTGTCGGCTGAGCTGGTTGGGTCCTAAAGGATGTAACTGTTAGACTGGGTCTGCGGCAGGTGGCGAGGGAACCAACAAGAGAGAACGACACACTTGACGTCCTCTTTACCAATCTGCTGGCTGCAGATGCATGTGTCCATGACAGTATTGGTACGAGTGCCAACAGACAGCCTTTGTGGAGATGAAGTCCTGTCTTCACACTGAGAATATCCTCCATTGTGTTGCGGAGCACTATTACTGTGCTAGAAGGAACAGACTTTGAACAGATCTAGCTAAGTATACTGTGGCAAGTAACAACTCCTGACTCCCCAGATCCTGTCTACCATCTACAAGGCACAAGTCAGGAATGTGATGGAATACTCTCCACTTGCCTAAATGGATGCAACCACCTTCTCAAGAGCAATTAGGGACAGGAAATAAATGCTGGCGAGCCCGCAATGCCCACATCCCATGAGTGAATTAAAAATGTCAAATAAATACATGCATATACATGGCACATTTCATTAGGGGAAATCTCGGAGCAGTTTTAACACAAAGAACAAAAAAATGTTCAAAGCACTATCCAAGAAGGGCAAGTATTTATGACTAGTTGTTTGTTAGTACAAAACTTGAGTATTGCGGAAGATAAGACTTTTAGGTCCAAGTTTTTGCCTTGCAGTCAACAGAAAAATTTGCAAGAAATACCAAAGCAAGGGAAAACAATATTTATACTGTATGGGGGAAGTGCTAACTGGTTGATGGTTCAGTCTGATTAATAGAGGCATTAGCCATAGAGAATGCACCAGTTTGTTCTGAATTATAGTTACTTTCCAAGCTTTGTTTAACTTTTAAATCAGCAGGTCAACTCTGACTAGTCAAGACATTGCCCTGAGAAATACATTAGAGAATGGCTGACATGATTTGTTCTGTTGAACAATATGCAATGTGTCTGCAACAGGCATGGCCCTGTCGGGGTGTGGGTCTGCCTACGCCTGTGTGTGCACGTCTATGCCTGTGTATGTGTCTGTGCGTGTGAGAGAGTGTGCGCATTTGTGCGCACACACACACGTACATGTGCCCATTCAACGGCCCAAGTGACAATCCTGAACTGGAAACTTCACAGCAATATTGGATGCAATTCTGTAATTAGCTTATACCATCTAAGCAACCTTCAGTGTGCAAAATGTTACGGTCTATGCATCAATTTAACAAAAAAAAAATCCCATTTTCCTAAAAACAAACAGTCTTCCAACAGCAAAGAAAATCTAAAGGCATTTTATAAGTATACTCAGGGTAAGAAATTAATTAGGCAAAGATCAGAACCTGTCAGGAACCTAAGACAAAGTGTGTAGAGCTGGAAGTCATAGCTGAGGTTTTAAATATGTACCTTGCACGTGCATTCAGCTTAGAGAAAGGTGCAGACAAAATCAGGGAGGGGACTGTAATATACTGAATAAATTAGCATTGAGAGGAAGGTGGTGTTGACTAAGGGACTGTAAAGTGGATTGAAATGTAATGGGTTAACAGCCAACTGGCCCTCAGAACATGAGTCAAGTACCAAATTGGTACTGATTCAAACTGTTTCTGCTAAAGCAAAACTGTGTCATAAACAAGACAAACCACTGATTGGGCTAAAAGGATAATGCATGTATGAGCTGAAAAGAACGGGAACTCAAGACTAACACTGCAAGAAGACGACAAGCAGGTGGACCTGAAACAACCTGGCCAGTTCTCAGTGAACAGAAGTATCATGATCCGACTGTTATAAGTATATAGAGTATAATGATCTACGCGCATGTTAACTGAATAAAACGGTTAACCGAATGAACTGTTCAGAAAGTCAGATCAATCAATGAACGTGATTTTAGTGGGCGTCTAAGTGAATAAATACACAGACCCAGATTAGATGTGAAAGTCAAGGACAGTGGCTCTGACATTAATTTCAAGACTTCTCTGGCCACAGGAGGGGTGCCAGAGAACAGCTAACATTATTCTAGAGTGGGAGAGATAAACTAGGAAATGTCAAGCTTGTAAGTCTACCATCCGTGGTCGGGAAACTACTGGGGAAAATATAACCACTTGGAGATTAGTCGAGGACAGTGAGTAAGGCTTTGTCACAGAGAGTTCGTGTCTAACAAACTTGATAGAATTTCTTTAAGGAGAAGAGGGTAATGCATCAACGTAGTCTACATGGAGATAGTAAGAACTGCCGATGCTGGAGTCAGAGATAAGAGTGTGGAGCTGGAGGAACACAGCAGGCCAGCCAGCATCAGAGGAGTAGGAAAATTCACCCCAAGGGTCCCGAGCCAAAATGTCAACTTTCCTACTCCTCTGATGCTGCCTGGCCTGCTGTATTCCTCCAGCTCCGCACTGTGTAGTCTACATGGACTTCAGTAAAGTTTTTCACAAAGGTCTTGATTGAGAGGGTAAAAGGGCAATTTGACAACTTGGATACAAAACTGGCTCAGTGACAGGTTGGTCAGAACGGCAGAACAGTGGCACATGGAATTCAATCCTAAAAAATGTAAGGTGATGCATTTTGAGAGGACTAACAAGGCAAGGGAATACACATTTACTGGTAGCACCCTAAGAGGAGGATCACAGGGATCTTGAGGAATGTGTCCACAGATCCTTGAAAGCAGCAAGTAGGTAAGGAAGTTAATATGGCATATGGAACGCTTACCTTTATCAGTGTTAGCACAGATTATAAGAGCAAAGAGGTTATGATCAAGGATCAATAGCCAGGGGACACAGATTTGAAGTTTAAGGGAGTTTGAGGAAATTATTTTCACCAAGAGGGTGGTGGATTTCGGAAACTCAGATGAGGCAGGAAACCTGAATATATTTCAGTAACACTTGGATTAACACTTAAACCACCATAGCACACAAAGTTACAGGCCAACTGCTGAAAAATGGGATTAGGTTAGACACTTGATGACAAATGCACACACAACAGGCCAAAGAGCCTTTTATCATGCTGTAAAATTCTGACTCTATGACTATAATTCTACTTGAGCTGCCAGCTTCAAAGACTTGTGGACGTACATATCCAATTGTCTCTGTTCCTGATCCTCTTCAAAACTGGTCTATTTAGCACACAATGTCTCTCTTCATTCACCGTATCAAATTTTATCAATTCACTCTGCTCTGTGTTCACTGTCATGGTCGTACATCATCACATTTCACCAGCTTGTCTCCCTAAACCTGAAATTTGTTACCAGCCTCTTGAATTACAATGAATTTCATGCCAGTTGCAAATTTTGATATGATAATGTGTGTATCCAAATTCAGATTATCAAGATATATCAAAAAAAAACAAAGACATAATACCAAACCCTTGAAAATACACAGTGTACTTACATCTAGTCTGAAAAACAAGTGTTCACTATCAATGTCTTCTCTATCCTTCAGCCAACTGTCAATCCATGCTACTACAATCCCTGTGATCTCATAAATCTAAATTTTACTATGAAATCTACTATGTAGTATTTGGTCAGACAGTTTTTGAAAGTTCAAGTACACATCAAGGAGATATCTTGTGAACTGTCTCTATATTACTTCAAAGAACTGCATCAAATTAGATAAACATGACTTCTGCAAATTCATCCCGATTGTTGTTGATTAGTCCATGCATTTCAAATGTCAAGACATTTTGCCTTCGATTATAGTTGCCAAAATATCTTCCGATCATGTTTGGCTGAATTGTTAAGTTTTTAGCTCACATTTTAAAAATAAAACGTGCAGCGCATGCAATCCCTACCTCCTCAGGCATTACTCTTCTAACCAGAATTGGAAAATTGAAAACATACAAAATAGAACTACACCATTCAGCCCCTCCAGCCTGCTCTGCCATTCAATAACATCATGGCTAACCTACGTGTTTCAAATTCCACCATCCCATCTGCCCCCAATAACTTAGATTCCTCTGCCTAATAACAGTCTATCCACCACTGTCTTAAAAACGCTCAATGTCCTTGCTGGACAGCCTTGAGGCAGAGTCACACAACCTTCAGAAAAAAAACCTCTCTCATCTCAGTCCTGAAAGGATCCTATAATCCTATAATTTTAAAACAGGAGCTCCTAGTTCTGGACTATCAACAAGACAAAATATCCTTTTTACATTCATCTTGTCAGTCAAGACCATTCAGAATCTTATACGCTTTAATCAAGTCAGCACTCAATCTTCTAAACTTCAGTGAAACCAAGCCCGGTCTGTCCAACCTTCCCCCTTAAGACAATCTGGTCATCTCAAGTATTGATCTGTGCTAAACTTTCTCTGAACCACCCTCAATATGTTTACATCCTTCCTTAAATAAGGAGATCAGACTGTGCACTGTATTCAAGATGCGGTCTCACAATTGCCCTGTACAATTGAAGCATTAAATTTTTATTTTTAAACTCCAATTACAGTTGTTATGGGTATAGCATTATATTGGCCTTCTTGATTACGTGGTGTACTTACAAGCTACTTTTTTCTAACTCCTGCAGCAAAATACCTAAATCCTTCTGTACTTTGGAAATCCCAGTCATTCTCTTATAAATAAAACTACAATTTGAGGAATACTCTTTTATTCTTCCATCCAGGGTGAGCAACTTGACATTTTATACATTATACTTTATCTGCCAGATTTTGCCCACTCACTCAACCTACTGACATCAATCTATAGCATCTTTATGTCTTCTGCACAACATGCTTTCTGACTTTTATGACTGCAAATTTAGCTCCCATGCTTTTGCTCCCCTCATCCAAGTCGAAGCCCCAGCACAGACTCCAAATAGACTCCAATTGTCAATTCTATCAACTGTACTATTCCTATCATTCTGCCAGCCAATCGTTCATTCAATGTGTTATCCCCTACACCATAAGCTTTCATTTTTCACAATAATCCTTGATATGCCAACTTATTTAAATGCCATCCGGAAGACCAAGTATTGTACGTCATAGAGTTCTACAGCACAGAAACAGACCCTTCAGCCCAACTCATCCACGCCAATCAGATATCCTAAATTAATCTAGTCCCATTTGCCGACATTTGGCCCATATCGCTCTAAACCATTCCTAAACATGTCCCCCTCCAGTTGCTTTTTAAAATGCTGCAATTGTACCTACCTCCAGCACATCCTCTGGCAGCTCATTCCATACACACACCACCCTCTGTGTGAAAAAGTTACCCCTTAGGTCCCTTTTATATCTTTCCCTGCTCATCTTAATCCTATGCCCTCTAATTTTAGACTCCCTTATCCTGGGGAAAACACCTTAGGTATTCACCCTAACCATGCCCTTCATGAATTTATAAACCTCTGCAAGGTCACCCTTCAACATCTGGTGCTCTAGGGAAAAATGTCCCAGCCTGTTCAGCCTGTCCAGCCTGTCCCTAAAAGTTAAACCCTCCAACCCCGGCAACATCTTTGTAAATCTTTTCTGCACTCCTTTCAAGTTTAACAACATCCTTCCTATAACAGGGAGAATAGAATTGAATGCAGTATTCCAAAAGTGGTCAAACCAATGTACAGTCGCAACATGACATCCCAACTTCTATACTCAATGCACTGACCAATAAAGGCAAGCATACCAAACACTGTCTTCACTACCCTGTCTAGCTACAGCTCCACTTTCAAGGAACAATGAACCTGCACCCAAGGTCTCTTTGTTCACCAACACTACCCAGGACCTTAGCATTAATTTTGTAAATCCTGCCCTGATTTGCCTTACCAAAGTGCAACACCGCGTATTTATCTAAATTAAATTCCATCTGCCTCTCCTCGGCCCATCTGATTAAGGTCTCACTGTACTCCAAGATAATCATCTTCACTGTCCACTGCACCACCTATTTTAGTGTCATCTGCAAACTTACTAACCATTCCTACTTCAAAATCATTTATATAAAATGACAAAAAGCAGTGGACACAGCACCAATCCTTGCAGCACACTATTGGTCATAGGCCTCCAGAAAAACAACTTCCATCATCACCCTCTGTCCCAATATTCAAGCCAATTTTGTATCGAAATTGCAAGTTCTACTCAGATTCCATGTGACCTCGCCTTGCTAACCAGTTTATCATGTGGAACCTTGTCAAACGCATTGCTGAAGTCCATACAGACAACTTCCACAGCTCTGCCTTAAATCAATCTTCTTTGTCACTTCTTCAAAAAAATTTAATCAAGTTAGTGAGAAACAATTTCACACACACAAAGCCATGTTCCCTATCCCCAACCAGTCTTTGCCTTTCCAAATACATGTAAATCCTGTCCCTCAGAATCCCCTCCAAAAACTTACCCAGCACTGATGTCAGGCTCACCAGTCTATAGTTTCCTGGATTTTCCTTAGCACCTTTCTTAAATAATGGCACCACATTAGCCATCTTCCAACACCTCACCCGTGGCTAGAATATCCTTTGTTGCCACATACATAAGTATAAGAGTACAATGAAAAGTTTTCACAATGGCTGCCTTTTAATGGCACCAACTTAGGTACAAGTACCCAGATACAAATCTTAGAGTAAAAAAAAAATGGTCTTACATAAAGAGGATTAAAGGAAAGCATTAGCGTTACTTACAGAGGTAGTTCCAAAATTGTGAAAAGGTTTTAAATTAGTCCGATAACAGCAGTTCAGCATGTGGCGCCAGGCCCAATCCATCAATTGTCCCACATCGCTCCAGCCTCCAGTCTGCTCCTCACCAGCAACCAGGTAAATTGTGCTGTACCAGGAATCGTACCTTGGCCCTCCCATTGCTTCGGGGGCTCTGCCTCTCTGGTTGCCGGCTCCTGCACTCACTGTCGGCCACCTCGGGCTCCTGCTCTTGCTCGCTCGCTCGCTGCCTGCGTAATACTACAGGACTGCTTTCCCACATGCTGCTGCGAGGCTATTCTCCACGCTGCTCTGGGGCTCGCAGTCCACATGGTGCTGCAGGGCTCGCTGCTCATGGTGTTCCAGGGTTCGAGGGCTGGCTGCTCTATCGATGATACAGATATCTCAGCAAGAGGCTCAGCAATCACTTTGCCTAGCTTCCCACAAAGTTGTGGGGTAGAGGGTCCCCAGCTCCATTTTATTCATACTGCATTACTCTTTCAAAGAACTCCACTAAATTGGTTAAACACATCTTCTTACGTAGAACCATATGGACACCTCTCAGTTACCTCGGGCAGATTATTTAGAAAACTCAGTGGTCAATTCCAATACTTCCACATCAGAAATCAAGCAAATTGTCCTATAGATTTTTGCTTCCTGCCTCCTTCTCTTTAACTAAGGGGATATATTTGGTACTTCCCACTTATATGGAATCTTTGTTCAATCAGGAAAATTTTAGAACATGAACATCAATGTATCAACTACTTCATCAGCAGAGATGACTTGAGACCTAGGATGAAGTCCATCTAAACTTGGAGGCTTGTCAACGCACAGCTCTCTCAGTTTGCTTTGTGAAATTACAATCACATGGATAGTGATACCAAGTTCCTTTCTCCCTTCAACCTTCTAATTTATAGCTATTACTGGAATTTTGTTTTAATCCTCAATTATGCACTACCTGTTTGTTTCGTCCATCATTTTCCTAGTATCTCTCCATTCTTACGCCAATTTCTTCCTCCTGATTAACCTTGTAGTCATTCTCTCCCTTTCTTTATATTCTGACCAATCACTGGACCTATCACTCGTCTTTGCACTATTGCCTTTTCCTCAAGTTTGATATTTTTCCTAACTTCTTCAGTTAGCCATGGATTGAGTTTTTCCTTTAGAATTCTGTATGAAGGATATACCACAGTATTCTCAAATGACTGTTTAAATGCCTGCCACTGAGTCTCTACTAATTCATCTCCTAGCCTACTATACCAGTTCACTTCAACAAACCCAACTTTCATGTCCACATAGTTGCCCTTACTTAGTTTTAAAAAAACGCATCTTCTCCTTTCAAACAAATATAAAATTTAATCATACGGACGCTACTGCTACCCAGGGGTGCCTCTACTTTCCTGTTATTAAATAATCCTGTCACATTACACAATACCAATCTAATTCAACCTGCTCTCTGACTGAGGAATAGACTTAAGTCAAGTATATCCCCAAAATGCTGACATTTACCATTGTATCTTGTAGACACTTTTATCCATTAAAATAGAGCCTTCCCTTTGTATGGGTTTCCTTTGTTTCAGCATTGTTGTACAGAAATCATACAGAATAGGTACGGCTGCAGCATTTGCATTTGCACCACATGCACAGTCTTAGTAAACAATTGTCTTACAATATATCAGTAAGGGTACTTCACAATAACTCACTGAACAAACAACCCAATATCTTTTCAGGTGGAGCTACAAATCCCTCCCTCTTGGCAAAAGTAATTGATTCCTCATCTTCCTTCTACTGCTTATTTCAAATCCACTGGCCCTGCCTTTTTTTAAACCTTTTTGCTGAGATAAATACATTGTCCCTTTCTGCAATACCCAGGATTTTATGCACCTCAATTAAATCATGTCTCAGCCTCTTCTAATCCAGGGAAAAGAACTGGAGACATTGGGGTGTGATGGATGGCAGTTGCAGGAAGATAGATAAATTGAAGATACAATCAGGCAGATTGGTGACCTCCAAGATAGGTAGGAGAGATGAGGCAGGTAGTGCAGGAGTCTCCTGTGGCTATTTCCATCTCAAACAAGTCTGCTGCTTTGGGAAATATAGGGAGTGATGGACTCTCGGACAAACGTAGTACTGACAGCCGGGTTTCTGATCCCAAGGCTGCCTCTAATATAATGAGGGGTATGCCAGGTTCCAAGCAGTCGATTGTGATAGGGAACTCTCTAGCCTGAGGCACAAACAGATGTTGCTGCGGCTGACAGCGAGCCATCAGAATAGCAAGAAATTTTCTGAAGAAGGGTCAGCTTTCCTGCTCCTCTGATGCTGCTTGGCCTGCTGTATTCATCCAGCTCTACACCTTGTTGTCTCATCAGAATAGTGTGTTGTCTCCCTGGTGCCAGGATCAATGCCATCTTGGAGAGGGTGCAGAATATTCTCAAAGGCGAGAGGGACCAGCAGGAGGCTGTGGTACACATCGGAACTAATGACACAGGAAGAGACAAGGACGAGATTCTGAGAAGAAAATATAGGAAGTTAGATGGGAATTTAAAAAGGAGGTCTTCCAGGGTAGTAATATCTGTATTACTCCCGGTGCCAAGGGTCAAGCTAGTGAGGGTAGAAAGTGAGGAGGACAGGGCAGATGAATGCATGGCTGAGAAGCTGGTGCAGGGGAGAAGGATTCACATTTTTGGATCACTGGAATTTCTTTTGGGGTAGAAGTGACCTGTATAAGAAGGGCAGATTGCACCTGAATTTTAAGGGGACTAATATACCGGCAGGACATTTGCAAGAGCTGCTTGGGAAAATTTTAACTGGTACCCAGGGAGATAGTGAGGCAAAACGGCAGTCTGAGACTTATAAAGTTGGGAAAAGGAGTAAGTCAAACAGTCAGGGTAGACCAGAACAAAGTAGAAAATGAAGTAGGACTGATAAATTAAATTGCATTTATTTCAATCCAAGAGGCCGAACAGGCAAGGCAGATGAATTCGGGGCATGGTTGAGAACACGGGACTGGGATAGCAAAGCAATTACACAGACGTCATGCAAGAATGGACAGACTGGCAGCTTAATGTTCCAGGCTATAGATGCTACAGAAAGCATAGAAATGGGAGCGAGAGAGATGAGGAAGTGGTGTTTTTGATTAAGGATAGTATTATTGCTCTCCTGAGGAAGGATATTACCGGGAATACATCCAGGGAAATTATTTGGGTGGAACTGAGAAATAAGAAAGGGATGATCACCTTACTGCAATTGTACTATAGACCCCCCAGTAGTCAGCAGGAAATTGAGAAATAAATATGTAATGAGGTCTCAGTTATCTGAGAGAATAATATGGTGGTTATGGTAGGGATTTTAATTTTCCCAAACATAGACTGGGGCTGCCATAGTGTGAAGGGCTTGGATGGAGAGCAATTTGTTAAGTGTGTACAAGAAAATTTTCTGATTCAGTATGTGGATGTACCTACTAGAGAAGGTGCAAAACTTGACCTACTCTTGGGAAATAAGACAGAGCATGTGACTGAGGTGTTAGCGGGAGAGCACTTTGGGGCCAGCGACTATAATTCTATTAGTTTTAAAACAGGATTGAAAAGGATAAACCTGGTCTAAAAGTTAAAGTTTAAATTGGAGGAAGGCCAATTCCGACGGTATTAGGCAGGAGCTTTCAAAAGGTAGACAAACAGGAGGCTGAAAGAATTCAGCAAGCCTGGCAGCAGCTGGAGGAAAGGAGAAGTCAATTTTACAGGTATTACCCTTCCTCAGGAATGGATGCAGAGGTAGGGGGAAGCTGAAAATAAGGGTGGGGGGGTAGCGGAATAGGTGACAGGTGGACACCGGTAGTTGGTTCGGCCTGGTTGTTTGATAGGAGAAATGAAACCAGTTGACAGCTGGAAGGGAATAGAAGGGAGGTGGTGAGGCTGGAAAGGGAGCTGACAGATGGGAGAGAAGGTTACTTGAAATTAGAAAACTCAGTGTTGAGTCCTCCAGGCTGTAGGGTGCCCAGGCGGAAGATAAGGTGTTGTTCCTCAAATTTGTATTCTGAATCGCTGTGACACTGGAGGAGGCCGAGGACAAACATGTCGGACGGGGAGTTGAAAGGGGCGATGTCTAGGAAGTTAGACTGGTCGTTACAGGCCAGGTGAAAATACTTGGCGAAATGGTCACCTAGTCTACATTTGGTCTTACTGACGTAGAGAAGAGCACATTGGGAGCACTGGATGCAGTACTCTAGGTTGGAGGAGATGCAGGTGAAGCTCCGTCTCACCTGGAAGGACTGTTTAGGGGCCCCAGATGGAGGTGGTATGCAGGCAGATGTTGCATTTTTTATGGTTACAAGGGAAGATACCGTGGGGGTTGGAGTAGTTGGTGGGGAGTGTGGCGCAAACTAAGGAGTGGCAAAGGGAATGGTCCTTGTGGAAGGCAGAGAGGGTAGGGAGTGGGAGGTGTTCCGGGTGGTGGGGTCTGATTGGAATTGTTGGAAGTGTTTGAGGATGATACATTGGATGTGCAGGCTACTAGGGTGGAAAGTGAGAACAAGGGGGACACTATTTTCGTTATGTTTGGCAGGGTGGGGGGTGGTTAAGAGCTGTGCAGCAGGGAATGAAGGAGGCGCAGTGGAGGGCTGTCTGGATGACAGACAGGGGAAAAGAATGTTGTTTGAAAAGGGCGGACATCCAGGATGCTTGGGAGTAGAATATCTCGTCAGAGCAGATGTGACTGAGATGGAGGAATCGGGAAAATGGGATGGAGTTTTTGCAGGATACAGGGTGGGAGGTGATGTAGTCTAGGTAGCTATATGAGTCTGAGGGTTTACAGTAAACGTCGGTCCATAAACTGTCACCAGAAATGGAAATGGAGAGGTCAAGAAAGGGGAGAGAGGTGTCTAAGATAAACCAAGTGAATTTGAGGGCAGGGTGGAAGTTGTTAATGAAGTCGATGAACTGTTCCAGTTCAGCCTGGGCGCAGGATGCAGCATTGATGCAGTCATCGATCTAACGGTGGAAGAGTTGGGGTACAGTACTGGTGTACATAGTGAAGAGGGAGTGTCAGACATAACCGACAAAGAGGCAGGTGTAGCTGGACCCCATGCGAGTGCCTGTGGCAACTCCATGGATTTGGACAAAGTGGGAAGAATTGAAGGAAATGTTATTGAGGGTGAGGACTAGTTCAGCCTCACCTCTGTCCAGGGCCCTAAACAGTCCATCCAGAGCTTCACCTGCATCTCCTCCAACCTAGTCTACTGCATCCGGTGCTCCCAATGAGCTCTTCTCTACACCGGTGAAACCAAACATACACTAGGTGATTGTTTCAACAAGCATCTTCGCCTGGCCCATGATGGCCAGCCTAACCTCCAAGTCACTGCCCGTTTCAACTCTGCCCCCCATTCCCCCTCCAATACATTCATCCTCAGCCTCCTCCAGTGACGTAGCATTTCAGAATGCAAATTTGAGGAACACCACTTTATCTTCCACCTGGGCTCCCTACAGCCCAGAGGACTCAACACAATTCTCCAATTTCAAGGAACCTTCCCACCCATCCGCCGGCTCCCTTTCCAGCCCCACCTCCTCCCTTCTACTCCACCTACTGACCCTCTCTTCCAGCTCCCAATTGGTTTCATTCCTCCCACCAACCATGTCGTACCTACTACTGATGTCCACCTATAACCACCATTCCAGTAGCTCCCCTCGCACCCCCTTTATCTGCAGCTCCCCCTATCCCCACATCCAGTCCTGAAGAACGGTAATACCCAAAACATTGACTTCTTCTTTCCTCCAAATGCTGCCTAGCTTGCTGTGTTCTTCCAGCCTTCTGTTTGTCTATTTTGGATTCCAGCATCTGCAGTATTTTTGTCTCGAACTTTCTGAAGTTGAGTGGAGGGCAGATTAATGCAGGTAAAGGAACGGCTGGAAAATGGGAGCCTTCAAAAATGACATAATAGGAGTCCAGAGACAATATGTTCCTTTTAGGGTGAAGGGCAAAGCTGGTAGATGTCGGGAATGCTGGACAACTGGAGAAATTGAGTTTTGGTCAAGAAAAAGAAGGAAGCATTATGTCAGGTATAGATAGCAGGGATCAAGTGAATCCTTAAAGGAGTATAAAGCAGTAGGAGTATACTTAAGAGGGAGGTCAGGAGGGCAAAAATGGGACATGAGATAGCTTTGGCAAATAGGGCTAAGGAGAATCCAAAGGGATTCGACAGATGTATTAAGGACAAAAGGATAGTTAGGGATACAACAGGGTCCCTTAAAGATCAGCAAAACCACCTATCTGTGGAACGTCAGGAGCTGGGGGAGATACAAAATGATTATTTTCCATCAGCGTTTACTGCGGACAAGGCAACAGAAGATAGAAAACTTGGGGATATAAATAGCGACATCTTGAAAAACATTCTCAGTAGAGAGGCGGTGCTGAATGTCTTAAAAGGTGGGTAAATCCCTGCGACCTGATCAGGTGTACCTTAGAACTCTGTGGGAAGCGAGGGAGGAGATTGCAGGACCCCTTGCTAAGATGTTTGTATCATCGATAGCCACAAGTGAGGTGTTGGAAGACTGGAGATTGGCTAACATTGTGCCACTATTTTAAGAAAGATGGTAAGAAAAAGCCAGGGAAGCATAAACTGGTGAACCTGACCTTGGTGATGGGCAATTTGTTGGAAGGAATCCTGAGGGACAGGGTTTGCATGTATTTGGAAAGGCAAGGACTGATTAGGGATAGTCAACATAGCTTTGTGCTTGGGAAATCGTGTCTCAGTAACTTGATTGCGTTTTTAGAAGAAGTAACAAAAAGGACTGATGAGGGGAAAGCAGTGGGCATGATCTATATGGACTTCAGTAAGGCGTTCGACAAGGTTCATCAAAGAGACTGGTTAGCAAGGTTAGATCACACAGAATACATGGAGAACTAACTATATGGATACAGAACAGGCTCGAAGGTAAAAGACAGAGGGTAATGGTGGAGGGTTGCTTTTCGGACTGGAGGCCTGTGACAAGCAGTGTGCTACAAGGATCGATGCTGGGTCCACTGATTTGGTCGTTTATATTAAATGATTTGGATGTGAACATAGGAGGTATGGTTAGTAAGTTTGCAGATGACAGCAAAATTGGAGGTGCAGTGGATAGCAAAGGTGGTTACCTCAGAATACAACAGGATATTGATCAGATGGGCCAATGGCCTGAGGAGTGGCAGATGGATTTTAATTTAGATAAATGTGAGGCGCTGCATTTTGGACAGGCAAATCTGACCAGGACTTATACATTTAACGGTAAGGTCCTGGGGAGTATTGCTGAACAAAGAGTGCAGGGTTCATAGTTCTTTGAAAGTGGAGTCGCAGGTAGATATGATAGTAAAGGAGGCATTTGGTACACTGGCCTCTATTGGTCACTGCACTGAGTATAGGAGTTGGGAGTTCATGTTGCAGCCGTACAGGACACTGGTTCGACCACTTCTGGAGTACTGCGTGCAATCCTGGTCTCCCGCCTATAGAAAGGACGTTGTGAAACCAGAAAGCGTTCAGAAAAGATTTACGAGGATGTTGCCAGGGTTGGAGGGTTTGAGCTATAAGGAGAGGCTAAACAGGCCAGGGTTATTTTCACTAAAGTGTCGGAGATTGACAGTTGACCTTATAGAGTTTATAAAATCATGAGGGGCATGTTTAGGGTAAATAGGCAAGCTCTTTTCCTCGGGGTGAGTGAGTCCAAAACTCGAAGGCACAGGTTTAAGGTGAGAGAGTGAAGATATAAAAGGGACTCAAGGGCCAACTTTTTCCAAGCAGAGGGTGGTGCATGTATGGAATGAGCTGCCAGAGGAACTGGTGGAGGCTGACACAATTACAACATTTTAAAAAGGCATCTGGATGGGTATATGAATAAGAACAGTTTAGAAGGATATGAGCCAAATGGGACTAGAGTTATATAGGATATCCACTCAGCATGGACGAGTTGGACCAAAGGGTCTGTTTCCATCCTGTATATCTCTATGACCCTATGACTTTGCAATCTTTCTTCATAGCCAGAAGTTTCTAGTTCTGGCAACATTCTCTTAAGTCTATTCTGTATCCTCTCCACTGTAAGCACAATTTTCCTGTAATGTGGCAGACAGAACTGTTGACAGCAGTCAAGCTGCGGTCTAGTGTTGTAGTCAGTTCCAACATAATCCTTCTATTCTTGTATCCAATGCTTTGGCTAATAATGGAAAGCATGCCACTGGAGTTCCCACTCACCTTATTGGCTTCCTGTGCTCTCTTAATTGGATTAATCCTGGCTTCCTTTTTAAAACTACAGTACAATGTCTGTAGTTCTCCAACTTTCTGGTACCAACTATTGTAGATAGGGAGGACTTAAATATCTTGATTCACTCCGTCAGTGCTGCAATTAAGGATCTGTGAACATACACGCCAAGGTCCCTTTATTCCTCCATATGACTCATTTCCTAACATTTAAGGTGCATTCTCTTGCCTTGTTGTACTCCAGAAACGCACTGGCTCATTTGAAATTAGATTGAAATTCACTTGCTATTTTTCTCTCAACTGATAAGAGCGTCTATAATCTTCTATCTACTAAAGCTTTCCAACTCACAGTCAACCCCATGGCCAATTTCTGTATCATCTGCGAACTTCTCCACCATACCTTTCTCTAAGTCATTAATATTAACACAATATACACAGGATCCTGTACTGAGCCCTACAGAACTGCTTTCCAGTCGGTCAAACACTGTCAACCATTACTTTTATGTTTCTGCCAATTGTAGATCCAATTTGTTTTGCTGGATCCCAGGGCTTTTATTTTGGTGAACAGCCTGTGAGACATATCGTCGAAAGTCTTGCCAAAATCAACAGACCCAATCCACCGAATTGCCCTCATCACCACCTTAAAAATTCAAATCAAGCTATTCAGATCTGACCTTCTAACAAATCCATGCTGACTTCCCTTGCCTTTTTAAATGTACCATTCCTCAAAATTAATTCAAATAACTTTGCCACAACTAAAGTTAGCTGGCCTATAACTTGATTAGCTGTTCTTCCCTTTTTAAACAACATTATAATGTTTGCAGTTCTCTAACTTTCTGGTACCAACTACTGTAACCAGAGACGACTGAAATATTTTGATTCAATCTGTCTGTGTTTTCTCACATCCTCTGTTTATAACTGTGCTTTAATTTCACTCTGATGCTTTCTGTACCTTTCTAGGTCTTCTGTAGTATTATACTATTGGTTTCTGACATAACATTCACTTTGTGTTAACTCCCATTTGGGGTCCAGTTAGCTCAAAAGATGCGATGGCTAGTTTGTGGTTCTCCTCAGCAATAGTGAGGAGAAGTGGATGTGACGAAATGCAGCTAACAGCAGAAGGTAACAGCAAACCAACACTAAAAACAGCCTGGGTGAAGCACCAGTCAAAAATGACCCAAGATCCTGCCTTCAGACAGAGTACAGATGATGATGAGGGTGATGACTCTATGTATTCTAACATTCCAGAAGGTTCTTTATAGGCTATCCCCATAGATCCCGTTCTTGAGTTTGTTCGCACGTGGATTTGTACACAAATTGGAACACACTATTTAAAATAGCTGTTCACAAGTATGAGGAAACGTTCGCATGTCAGATCTAGAAAATTAATACTAATACACCCCTGTATGGAATGGCATTCATAAGTAGGACATTCTTAAGTCGGGGATCCCCTGTATTTGATTATTCAACCATTTTTTTTTTCAGGAACTTTTACCCTGAATCACTTGAATTTTGCCCATTTCTCTGACAGTGTTGCATCTTAAAGTAGCTGTTTCCAGTCGCTTTTACTGTCACTTCTTAGCCTAATAAAACCAACTTGTCCTCATGCAATCGAAAACTAACTTTCTCTTTTTCAATAAGCATACGAAATTTAACTGAATGATGGTCACACTTTCCACTTGCCCAATTTCATCCCCTAAAACTAAACCTAGAACTGACCACTTGCCAACCCCCCCCACCCACACTCTCAATCCTTGCTGGGCTTGCCACATAATAGCTACAATTTTTTCAACACCCCAAAAATAAACCATTGGACTCAACAAACGATAGACTTCTTTTCCAGTGTTTATTCCAGAAGTTTCAAAGATCCGAAACAGGAACTTCTGGCCTGTTATTATCCGCCTCGGAGGTAATGAGGAAATACATTAAAAGCATTACTTGCTTCGGTCACGCTACCCCAATCAAATCCAAGCCAGCATTACTGCTGGATACATTTAACGTATCATTACCTATATACTATAGGAAAACTGTACTTAACCAACCAGCTTTCATCTTTAGTGATGTGCTTTTTACAGAAGCTTTTTAATTCATCAACATATATTACTTCCCTCTCATGCCACAAACATGCAACCACTAATAACTCACCTGACAGTGACATAGTTTAAACCAAAACAAAGACTATCACCACTGGTTTATTTCACTAATCCAGAAGCCAAACTTTGAAACTTTCCCACAATAGCTTCAATAGTTTACAGAATTGTTTTTACTTTATTCATTCATGGGATGAGGGCGTCACTGGCTAGGCAGCATTTATTGCCCAGAAGGCAATTAAAATCAACCACATTGATATGGGTCTGGAGTCACATGTAGTCCAGACCAGGTAAGGATGGCAGTTTTCTTCCCTAAAGGACATTAGTCAACCAGATGGGTTCTTCCTTCAAATCAACAATGGATTCACGGTCATCACTATACTCTTAATTATTTATTAAATTTAAATTCCACCATCTGCCGTGGCGGGATTCAAACCCGGGTTCCGAGAACATTATCTGGATCTCTGGATTATCAGTCCAGCGGTAATACTACTAGACCATCACCTCCCCAACAGTCCCAGAGCTAATATTTTGAAAGTGTGCTAGACTACTCTTTGGGTTGGTGCTGCACAACTGGAAAATCAGTGGAAGCCAAAGGACAGCGTATCAAAGAATTCGTTTAAAGAAACCTTCGCTAAATTTCATTTATCGCGAGTCAGAGGAAACATGCATGTCTGATTGAACTGTCCTGGGTAACTTAAAATCAATTTGGGCAAACATGCTGCAACATACCTCTCGAGTAAGTGACAGCCGAACTCAGAACTTCTGGGTCGGGGTCTGGACATTACCACTACATCACAAGAGCCCTCCAAAGCTGGCTTGTTCTCGTTCAGATGTTTCATCACCATGCTAGGTGACATCATCAGTGGAGCCTCCAATGAAGCGATGTTATTCTAATCCGCTTGGAATTTATACTGTCTGGTCCATTATGGTGTGTATAAATTCCAAGCGGAGTAGAATAACATCGCTTCATTGGAGGCTCCACTGATGATGTCACCTAGCATGGTGATGAAACATCTGAACGAGAACACGCCAGCTTGGCAAGCAAGTCAACAACCTCACCCACAACCCAAGCTACAGATCTTTGCCAAAAAACTTTAAGCCCTCCAAACTCCACCTCAAATCAAACTGATGCTTCTTTATAAACAATCAATTAAGTCATGATTAAGCTAATGACTAAACTCAAAAGTCAACCCAATTTGTGACCACTGTGTGATAGGATGGGACATTTTCACCGGAACATTGAAGTTTGAGGGGTGACCTATTCGAGGTTTATAAAATGAGGGTCACAGATTAGATGAATAACAAAGTTCTTTTCCCTAGTGCAGGGGAGTTTAAAAATAGAGGGCATATTTTTAAGTGAGAGGAGAAAGATTTAGAAGGGACCTGAGGGGTAACTTTTTGTGTGTGGAATGAACCTTTAGAGGAAGTGGTGGATGCAGTACCATTATATCTTTAAAAGAATTTTTTTATGGGTTACATGAACATGGAAGCTTTAGAGGGACATGGGCCAAATGCAGGAAAGTGAGACTAATTTAGTTTGAGAAACTTGGTCAACATGGACGAGTTGGACGAAAGGCTCTGTCCCGTGCTGTACGACTCTGGGTGCCTGCTTCTGTTTCTTGGCCACACAGAACAGTCAGAATTAAACTTGCAGATAACCTCAATACATTCTTTACTCTCTGTGACTCAAGACATTTAAAAACACAAAAAAAATGTAGATCAGAAGATCTGTGCCACCATTCTACACTGGTCTTCAACCTTAACACCACTTTCCTACCTTCATCCATGTCTCTTGATTCTCAAATACAAAGATGTTGACCATGAGCATACTCAACAATGGAGCATTCACAACCCATGCAACTGAGGATTCCAAAGATTCAGAATGCTTTGAGTTAAGGTATTTATCTTCAATCCCGAATGACTGCTTCCTAATCTTGAGGCTGTGACTGTATCCAAGATTCCCCATCCTATAGTTAACAACTTTTCAAAACTTGCTTAGGCAAGATGCTTCAGAAACATCTGTTTTAATGGGATCACCAGTTTAAGTTTCACAGAATACTGGTTGACTTTGCTTAGCCTCCTACTGAATGACAAGAGGAGCCAACCTAGCAAATGTTCAGTGTACTAACTTCCAAGTGCATTCTTTATTAGTGGGAGACCAAAACCGTTAGTATTGTGCAAGACTGAAGTTTCACTCAAAAAAAATCTAATACACGTTTACATATACATCACTGAAATTTATTAGTACATATAGAAAAGTGTGGATAATATTATCTGGTGTCGTAAAGTGTTTACCTCAAATTTCTGTCATGACTTACAGATGTCCGACTTACAAATGCGAAATCATACAGTGGTCCAATTTTAAAGGTTCCAACAGAAGAACCATTCCTGTACTTACGAACAGCTATTTTATATTATGCTGCATTCTGTTGCAACTTGCGTACAAACTCAAGAATGGAAACCATTCGCAACCATCTTTCCTTTGAAGAATCGCTCTCAACTATCTTTCTAATTTGTACTAGTTTGGATTAAATTGCATCAAGTGTTTTGATTCATCTATCTTCCTGAAATTTCCAATAATGTGATTCCAGACATCTACTTCATATTAATAGCTTAGTAGTGACTTTACCAACATTTTAACACCTTTTTTCTCCTCTTCATGGAGACCACGGCCAAACTAAGTCAACTTAACCCAAATACCAAAATTTCATTTTTCAATGGATTTAAGTGTACAAGCAGTGACTTTACATTTGAATACCTAGCTTGTTTTAATTGAGTACATGGGAGGCAAAGCCCTCAAATACTTGAATTAAGAATGGCAGATGCCACCAGTTTCCTCAATACAAACCACTAAACTGCTGCCTCACAGCGCCAGGGATCCAGGTTTGATTCTGGCCTCGGGTGACTGTCTGTGCAGAGTTGCACGTTCTCCCCATGTCTGTGTGGGTTCCTGTCGGGTGCTCGGGTTTCCTCCCACAGTCCAAAGATGCGCAAGTTAGGTGGATTGGCCATGCTAAATTATGTATAGCATTCGGGAATGTGAAGGTTAGGTGAGTTAGCCATGGCAAATGCAGGGTTACAGGGATAGGGCGGGGCACGAGTCTGGTGGGATGCTCTTCGGACAGAGCGCTGACTTGTTGGGCCAGGTGGCCTGTTTCCACATTGTAGGGATTCTATGAACACAATAAGGCATCAACAGGTGATGATCACAATTATCAGAAATTTTGATTATTTTTGATCATCTCACCGACATTTCCAACTACTCAAATTCTTAAATCATTTAATGATGCACTGTAAAATTTTGCCACTAATTTCTAAGTTAAAACAAAATATTGTACCATAACTGCTGCAAGTCCAGATCACAAAAATTTTGAGCAAAACATGCAAGTATACATATTAAAAACTTAAATTACATGTCTTCTGTATTCTTGAGGTCAAAGGATTCTCCCACTTACTTCCTCCAGTACCATCCCAATTTTCCTTGCAAGTAACTCTCAGTCATACCTAAATAAGAGACCTGCCTTCATATTATATGGTTAATGTAACAGCAGTAAGTGGATATGTGGCTTTAAATAATAAGGTCACCACTGAAGTGCCTACCCATAATAACTAGTAATGCAAACTATCCATTTGCCTATTTCTTTTCAGACCAAGAACAGAACACAATAGCAAGAGAACCATCCTAATTTAACTACTTAAAGACTGGCTGGATCCAAATCACCTCATCCAACAGCTCATGATGAGGCCATTAGTTTTAACATTAACAAATTTCCAACATACTAGTGCACACTACTTAGTATATTCTATTGGGTTAAAATATTTCATTAGCTGCAGGAAATGATTTTTAATTTTTTATAGACTTACAGCTCAGGCTCAGAACACAGTGTCTAGTGGAAACAATGAGAAATGTGACTAATATTGCTCAAATTAAGAGTGGACAGTAGTGTCATTAACAGTGGTTCAAGCACAGAGGTCTTACATCAATTACATACTTCATAGCTGTACAAGTATCTTTGTCTTTCAATCAATGAGAATATTTGCATGCATGAGAAAGTGTGGCTGGAATAACCTGACAATTAATACCTCAAAAATCCAAGGAAGCATTGCTTAGTTTCTTAAAGCGTGCACTTTTTTCTCAGGACAGCAAGATTTTAGACTATTTGCTTCCAGACCATCTAACATTTCTTGCTGAGCTGATTTTGAGGTTAGCCTAATCCTACATTAATCAGGCTGGTTAACCCTATATCTATCATTGGGAAAATGTTGGAAACCATTATTAAGAAGGTAACAGCAGGACACGGAGAATATCAAACTACAAGCAACTCGAGTCAACATGCTTTTGTGAACGAGCATTACAGGTCTTTGAAGATGTAACAAGCAGGGTAGACAAAAGAGAACCATTAAATTTGATGCACTGGAATTGGATGAAGGGACCAACTGTATTGCAGCCAAATCTGTTAATGATGTGAAAATAGGGAGGACAGCAAGCTGTGATTAGGAGTCAAAGAGTTTGATATGGATAGGCTAAGTGAGTGGGCAAAAATCTGCCTGAAGTATAATGTATGAAAGACATAAGGTTGTTCACTTCAGTAGTAAAAACTGGAAAATGGAAAGATGGACTGCAGGATTCTGCAGTACAGAGGGATTTAGGTGACCTCATTATGAATCTAAAAAGTAGTTACGAAGACAATTAAAATTCTGGTCTTATAGCAAGGAAGTAGAGTACATATAGAAAAGTCTTGCAATCATTGTATAGGGCATTGATGGGACCGCACAATACAGCATGCAGTTTAGGCCTCTAGTGAAAGAAGCATACAGTATGCTCAGAAAAGGTTCTCCACTAATCAAAGAACCATGCCAGTTTAATGACTTACAGACTGGCTGTTCCAAATCGCCTCATGGGGAGGCTGTGTAGTTTTAATATGAATAAACTTTCCAACTGTGTATTCATATTCATACTGCATACTGCTCAGCACATTCAATGGAATTAAAATATTTAAATCAGCTGTCGGAGACAATTTTTAAGGAGGGAAGGTTCAGCCTTTATTTATTGAAACATGAGGGTGAGGTATTGATAGATGTTATGGGCTGTCTTCATTCAAGGGGGCATCTAGCACTAGGGGAACTGCTTCACAATAAAAGGGGTCTCCACTTAAGAAAAAGACTAGGAACAATTTATTCCCTCAGAGGAATATCTTTGGAACTCTCTATGCCAGACAGCACTGAAGACTGGGTCACAAATTTTTAATGTAAAAGTGAGTCAAATGATATGTAACTAAGCAAGAAAACAAATGAAGGCCACAATCAGATCAACCATCATCCTAATCAATGGCAGAACAAGCTCAAGTGGCCAAATGTCTACTAATGCACATATCTCGTGTGTTACATTCAATAAAACAGACAGCAAATCTGCATCCTTATATTTAGTTCTGCTGCAGTGTTTGTGTTAAAGCAAATTATCTGTTACATTGGGTGCTTATAAGAAATAGAGCTGCTCAAAATCTGATTAAATGTTAGCTTGGCATCCAACTTTGCTCAAGTCAGATCGAAGAAAGAGAAGTATTTTCTTTGAAAGACCAACTGATCTGATTCTTTAAAGAACTAAGTTGTAGTTGCAGCAATCTGAAATTACACTTTTGACACAGCAGACTCTAATGACACAATAGAGCACACTTGTAGAATTCATGCAAAATGGCTTTGAAGGCACAGCACTTGCCTCCCAAGCTGCATATCTCAAAGTGGGTCATGTGATATGGGGTGTGACCAGTTCTCTCAAGGTCAAGAATCAAACACAGGACTGTTATCATTATTCAGCTCAGTCAGAAACATATTACTGTACTGATTTTTAACTACAATCAATGGGGAACTGAAACCTAATTGAGGATGAGTAGTTAATCTATGCCTAGAACAAGAAATACAGCAAATATGAATGACCTGACGAGAAAGCCCACCATAATACAGCAAATATGTTTTAGAGACCAAACATTACTGAATACTAGAAGATGTGTCCAGAAGAACCTGCACTTCAGTTTTAATGTCCAATATAAACAATGAAAATACTGAAGTCCAAAAATTATGACTTGGAGATTTAATATGAAACGATCCATTTGACGCATAGAATTATTAGAAATCAGTTTATTCACAAAATTAGTTGAGAATATTTGTGCAGGTGTTACGCGCTTGCAAATCTTAATTCCCTCCACAGGACGGTACCTTCTGCCTTTCAGTCAACATGTCTCTTGTACCTAATTGTGTCAGCTCATGTTCTAATACTGATGTGCTCCATTAGTCCTAGCTCAAAAACTTTATTACCATAAAGTTAGCAGTTCCAGTTCACATAATCAGATACAGATGTAATCCAGATCACTCAATGAATATTCCAATACGTGGACTAGGGGTAACAATTTATTCAATGAGTAAAACCCAAAGCTCCATAAAAGAATGTAACGCATTACTAGATCCATACGAGCTGTCTAAGTAAACAATTCTGGATAATTTCAGAGCTCAGCTGAAAACTGCAAATTTAAGCCAATAACCATTCCCTCAAACTTTATAAGATCTAGCAGGAGCTTGGAATAAGAAAGCAAGAGAAAATTTGAGCACTATGCATACAATTAAAACACATCTCAGCTAAATTTAGCTCTCAATTCCTTTTGGACAGCTATCTTATGAGCTGAATGCACTTAACTAACAGATTCTCTTTCATTTCTATGTCTAGTAAAATGCTAAAATGCGAATTTAACTTCTCAGCTATTTCAAAGGGAATCTTGAAATATCACTTTTAATCTAACTGACTCACACAAACAACACATCGATTGCCTGTGTAGTCTTCCTCAAACTGAGCCAGTTATCACTTTATAAACTTGTGTCCATCATACTAACAGCAAAAGCAGATTATGTAAAGCCTTTACTTACTTCTTATCTATCAACAATAAGATAAGTAAGAAAAGGTACATGGAGGACAAACATGAAAATAACAAACTAGCATAACAAGCGTGGGGCTGGATGAACACAGCAGGCCAAGCTGCATCATAGGAGCAGGACTTCCTGCTCCTCTGATGCTGCTTGGCCTGCTGTGTTCATCCAG
>JAHRHZ010000077.1:5900403-6098426 GCA_024137785.1 Ginglymostoma cirratum | reverse complement strand
CCTGCTGTGTTCATCCAGCCCCACGCTTGTTATCTCGGATTCTCCAGCATCTGCAGTACCTTTTATCTCTGATACAAACTAGCATAATACCATTTTAGGATATTACTAATTCTTAAAACTCATTAAAAATAATATTAACTAACATTGAAAACTTGCCTTGATAAATTTGAGGTATCACCCAAGAATACAACAGTGAAATCCTGCACAAGGAACTTCCTCAATATTATGAGATCAAACATCAAAGATCCCAGAAAGTATCACTTAAGTGATGTTTTTAAAGGGGCGATATTTAATATAAACACTTTCCATTAACACAACTACAATAAGATCTCCTAAAGGAGACTTAGCTTTGGCAACAGAAAATTGAGTGGTTAAATCTAGCCATGGCAGTTCTGTTTAGAATAGGCATTTAGGAAAATAATAATTTTAATAACTTTAAGAAAAATAATCTTGTTGTACAAAAACCCTACTGGGAAACCAATGGATCCCAAATGCAAAACAAAAATCTCGCACTCTGAAAGCTTGTTAAACACTTCTCTAGGGAATATAGCTTCCTTTAAAAACACCGCCAGACAACTTCAAAAAAAAATGCTGTAGTGGCTAATCAAGATGGTGCATTTACATGCTTACATTGAAACAAAACAACATTGAAAACAGGTTGGTCCATGGATTTTTCTAGTTTATTTGACCAGTTCTACTTGGAAGGGTCAAAGTCTTCAAGAATATTTAACAACCTCTTTATTAAAATATCTGACTTCTCAATACAATTTAACTTTAAAACCCCTGAAATTTGTTAACAATAAAGGGATACTTCCTAATAGGCACATGGTGTAAACATTAAACCTGCACTATTTCATCAAAGCAAGCAAAACAAGTTCAATTTATTCAGAAAATTGCTGTACATTGTCATCTGCCAAAAAGAATCAATATGAGAAACTGCTTGACAACAATCTTCAAACGCACTGAAATGTTATACAAGAACCTACAATGCAATCCTTGGGGTTCAAGTCAAAATAGTAAACCCCTACAGTTTTGCGAGAAGTCACTTACGTTCTCAGGATCTCTTAATTCTCTAATAGACAGAAACATATCAAAGAGGAAGGTAGGCCATTTTACCCTTTAAATCTACTCCACCATTCAACTTGATCATGGCTGATCATCCTACTCAGCACCCTGTTCCCAATTCCTCCCCATACCCTTTAGCCCTAAAAACTATATCTAGCTTCTTGAAAACATTCAATATTTTCACCTCAACCACTTTCCGTGGCAGAGAATTCCACAGGTTCAACATACTCTGGATGAAGAAACTTTCTCCTTGTCTCATGCTAAATGGCCTATCCCCATCTTTAAACTATGACCCCTGATTCTGGATTCCCCGAGATTGGGGACATTCTTTCTGCATTTAAACTGTCCAGTCCAGTTAGAATTTGACAGGTTTCTCCCACTCTTCTGATCTCTAGTCAAGGTAGTTGTAAAAAAAATTCAGTTTCTCTTCATACGTAAGACCATCTATCTCAGCAATCAATATGGTAAATCTTTGTTGCACCCCGTTTATAGTCACAACATCCTCCCTCAAATAAACAGACCAGGACTGCACATAGATGTGGTCTCAACAAGATCTTATACAATTGCAGTAATTTGCTCCTGTACTCATCCTTTTGCTATGAAGTAAGTTGACTTCTTCACCTTCTACTATACCTGCATGCTTTCTTTCAGTGACTGGTGTACAAGACACATCTTTTTGCACCTCCCCTTCCAATCTGTCAGCATTCAAATAATAACCCTGCCTTTCTGTTTTTGCGGCCGGAGCAGATAACTTCACATGTACCCAGGCTATACCTCATCTACCATATATTTGCCCACTCACTCAACTCATCCAAATCACGTTGAAGCATCTCTGTATTCCTGTCACAATTCAGCTTTATGTTGCCTGCAAACTTGGAGATATTGTATTGAGTTCTCTCATCTAAATCCATTAATATGTACAGTGAATAGGTGGGGGTCCTAGTACTGACCCCTACGTCACTGCTCCCCACGAGTCACTGCTTACCACTTAGAATCTTAACATCTGAATTCGATATACATCATGCTAGCTACTCCATATTCATCATAATGTATGTCATCTTTAAATAGTCATCTACTTCACCAGTACATCTAATAAATACTATCCTACGAAACTCTATCCAGACTATATTTTCAGCTGTAGTGCTACAAAAACAAACATGCATTGGACGAAAACTGAAGCAACTGATCAAGGAATAAGACTTTCAGACAATCTAAGTAAATGAGTGACAGTGGGCTCATCTGGGACAGATGCAATTACAGTAATTTGAGACAGTCAGTTCTTCTAGACTGGTACAATACCTTTCACAAGGCAGCTGTGCCTTTTCAAATTACCCTCTCCATAACGCTGTCTTTGGGAGTTGTAAAGAAAAAGGCATGTTGCAGCAAGAAACATGTTATAAAGAGGGTTTTATACAATTTGACGATTAGTATTAAAGATCCAGTAAGAACTTTCCATCTTTTTTCAAAACTGGTCCAGTTATCAATGGCTGCATGTATAATTTTTCTCTAACATAGTTTGAGCCCCGTTACACAATGAGCCATCAATACTGCTGACAAACCTACGTTTGAACAGACTTGGTGTTATTCAGAAAGATAACACTGTTTGAACTGCTTCAAATCAGTTCTTGAATTCAATCAAATACAGTCCAATTTATGTACCACAATGAATAGATTATAGCCAACTAACATCTGAAACTTGCGATTTTAAAGTCTTCTAGGTATTATCTGGTACAGAATTTTCATGTCTCTAATAGAGTTCAAATGCAGAATGAAACCATTAGTCATTGTCATATTTGCAAATTTTATCAGATAATTTGTAGCTCGAGAACGTACTCCAAGAAGACATCAGTGTCTGATTGCTCCCTGATCAAAACATTATGAGCAGAGGCTCATGTCACTAACGATCACATTTGATAAGTTTAATTTAGAACCGACAAAGTGCAGAACCAATCTGTTATAAACTTTTACTACCCTGAAGATTAAAATGGATTAGTTACATACTGAACCAAATTGTCATGCCAGTCATGTTGTCCCACTTTTCAAAACGGCATTTTGCAAAATCCTTATGAAGGCTTTACAGTTGACATACTAAATAGTGTACTGTCTCTATACAGCCTGCCCAGCCTGTTACATGTAAGCATTTTCAGTTTTTGTTCGATTTCCAGCATCTACATTTTCTTTATTTTTCCAAATTCTATTTTAATATATACCTTAACAGTTTTAAGTATACACGATACAGCAATACAATCTCTTAAAATTCTAGAATGCTTCCTTGTAATTCAAAAAAGTGGAATGAATTTTTGTTTACCAAGCTGAAAAACACTGTTGATCAACACATGGCAAAATAAAATTCTCAAACCGGGCGGCATCACGACTGTGCGGGGGCAACAAAACTTCGAAAAAAGTTGCCACTCACAAAGAAACTTTTTTTGTTGCATGCATTTCTCGCCCGTTTCCAAACACAGCGTGCATTGGTCCGTAATGTGATCTCTCGCCGTGTTGTGTTCCGATCCATGGGGCATAGTGCCATGTAAACAGGGGACAAGATCAAATTCCGTTCAAATCAATAGATCCAAACTGAATTCAATCTGTTGTGTACATGGATTAAGGAGTTTGGGGGATGGGACTGGGCGAGAGGGAAAGATAATTCTAAACCCTAACGTCAATATTAACTTCGGATAACCTGGAGAGCCATCAGCACTCTCAGTCTGAAGTAAATGGAGTCACAGCAATCCGAGTGAACGCAAAATCAGCAATGGCTACTTATCACCCTCCCCCACTTCGAGAGGAAGCCTTTTGCAGTATGATTTATAGTCACACTCACCTCCATGCAGGCCGCGGCGGACGGGTCATTCTGCCGGTGCTCGGTGTAAAGGTGATGCCGCAGCAGCGTGGTTCGCCTGTAATTGCGGCTTCCTTTCACGAACTTGTTGCGGTTATTGTTGCTCCCCACCCCGCTGTTGGCCCGCAGGCACCAGGAGCAGTACATAAGGCCCGTCTCCTGCTCGTACTGAAGCCACGGGAACTCCTGCAGCCACGACCTCTGGAAAGTGCGCTGCTGGGGCAGCAGGAAGGACTGGGGCCGGCCGAGTAGGGTCAGCCCGAATCCTCTCCGGCTGCAGCCGCCGCCGTTTCCCTCTTCGTCCTCCTGGCCCACGGCACCTCCAGCTCCTTCACCGGGCGTCGCGGCTCGCTCCTTGCTGCCGGGCCCATCCATCCCTTCCAGTTCCCCGTCCGCCGGTGGCGGCGCGGCGGCCGCCGCCGCCTCCTCCTCCTCCTCTTCCTCGGACTCGTTGCTGCTGATTGAGCCGCCGTCGACCACCCGCACCGAGGAGACCTCTTGCTCCGGGTACTCGTCGTCCACCACCACCGTCTCGACCCAGTCCTCCTCGGCGGGGGGCGCAGCCGGGGGGGCCTCGGCCTGGGCGCCGTCCAGCGCGGGGAGGGCAGCCGATTTGGTCGGACTAACGGACGGGAAGGCCCCGTTCGAGGCCTCGCTGCTACTGCTGCCGCCGTTGTTTTGGTGGTGGTGGTGAGGCCCGAGCTCGGGGTCGATCCTGACGGCGGAGGCTCCGGTGCGGAAAGCCAGCGATCGCCTGTTTCTCTCGCCGGACATGGTGGATCAGGGAGGGGACGGGAGGGGTCGCTGATCCGAGCGTTGGCCGGAGGGGAGGGAAGGAGAGGAGGAGGAGGAGGCGGGGGGTGGTGGAAGAGGAGGTTGCCTTTCCCGCGATAACCTCTTTATATTTCCACCCCCCCCAACCAGAGCCTCAATCTCCTCCTCCAAACTCCGGAGAGGTCGGATGAATTACGGACGGTATAAAGTTGCGAGCGGACAGGCCTTGTCCGGGAAGGTGCCGAACGGCGGTTTCTTTTACACCCCCACCTCCTCCAGATGTTGTTTTGTTCGGGGGTCCTACCCCCCCCACCACCATCAACAACAACAACAACAACAACAATCACCGCCGCCACTTCCTCCTCGTGCACGGTCCAGGCTCCAGCCGCTCGCGCTCCGCCAGCGCCAGCAGCTCCGAGTCCGCGAGACACGCAGCGGACGCCAACGGGCAAAGCTCCCAGAGTGCACCGCGCGCCGCCGCTGCCACCACCGTCTCCCTCCCTCAGGGCTGGGCTCCGCTTCCAGGTCAAGCAGCCAATCGCTAGGGGTCACCGCCGTTTATCTGGGTGTAGAGGGTAGGTAGGTAGATCTCTTCTCTCTCTATCTATCTACATCAATCCCTCATCTCTCTTAGTCTGTAAATATAATATTGTATGTGTAAGAGAGGTCATTGGTGTTTTTTTTTTAGTTTGACTCTTGTCCACCAAACTCCAATGTCTTGTTTTGTCTCCTTGATCTGCGACTGGAGAACAGAACTGTGTCTGTGACTAAGTACGCACAAAGATATTTTTATAATCAAGTATCATTCCTCTTTTGAAATGCGGAAAAAGTTGACCCCCAGATTGCGATTTCTCGTGACGGTACGGCTCAGCGTGGGATGAAGGAAAGTGGCCCTTCGGCCCGTCGTCACAAATATCTGTATCTGTTCTGAAATAAAACCAAGAGCCGGGAATGCGAAAGATCCCAAAACAGAATATTTCTGCTGAAGTAACGAAGAAAGCACAAGTTCCTGTAGAGACTCAGCAGGTCTAGCAGTGTCTGTAGAGCGAGAGAAAACGGAGTCGTATTAGTTCTGAAGACTGGACTCGAATCACTAACTCTGCTTTCTCTCTCTCCACAGTTGCTGCCAGACATGCTGAGTTTCTCAAGCAAATTCTGTTGTTTTTTTATCTATTTAAAATCCAGTGTTTTCCCTCCCCTTGTGTGTGTTTGGCATTTCAAGCTCCTCTCAAAGCTTCCCAAATGTCTTGCAGGATTTTGCTCCTACCCGCCTCTTGGGAGGTGAGTTCCAAATACCCATTACCCTCTGGGTGAAAATCTCCTAAATTCCTCTATAAATCTCCCGTCCCTTTCTATAAACTGCATTCCCTAGATATTGACCCCTCTAAGGGGGAACAGTTTCTCCCTATCCGGCGTTAGCAATTACATTGTAAAACAATTTTCTGTACATGTGGATATCTGACATAGAAACAGACAAGCCAAAAATCTCTCAACAGTCAAATAGTTGCTATGGAGAGATGGAAAAAACAGGATGATATTTTAGGATCAATGACCTTTCACCAAGTTATTAATTATTTCTCTCCACAATTACGGTATGATTTGCTGAGTATTTAAATATTTTTCTTGTTTTTCATTTCAGATTTCCAGCATCTGCAGTATTTTGCTTTTGTTATCCTAACAAAGCTTTGTTACGGGTTAGAAACCATTAAGTATTTTTTAATCAAAAGATTAACCAGCAAATAGTAAGCCATATAATGCATTTACAATTTGTATTGAAAAATTGTATGTTCAAGTAGACAAAATAATAAAGTTATTGAAATACTGGCTATTCCAAAAGAGAGAATGAGAATGTTGAAACATTACAGTAAATCTGTGTATAGAATAATGGAGCTCCCAACTGCAGATCAAGAGACTAAATACAGATTTTTTTTTTTGTATACATGTGGGACTAGTATTTATTGGAACAGCATACCATTAGAATCTTGCTTTATTCGGAAATAGTCGTTAGAAGGGATTTATTAGGTTTGTTAATAGTTTAGTGAATTTGTTCACTGTTAGTGTTAGACAAATAAATTGTTACTTTTTTTTTAAAGTGAGTGTCAGGAATTTATTTTGTTTAACCACTAAAAGTTGCTGACAGGCAGGTTACACCATTTTCCACACTCCTTTTACGGATTTTAGGATGAGATGCTCCTCAGGTGTTTCAGTCTTAGTCCTTGGGGATTAACCTCCGTTTTATAACAAAGTGGTAGAGGCTGGTACACTTACAACATTTAAAAGACATCTGGATGAGAATGTGAATAGGAAGGGTTTAGAGGGATTATAGACCAATTGCTGGCAAATGGGACTAGATTAATTTAGGAAATCTGATCAGCATGGATGTGTGGGACCAAAGGGTCTGTTTCCGTGCTGTACATCTGACTTCCTCTGGCAGTTCATTGAATACACACACCACCCTCTGCATGAAAACATTGCCCTTAGGTCCCTTTCAAATCTTTCCACTGTCACCTTAAACCTATGCTGTCTAGTCTTGGACTCCCCTACCCTGAGGAAAAGACTTTGACTATTCACCCTATCCAGGCTCTTCATGACTTCATAACCCTCTGTAAGGTCAGCCTGTCAAGGAAAATAGCCCTAGCCTCTTCAACATCTCCCTATAGCTCAACCTGGCAACATCCTTCTAAATCCCCCTCAAGTTTCACAACTACTTTCCTATATCAAGGAGAGCAGAATTGAATGCAGTATTCCAAAAGTGGCCTAACCAATGTCCTGCACAGCTTCAACATGACCTCCCAAATCCTATACACAATGCACTGACCCAAAAAAATGGTGAGTATACCAAATTCCTTCTTCACTACCCTGACTACCTGTGACTCCACTTTGCAAGAACTGTGAACCTGCACTCCAATGTCTCTGTTTAGCAGGACGTCCCAAACATTAAGTGTATAAGTCATGCGCTGATTTGCCCTACCAAAATGTAGTACCTCACACTTATCTAGATTCAACTCCATTTGCCACTTCTCAGCCCATTGTCCCATTTAATCGCAGTCCCGTTGTACTCCGTGGTAACCTTCTTCACTTTCCACTATGCATCCAATTTTGGTGTCATCTGCAAGCATATCTCCTATATTCACATCCAAATCATTTATATACGTAACAAAAAGCAGTGGACCCAGCACCAATCCCTGCAGCACACTGATGGTCACAGACCTCCAGCCTGAAAAGCAACCCTCCACCACCATCCTATGTCATCTACAATCAAGTCAATTTTGTATTGCAATGGCTAGTTCTCCCTGTATTGCACGTAATGTAATCTTGTTAATCAGTTGACCTTGTCAAACGCCTTACTGAAGTCCATTTGGCAACATCCAGTGCTCTGCCTTTATCAATCTTCTTCATCACTTCTTCAAAAAACTTAATCAAGTTAGACACGGTTTCCCACACAAAACCGTGTTGACTATCCCTAATCAGTCCTTTCATTTCAAAATACATGTAAATCCTGTCCCTCAGATTTCCCTCCAACAACTTGGTCACCATTGATGTCAGGCTCACAGGTCTATTGTTCCCTTGATTTTCCTATGGTGGTATTTCTAAATTATTCAGTTGAAGGGAAATCTGCTAAAAAATAAACTCAGTTGAAGGAAATCTAGCTAAGGACAAGCTGCCCACTGTTGTCTCATTTCTCAAAATCCTCTTTATTGAGTTAGCAGTAAAGTGTATTTGTTCTTTTAAAGACAGATTGAAGAAACATCTCAAAGTTGTATTTCCTGAGCAAACAGATTCTGCAAGACCTCAGGGCAACTATTCAGAGCAACACACTCCACAACATTCTCTGCTTTATTCTTCTGCCTTCAATTCATTGACCAAAGTGATTTTTTTTCATAAAGCAGCGATTTTGGATCTTTGTTTTTTTTTTTTCTCTCTTTCTGAAGTAAGTGTGTGCCTGTGCCCATATTTTGGGGCTGCTTCGAGGGATAAGCATTTATACTTGTATATTACTTACTGTGCATGTCAACCAATGATTGAATTTTTTTTATTAAATGTTGTTATGATAAACCAATAGTTGTCTTTTATTAGGAAATTATTTATAGATCTTGTTGTTTAAAACCTGAGATATTTAATTGGTCACCATTCATCAATCCTCAGATACTGAAGCATTTCATGTCCAAATGCAGCTAGACTTGGACATATTCAGGCTTGTGCTGCCAAGTGGCAAATAATATTTGCCAGGCATTGACAATATCCAACAGGAGAGAATCTAACCATCACTCATTGACATTCAATGATGCTTCCACTCTCTGAATTCCCCCATAACAGCCATTGACCAGAAACTAAATTGAACTAATCTCAAAAATACTGTAGCTACAATAGTAGATCAGTTGCAGGGAACAATTTACCTCCTGCCTCCCTAAAGCTTGTCCACCGTCTACAAGGCACAAGTCAGGAGTGTAATGGAAAACTCTCCACACACCTGGATGAGTGCAGCACCAACAACGCTCAAGAAGCCTGACTCTATCGAGACGAAGCAGCTTGCTTTATTAGCATGATATTAGTCATTCAATCCACTGCTGATGCACAGTAGCAGCTGAGCGTATCATCTAAAAGATGCACTGCAGAAATTCAGCATGAATCCTTACGTAGCATCTTCTTAAACCCGTGAACGCTGCCATTAAGAATGACAAGGGCGTACATACAAAAGAACACCATCACCTGCAAAGTCCTCTCAAAGCCACTCATCATCCTGATTTAAAAATCCCATTTCTTTAATGTGGCTGGGTCAAAATCCTGGAACTCCCTAACAGTACTGAGGGTTTACAAATAGACTGCAGCAGTTAAGAAGGCACCTCAGCACCATCTTCTGAATGGCAATAAATGTTGGCCCAGACAGTGAAATCCACATTTCCTGAATGGAAAAGGAAAAAATCTCATTGCATTGCAATGTATTTTTATTTTATGTTGTGACTCATGGAATATTAGGACTGGAATTAGAATTGGAGCGATTTAGCTGTCCTCAAGCCTCAGTTGGAACACTGTGTATCAAAAAATAATTAACGTGTGAGTTAGAAATTTGAATATCAGTGTATTTGGATTAATAAAGCTACCATCAGTCATATGCTAAACCAAGCCACTCTCGTAACCTTTAGCTTTCAATTCTCTTTTTGCCCCCATATTCTACAGTGCAACATTACAGTGAAATAGGTTTGATATGGAAACCTGAACCAACATTATTTTTGAACTCACATGCTTATAGAGTGTGAGCAGATTTAAAAGAACAGTTGAATCACCTCTAATTTTCACTCCCTTCTTCACCAATGTACAGTGGCAGCAATGTGTACCATCTCCAAGTGCACAGTAGCAACTCATTCATCCTCCTTCAATAGCATCTTCTATATCTAAGGCCTTGACCACTGAAAAGGACAAAAGTAGTAGCTGCATGGGAACAACACTTGCCAGCTCCCATACCACACCACATACCATCCTGACTTGGAGCTATATCGCTATTCCTTTACTGTACCTGGGGCAAAGTCCTGAAACTCCCTTTCTAATGAGACTGAGTGTACCTCAGGACCCAGCCAGTAGGATTCAAGATGCCTCAATAATTGGGACTTGGGGGTGAGTCACTTGTTCTCAGGGCGGAGGTTTGGGACTGCTGTGCTTGGGTTAGAACCACTATGTTCAGGTTGGAGATGGCATTACTGTGCTCATATTTGAGGAGCTGTGCCAGGAGCAGAGCTGGATGCGCATAATTTATGCCCCTGGCCCTGGTGTACCTACACCCCAAAAGGAGTGCAGTAATTCATGACTGCAGCTCATGATGACTTTCTCAAGGGCAATTAGGAATGGAAAATTTGTGCTGGCCCCATTCTCATGAACTATATCATTGTTCCTCCACTGTTGCTGGATCAAAATCCTTCAACTGCTTACTTGACAACATTGTAGATGTACCTAAACCAGGAACTTGGTATTATCACTGGACTGTTATCCCAGAAACCTAGGTAACCTGGGTTCGAATCCCACCAGGGCAGATGGTGGAATTTGAATTCAATAAGTATCTGGAATTAAGAGTCTAAACATGACCATGAATCCATTGCTGATTGTCAGGAAAAATCCATCTGGTTCACTAATGTCTGTTAGAGAAGGAAACTGCCATCCTTACCTGGTTTGCCCTACATGTGGCTCCAGACCCAAAGCAATGTGGTTAATTCTTAGATAACAAGGTGTAGAGCTGGATGAATGCAGCAGGCCAAGCGGCATCAGAGGAGCAGGAAAGCTGACGTTTCGCGCCTAGACCCTGCTTCAGAAATGGAGGAGGGTAAGGGGATTCTGAAGTAAATAGGAAGAGAGGGGAAGGCGGATATAAGATGGATAAAGGAGAAGGTAGATGGAGAGGAGACAGACAGGTCAAAGGCCTGCTGTGTTCATCCAGCTCTACACCTTGTTATCTCAGATTCTCCAGCATCTGCAGTTTCTACTATCTCTGGTTGATTCTTAACTGTCTCTGGGTAATTGTGGATGGGGAATAAATTCTGCCTAGTCAGCGACGGCCTCATCCCGTGAATGAATAAAGGGAAAAAAAAGACAACTTACCAACACATTCTAAAGGGGCAATTAGCATGGTAACAATTGCTGGGCCTATCATGACATTCACACCACAGCAAAGAATAAAAAGTAACAGATGAAGGAATTTCTAGTGTAGATTACATTCAGTGCAAATTGAGTTTTTGCCAATTATTATACCAGTTGAAAATTTGTCTTCAGTTAGCTGTAATGGAAGATTGGCAAGGCAAAACTAACAGAACAATAAGTTGCCTTTAAAGAGGAAATGATTCAGATAAAATTGAGTAACATTCCCAGGGGACAGATTGGGCAAACAAGGACAGAGTTCCATGGATAATAAAACAGGTAGAGAATAAAATAAAGCAAGAAAAGGGTGCAAATGACAGTTATCAGGTTGACAGTTCATGTGGGAATCAGGTGAAATATATATTGTTCAGAGGAGAAATGAAAAAGAAATTAAGGAGAACAAAGAGAGATAATAAGAAGAGACTGGCAGTCTACAAATTAGGAGCTGGAGAAGACTTTTCGGCTTCTCAAACCAGCTCTATATCCTTCCTACCTCGATGATGTTTCATTCCCTTGCTTATCAAACCTCTGCCAGAAAGATATTCAAAGACTCTGCTTTCTTTAAGGAAGGGAGTTCAAGACTCTTCACCCTCTGAAAAAGAAATTCTCTTCCTCTTAAATGGACAACCTGCTATTAACTCAACAATGTCCCTAGTTCTAGATTATCCCACAAAAGAGAAAATCTTTTCCACCCTGTTACGATACTTCAGAATCTTAAATATTTCAATCAACTCGCCTGTTGGTCTTCTAAACTCCAATGAATAGTAGTCTAACCTGTCCATCCTTTCCACATAAAAAAATCTCAAGGCTACTCCAGTCATGGCCTCACCAATGCCCTGTATAAGTGATGTATAACCCTACATTTGTGTTGCACAGAATAAATAATCATCTGGACAAATGCAGATAAAATGATAACACTTACATAGACTCGTTCAAGACAAATCAGGTAGACAAAGCTCAAATGTGCTTTTTGATGAGGTAAAAGGAAGGATTGTTGAGGGAATGCAGTTGATGTAGTTTAAATGAACTTCTGATATTTATCAGTAAACTGCCATGAAATAGACTTATCACAAAACTGAACCCAAAGGATAAAAGAAACTGTGGCAGCATAGATTGGAGGTTGGCTCAGTGACAGAACAATCAGAGAGCAGTTGTAGACCATTGTTTGTGGCACTGGCAAACATATAGTAAGGTTCCCTGATGGTTCACATTAATTACCATTCCAGCAATAATGCTAAAGGCTTATAGTCCAGAACTTGCATTGATCCTAGCCAAGTCATTCTAGTACAGCTACAACACTGGAACAGATGTGGCAATGTGGAAAATTGCTTAGTTATGTCTCATACATCAAAAGCAGGAAAAATACAACTCCCAATTACTGTCTCATCAGTCTACTCTCAATTATCAGCAAAGTGATGGAGGCTGCAAAAATGCAACATTTGCTTCACAATAACCTACTCACTGACACTCAATATGTGTTCCTCTAGGGCCATTCATTTCCTGACCTCATTACAGTCGTAATTCAAGCATGGACAAAAGAAGTCCAGAGGTTAGGTGAAAGTAACTTCCTTTGACATCAAGGCTGCATTTAACCAAGTGTAGCATCAAGGAGCATCAAGTTATAGGGTAAGGTTTGGGTGGGAGATGCTTCTTTTGGTATGGACTCAATGGGCCAAGTGACCTGCTTCCACACTGTACAGACTCTTAAGAAAAATCAGAATCAACCTGCCTGCATACTTTAAACAAATCAGTTATCATCAAAATGCTACATTCTCCATTATAATGCCCAGAGAAATCAAAGTCTTGCCAACAATCAACACATTTTTCCCATACAATATAAAGATGTTATTTGCATTACCTCTTCACATTGGTGTGCGTGCAAACATCCTGATGAGTGCAAGACAAAAAGCTTGGTTAAAATGTAGCTTAATTCAGCAACTCTCATAAAGGGGAAAAATAGTGCACGAGAGAAAACATCTAAGAAATACAAAAAACAGACAGTAAAAAATATTGGCAAGTATATTAAAAGGAAGAGTAGCTAAAGTAAGCATTGGAATATTAGACAGGGAATTAACAAATGGGAAATAAGGAAATGCCGCTTTAAGCAAGACTTGTTTAATGTTCACTGTAGAAAACACAACAAATATCCAATAAATGCTAGAAAAGCCCAGGAGAAGGGAAGTGAGGAACTTCTTCCAAAACTCTATAATTCTTCCGAAGCTTCATAGATTCTGAAAAGATCATAGTGGATTGGAAAAGTGCAAACGTAACGTGAGCAAAAAAGAAGAGCAATAGAAAGCAAAAAACTTTAAATCAGTTCGCTTAACATCTGTCGTTGGGAAAGTGCTGGAATTGATTATCACATCGTTAACAACAGGACATTTACAAAATCAGAATACAAATCAGCAGAGACAATATTGTATTGTGAAAGGAAAATCATGTTGAACAAACTAATTAGAGTTCAATGAGATGTAAAAAGCAAGGTGGATATAATGGGGCAAATAGATGCCGAGTATTTGCGTTTCCAAAAGGCATTCAATAACATGCCACTTAAAAAGTTTACTGACACAATATAAGAACTCATGATGTTCGGTGATACAATAGCACGGATCGAGGATTGACTAACTGACAAGAAAAGTAGGTCAAATTTCCTTTTGAAATTAAGTATGGAGTGGCGTGTAAAAGTGGAGAGATTTCTGCTCAGGGACAGGTTGGGTTTTCTTGGCATTTACGTTCTTTCAGCACATTATCAATGCATGGGTAAAAGCGCCACATTTTATGAGCATGAAGTTTTGAAGACCCCAGAACATTCAGGGCTCCAATATTTGGACACCATATTTATAAGGCACTTCAGGCTATGCATCCCAGAAGCATCACCAACATTCTGCCCATCACCATCACCCTCACCCACCCCTGGGGATGTCAGACATCAGACAAAAAAAAAGATGCAATACTTTAGGGGTGCCTTGTTAGAGGTTCTCCTGAAAGCTCTGTGAGAGAAATAAAGTTCTGAAGAAGGGCCATGTGACCCAAAATGTTAACTCTGATTTCTCTCCACAGATGCTGCCAGACCTGTTGAATGTTTCCAGCTATTTGTTTTTGTTTCTGAATTTGAAGATCCATGGTTCCTTTGGCTTTTTGTTGAGAGAAATAGTTATTTACCATATGGTTATCAACAAAATAAAGGTGGTTTTGTATTTAGAAATGCTGATTTCTTGCCTTGTAGTACAGTGGTAGTGTCTCACATCTCTGGGCCAGAACCCTGAGGCTTCAGTCCCACCTGTCTCAGAGGTGTTTTTTTTTTGTATATACTCATGAGCATTACTGGCTGCGCCAGCAATTATTATCCATCCCTAGATCCCCTTGAGAAGGTGGTGGTGAGCTGTCTTCTTGAACCGCTGCAGTTTTGTGCGCTGTAGGTAGACCCACAATGGATTTTGATGTAATGACACTGAAGGAACAGTGATATATTTCCAGGTCAGGATGATGAATGACTTGGAGGGGAACTTGCAGTTGGTGGTGTCCCAGTGTAACTGTTACTATTGTCTTTCTAGACGGAAGGCGTTGCGGATTTGGAAGGTGCTATCTAAGAAACCTTGATTTCCTACAGTGCACTTTGTAGATGGTACACACTACTGCTACTGAGCATCATTGACTAAGGGAATGGATTTTTGTGGCTGTGGTGCCAATCAGGTAGGTATGGTATCAAGCTTCTTGAGAGTTGCGGAGTTCCACTCATCCAGGCAAGTGAGAAGTTTTCTATCACACTCCTACCTTGTGTCTGGTAGATGATGGGCAGACCTTGGGGTGTCAGGAGCTCCACACTGCAGGATTCTTAGCTTCTGACCTGCTCTGACAATCATTGTAATTATATGGCAAGTTCAGTTCAGTTTTTGGTCAATGATAAACTCTAGAATATTGAAAGTGGGGATTCAGTGATGATAATGCTATTGAATGGCAAGAGGTGATGGTTACAAAGAACAATACAGCGCAGGAGCAGCCCTTGGCCCTCAAGCCTGTGTCGACACATTTTGCCCTTCCATACTAAAACTGCCTTCATTTAAGGGATCTGTATCCCTCTATTCCCATTCTATTCACATGTTAGGTTTTCTCTTATTGGAGATGGTCATTTCCAAGCATTTGTGAGGCATGAATGCTTTGTGCTATTTTTCAGCCAAAGCCTGTTAATTACCTTACTCCATTTGGATGTGGAATTGCTTCAGTATCTGATGAGTCATGAATAGTGCTACATATAGTGCAGTCATTAGCGAGGTAGGGACCTCTGACCTTATGATGGAGGTCACTACTTAGAGGAACTCCTTCAGAGATGTTCGACAACGGAGGTGACTGCCTCCAACAACTACAACCATCTTTCTTTGTGTCAGGTATGACTGTAACCAGCAGAGAATTTCCTGATTCCCATTGACTCCAGTTTTGCTGATGCTACATTTGGTCATATGCTGTCTTGATGTCAAGTGCAGTCAATCACCTCACCACTGGAATTCAACTGTCTTGTCCACGTTCTGGACCAAGTGTGCAATGAAATCAGGTGTAGACTGGTCCTGGTGGAACCCAAACTAGGTATCAGTGAGCAGGTGCTGCCTGATAGCACTGTTGATGATACCTTTAATCACTTTACTGATGTAGTGGAGACTGGCTAGGTTGGATTAGCCCCGCTTTTTGAGTACATGCAATTATCCACGTTACGTTGTAAATATTAATGTTATGCTTGTACTGAAACAGCTTGGCTATGGATCCAGCAATTTCTGGAGCACAACTGTTCAGTATTATTGCCAGTATTTTGTCAGTGTCCACAGCCTTTGCAATATACAATACCTTCAACTGTTTCTCGGTGTCATGTGGAACGAATCGAAAAAGCTGAAGACTGGCACCTGTTACACTGGGAACCTCTGGAGGAGACCTAGATTGATCATCCAATCAGCACCATTGATGAAGGTTGTTGCAAATGCCTTAGCCTTATCATGTGCACAGATGTGCTGGGCTTTCCCATTATTGAGTGGGTATTTGTGAAGCCTCCTCTTCCAGTGAGTTATTTAAATTTTCCACCACCAGTCAGGACTGGATTTGACAGGACTGCAGAGCTTGAATCTGATCTGTTGGTTATCAGAAGGTGGGTTTTTTTTTACCCATGTTTGACCTGATGACTTCATGGGGCCTGGAGTCACTGTTGAGGACTCCCATTTAGTCCCTCCCTACAGTGTACACTGTGTTGGCCCCTTCCCTCCCACTAGGACAGACCCAGGGACGGCAATGGTATTGTCTGAGGCATTCATGAAATTATACCCAACAGACAATGTCAGGCTTTTGCTTTACTAATCTGTGAGACAGCTGTCCCAATTTTGGGCACTAGTCCCCAGATGCTAGTCATGAGATCTTGCGGGGTCGACAGGGCTGTGTTTGCCAATGTTGTTTTTGCTGCTGACATCAATGTCAAATGGTCTGTTTAGTTTCTTTTTTTTGAGGTTTCCTTGCAGTTTAAACAACTGAATGGCTTACTGGGCCCAGAAATGAAAGGTGGAAACTGAAGTTTATACTGAACTATACATTTAAGAGCCAAGCAGATCAGGTGAGAATGGAAGATTTCTTTCCGTAATAGTGATCCATCTAGATTTATCTGACAATGGTTTCATGGTCATCATGAGACTTTTGATCACAGAATTTAGAAAAAAAACACTGAATTTAAATTCTATCATCTGCCAAGACAGGATTTAAATCCAGGTGCCCAGAACATTACCTTGGTCTCTGGATTACTAGTACAGCAATAATACCATGATGCCAACACGATCCCAGCATGGCAGTATCATAAATTGTCTGAACAGAGTGAGTATAAAACAAGAGCTGAGTTCTTTCCCAGTGGGCTAGGAAAGGGTCCAGAAACAAAAAATGGAAACTGAAGAATGTATTAAACTAAAGATGTATAATTGTGCTGAAACTGACACTTATATATATGTATTTTGATGTCATCTGCTGTGAGTTTGGGCTGTTGAAGTTTCAGGTTGGATGTGTGGGTTTGTCTGTGTATTTCGAGTTGACATATGGATTTTGAGGAAAACTACAATATCAATAATTCCAAGCAAGAAGTAACCCAGAGCTGGTAAGGAACTACACATATGGAGGCATATGGAGAGAACTTTCTGGATGCAGTGAATCTGTGTTGGGGAGTTGTTTGAGAGAGAGAAATGTATAAAGCTCTGAAGTGTTGAGAAGTCTTTCGACATGGTCAGCAGCATTCTTAAGAAAACAAATTTAAAATAATGAAATTATCTTGGAACAAGAAGTTATTATTAGTTGCTAGCTGAAGTGTTGGGAAAGGAAGTGGAAAGGAAGTGAAGATCGTTGAAGTTTGAAAAGAAACGAATTGAATGTGCATCATGACTAGTATAACACTGGAGGGAAGCTAAGTCAGGAGCATAATAATAATAATTAAGAAAGAGTTATCTACAACTCAGCAGATGAGTTGAATTTTTAATCACTTAAAGCCTATTGAGCAAGCGGAAAATCCCCACTTTTGGAAATGAGTTGGACTGAGTCTTGCTAACAGTGCAGTATTAGATGTGTAACTAGTACCAAGGCACATTGATTTCACATGGTTTATTTCTACCCTATGCTTAAAATCTTTGAAATTTTGTTGTAAAGGAATAGTGTTTTGTTCCCTTGTTTATCTTCATTTCTGTTGTTAACAGTTATTAGCAATTTCTGTTGTTAATTTTTGTTTTATTTTTAAAACAAAGACTGCAACATTGCCTTCTTATATTTTAATGAACAATCACTTCAGTGAAAAAATTTAAAATTATGATTTATCCAGCCGTACTGTCATACTGTGCTGTAATACAGCATAGAAGAGGCCTGTTAGCTCATCGAGACAGCCTGTCAGAAGAGCAAAGTGTGAGTCGTTCAAAGAGGAAATACTTGATATTCATGAATTTGTGCCTGAAGCTTATCAATTGAAATTTAGGACTGCAAAAAAGTAACTGAAATAACTGCACAGAGGCCGATATCCCATCACTATGTCATCCTTTATTTATATGTGCACAGTACATGGGCTCTGACCAGCCAGTCCAGAGCCAGTCCTTAGAATGAGGAGTCTCTCTGAAACTCCTGTTTATATCTGTCAGCCAGGGCTCCCTGATTGGCCCAGGTTAACAACCCCAAGCAAGGGTCTCATAGTCAATGAGATGCACCTGGCCCTTTTTCTAATTACTATATTCCGCCTCCCACTAAGTCTAGGGATGTAGGCCTATTCTTTTTCTTGTAGCTTCTCCTGCAACTCTTTTACTCTAGGCCCGGTTCTTCTGATTCTGATTCTGACATGGGCGGTGTCTACCTGTCCGTAGCTCATCTCTTGTGTTTGGGAAAATTTCCTCCTCTTCTTCCAGCAGTAATAGTACTGAAGCTGCATCCATCACAGACTCTGAGGTTTCTTTGACACTAGATGCAGGGAAGGACCCACGATTTCTAACAGGCTTTCTGGCTGCTCTGAGGGGCTAGGTATGTTTTGCTCCTGCCCTGTTTGGAGGTAGCAGCTTTCAGGTGATTCACATGTTTGTTCAGGACTGCCTCACCTTCCTGAACTTTGTATTCATGGGACCTGACCTCAGGTTGACCTTGCCTCGTACCCAGACAGAGCCATTTCCATGGTTTAGACACCAAACTTTGTCCCATGAAGTAAACTATTTCTCACGCTTAGAGGAGGTACGTGGCCGGCGTTAGTATTCTTGCTGCCGTTTCACCCTCCTTCCTAGGTCTGAGAATATCAGGTTTTTCCCCATCATCAACTCTGCTGGAGCTATCCCTGTTGTTGCAAACATGAATTGGGACAGTTTGGTATCAAGTGAAGCTGTGGGCTGTTTCTTTAAGCCTTCCTTCAATGTTTGGACTGCTCTTTTCACCAGACCATTGGATGATGGATGGTGTGGAGCTGTCCAAACATGACAAATGCCATTCGACTTTTGGAAATAATCGAAATGATGTCCCATTGTCTGTGACCAATAATTCTGGCAGTCTGTGTATCACGAAAAATGCTTGCAGCTTTTCAGTCGTCAACCCTGTGTTTTCTCAATGAATTCTATGCATGTCCACCAGTTTAAATGCGCATCCACAATGACTATGAACATCATACCCATGAAAAGGCTGGCATAGTTCATGTGTAACTGAGTCCAGGGTTTACCTGGCCATTCCGACAAATGTGGGATAACAAGGTGTAGAGCTGGATGAACACAGCAGGCCAAGCAGCATCAGAGGAGCAGGAAGGCTGACGTTTCGGGCTTAGAACCTTCTTCAGAAATGGGGAAGGGGATGGAGGTTCTGAAATAAATAGGGAGAGAGGGGGAGGCAGATAGGAGATTGATAGAGAAGAAGATAGGTGGAGAGGAGACAGACAGGTCAAAGAGGTGGAAATGAAGCCAGTGAAGGTGAGTGTAGGTGGGGAGTTAGGGAGGAGACAGGTCAGTCCAGGGAGGATAGACAGGTCAAGGGGGTGGGATGAGGTTGGTAGGTAGGAGATGGGAGTGGGGTTTGAGGTGGGAGGAGGGGATAGGTGGGAGAAAGGACAGGTTAGGGAGCTGGGGACGAGCTGGGCTGGTTTTGGGATGCAGTAGAGGGAGGGGAGGTTTTGAAGCTTGTGAAGTCCACATTGATATCATTGGGCTACAGGGTTCCCAAGCGGAATATGAGTTGCGTTCCTACAACCTTCGAGTAGCATCATTGTGGCATTGCAGGAGGCCCAGGATGGACATGTCATCTGAGGAATGGGAGGAGGTGTTAAAATGGTTCGCGACTGGGAGGTGCAGTTGTTTAATGCGAACCGAGCATAGGTGTTCTGCAAAGGCTCCGCTTGGTTTCCCCGATGTAGAGGAGGCCACAACAGGAACAGCGGATGCAGTATACCACATTAGCAGGTTTGCAGGTGAACATCTGCTTGATGTGGAAGGTCTTCTTGGGGCCTGGGATGGGGGTGAGGCGGGAGGTGTAGGGGCAGGTGTAGCACTTCCTGCGGTTGCATGGAAAAGTGCTGGGTGTGGTGGGGCTGGAGGGGAGTCTGGAGCGGACAAGGCAGTCATGGAGAGAGTGGTCCCTCCAGACCTCCAAATATGGGGTTGCTGCTGGCAATAATTTGTGACCTTGTTGGCACTCTGGGCCTTGTCCGATCCACGTAGCTAAGTCAGCATCCAGTCCTGGCCACCAGACATAACGTCTTGCCAGCATCTCATCTTGAAAACCCCTGGATGACCCTGGTGGAATTCAGCCAATATCTGACGGCGACCTTTACTCGGGACAATCACTCTTGCTCCCCACAGTAAGATGCTGTCCTCTCCAGTGGTCCAGTCTCATCAGATCCAGAAAAGGTTCAATCCTGGTTGAGATGGCCCCTTTGATTTCCCCATCACCACCAGCTGTTTTAGTTTTGCAAGGATGGGATGTTTTTGTGTCCAAAGTCAGATATCGTTAGCAGTGACCAGAAGGTTTAAAACCAGAATGGACTCTTCCAGGGGAGCCACCACAGTGGTGTGTCTGCCAGTGGGAGGTGGCTTATGGCATCTGTATTTGCCACTTGGCCTCCTGGACAGTGTAGCAACTTGTAATTGTAGACACTGAGAATAAGGGTCCACCACTGAATTTGACCAGAAGCAATGGGCGGCACAAACCTACCTTCTTTAAGTGGCCTTAGCAGACATTTGTGGTCCATTAATGTTACAAATTTACATCTATAAAGGTATTAGTGGAATTTACTCACACCAGAGATGACTGCCAAACATTCCTTTTCTATATGGGCATATTTGCATTCAGCATCAGCCAAAGTTCAGGAAGCATACACTATTGGGTGTTCCTCTCCGGGGACCACTGGTAAGCCAACACTAGCCCGATACCATACAGAGAGGCATCGCATGTCAACACCACCTTTTGTTTGGGATCGTAATGGGCCAATATTTGAAATGTCAATAATGGCTTTTTAGTTTCCCTAAAGCTTATTTCTTTGCTACTTGACCATTTCCAAGACTGACCCTTTTTCAACAGTAGGTGTAAATGTGCTGAGATGGAGGCGAGATTACATATGGATTTCCCGTGATAATTCATAAACCTAAGGAAAGACTTAAGCTCTAGGGCACCTTTGATTGCCCTCATTTTATCTTCCATTGGGTGTATCCTACTCTCGTCGCCACTGAAATAACTGCACAGAAGCCAGTGTCCTGTTATCAAGTCACCCTTTATTTACATGCTCAGAGTACATGTGCTCTGACCAGCCAGCTCAGAGCCAGTCCCTATCTGTTTATATCTGTTAGCCAGAGCTCCCTGATTGACCCCAGTTAACAATCCTAATCAAGGATCTCATAGTCAATGGATCCACCTGGCCCTCATTCTGATCATTACAGAACCTTAATCGAACATTAATGGAATTTGCAAGGGAGGAAGAAATGCTGTGGATCAGTGGTTTAGGTCAATCAAGCTAGAGAAACATTTTGAGAATGTAAAGGAATTCATGATGATGGAAGAGTTCAGAAATAGCATTCGTGAAAATTTAAACACTTACTTAGGCGAGTGCCAAGATTTCAAGATCGGAGAAGCAGCCATTCTGGCAGTTACATGTGATATTCTCGTAGACAACTCCAAGTGGGGAAATGGCATATGGAAATCCACAAGGAAATTGGAGAAGTAGAAAATTAGTGGATGGAAGAGGAGAGGTTTTAAAGAACAGTCAGAAAAACATCAAAATGATAAAGGAGAAAGGCTAGAACCAAAAAGGGGTACAAAGAGATTAATCTTTTTATTGTGAAAAGAGTGGAAATACCAAAGCAACTTGCTGCAAATTAAATGGGAGAACAATTGTAGTAATAGGAAAGTCTAAGGACTTCAGAAAAGGAGACAGCAGGAAAGGAAGTATGTACTGAAAGTGCAGCAGTTAGACAACAAGAACATGGTTCCTGAGAATGCATCAAGAAGAGAGATGTGGCGCAGGATTGTCATGAAAGTTCTATTTTGGAGATTGACAAGGAAAAGCAGACTGCTGGACATTCTGAATATTTCATGTCAAAACAAGATGTACTTCCTTATGCTTTAAATCAAGTAGGTAAAGATATTGAAGGAGAATGAAGCAAGTCAGTCATTGTTGCTGGCTGATTGACGCCTTTTGCCTTCCCGGGGGCTTCATGTGTAATCTAAGTCTGTCAGGTCATTACAGCTACCACTACAGGACTACAAAGCACCACAGTAGTCTTGTTCCTCACACATTTGCCTCCAAGGCAGACTCCGAGATACACAACAATGCAGAACCACCGAGCAGAGACTGATAGCTAAGTTTCGTACCCATGAAGACGGCCTCAACCATGATCCTGGATTCATGTTGCGCTACACGTGACCTCACCACACTTCTGTATCTGTAAATTCTTCCTTACTGCCCTGTTTTGACAGCATTACCTTGACAAATTGTTATGATCTCTGTACCTTATTTAGTTTGTACAGTTTTGAATTGCTAATTACATTCATTCATACACAGACACTCTCACACACACACACTTATACTCTCTCATACACACACAGTCTCTTTCCCACACACACACACACGCTTACGCTTGCACTCACATACACACTCTCTCACACTCACACTCCCTCTCAAGCGTGTGCACACACATACTCACACACACAGATACACTCTGTCTCACACACACACTCATACACACGTGCGCACAAACACATGCACACACACACACACAAATCTGTGGGGTGAATCATTTCATCCAAGATGTTTGTTTATTTGCAGATACATTCTATTTTGTTCAAAAAACTCATAATTTGTAGTCACAGTCAGTGTGGCATCTTATAATTCCAGTTTTTGGAATAAAACCAGCCTGATTCCGGGTTAAAACTCTGAGACAATGTCTGAAGAAAGCCTCACACCTACAATTCAGTGTCTAACCTGAGATGTTACCTTTTGTTTCTTCCTGTGGCTCTGCCTGATTGTCACAACAGCCCAGCATTCACATTGACTTTATAAACAATTTACACACATCTAACATTCTTAGTCACCTGCAGAGATTTATCATCTGACACTCCACTCACATCAGTTGTATGATCTTTTGATCTCTCAGCCTTTGATCTCTCTGCCTACAAATGCTGTGTCTGTCTGCCCTGCTGTATCACTGCACCTGATGAAGGAGCTGCACTACGAAAGCTTGTATGATTCCAAGTAAACCCATTGGACTATAACCTGGTATCGTGTGACTTCTGAATTTGCCAGGATTCACACTTAAAACATAAAAAGAGCTTCAGAATTCGGCAGTCTGCGTATAGTCACCTAACTGTTCTTTCATCACAATTAGGAGCGTGTACACATTTCATAGCTTTTCACCAAAGGCTTGCATGGGACAAGGATAAAATCTCAATAGTTGGCGTTTTGAATTGAGCCCCCCCTTAAATTCAGCCCTGGTGGCTTGCACTCATCAGGTTTGCTGTAATCAGCCAGTGTGGCTGCCTCACTTGAACAGTTGTTGGTCATTGGCTCAGTCAGTGTTTAACAAATTAACTATTTAACAACGAGGCAGACTGCTTATGACTGACACTGCTCTTAAGCTGATCATCATGGACAGGTTTCACCCCAAATACTGTAAGCATTTGCACATAAAAACAGTTTGTCTGTCACTTAGCCCGGTAATGCTCCAGAGATGTGTAATAACATAACTGGACAGATTGATTAGAAAATATTTATAGACTCAGTATTAAAAACAAGATAAAGCAGACTCAGAGGGGGCTTTACAGTGCAGTGGTAGTGTCCCTACCTCTCAGCCTCAAGACCTGGGTTCAATCTGTGCTACATCATGTTTGAATAGATTGATTTAAAAATGCCCACATATGAATAGTTTGTGGCAAATGCAGCACTGGAAGTGAGATGTAGTGGAGAATGAAATGTTGTTCAACATCTTTTCTGAAGGAGGACACAGGTTTTTGCAAAGTTTCCTCTTATTTTCATAATAAATTATTTTGAAATGTAATGTGGTCTGTAAAGCTTTTCTTCTCCTTCTACAGTGCACGCATTAATTGCAGAACATTATGTCAATTGAAACCTGGATAAAAATCCTAGACTGTGAGAACCTGTTTTATTTCATCAAAGTTGTAATTTTCAGTTTGTGCAAAAGATCAAATTGTAACCAAAACTTTGCTTTTGACCTCGCCTTATGCATGTCTATATTGCATGAAATAAAATGGCATTAAAGAGTAAAGAAATATAAATAGGAACCAGCTATGACACTGGTGGTTGGATTCGAGGGGCAAAACTGAGCAAGTCAATAAACTCTCATTTTAAAAAAAAAGCAAACCCAGGGATGGGTATGTAGAACAGTCTGTTCTGGGCCCACAAGTAGTAGCTTCATTTGGAACAAAAACAAATTGTTTGAAAAGCTCAACAGGTCTGGCAGCATCTGTGGAGAGATATCAGAGTTAATGTTTTGGGTCCAGTGACCCTTTCTTAGAACTTATATACCATTTGCCTGTATTTTGGTGTTCCACAAGAAATGATGTTCATTTCCATTCGGGATTGATGTTACCTATTGAACGTAGATTACACAAAAAGAAAAAAACACGCTTTACGTACAGCTTTACTTAAGTCACTGGTATAAATCACAATAAGATCATTCTGTGTAAACATCAGAGGATTGTGTTGAGTAACGTTACTTTGAATGAACAATTAAGCCTAATATACAAACATAGTAACCAAACTTAAGGAACAAAATAGTGGGCAAAACATTCTTTCTCACTGGTGGAGCAGGCTCAAGGGACAAAATGTTTTACTTCCGCACCTAACTTATATGATCATAAGATAGGAAAAGGGTGGAAAGTGAAAGTTTTGCATTTAAGTAGCTCCTAATCACAACTCCTGGAACAAGCAGATTTTTAGATGGAATTAACTATTTTCAGGTGCACTGGCTGTTATAAGGGCAGGGAGGCAGCATTGTTGTAAGGCAGCCCAAACAGAGAAATTTGAAATGGAAGTCAGAATAAAATAGTGGTATAATGGCATTTGCTAGAGACCATAAGACCATTTGCAATTTGCAGTCCTCGCCTGTTATGACCTGCCATTTCCCTTACTCAACATATGTAAAATGCACCTCAGAGAGACCCATCAATTGTTACGCCTTGGATGTGTTCACAAAATTGGCCCAGCTTGCTTTATTCACTTTCACCCTTTCTCTACTGCAACTATATTTCTTTCAATGATAGCTGATGAAAGCCAATGCTTATTTGCTGTTATGTTCCCCTCTCCTTGTGGCTGGAAAGACTCCAAAGCGTCATTGTTCATGTGCACTTTTGGACACATTAGGAAACCTCCAGAAAATATCCATTAATTGACTCCTGAACAGACTCAATTGCTAACCCTTTGCCAATAAGTACTGTCTCAATCTGGCAGCCTGTCCACCTCCAGGAAACTTCAATAGTGTTGGAATCACATCAGGTTTCCATCTCAAAGGATTTCTCCATCACTTTGCCAGTCCACTTGCCACGCCACCTATTACCCTGAATAGGAGACCATTCTTCCCCACAACAAAGTACATCAATATATCTTGACTATTGACATGGTCATAATTGGTGGGTTGATTCTGGGCAATCTGAGTCTCTTCTATAATGAGCATAAGCTTTTTCCTCAAATTTACAATTCACTTTCTCTCAATCACAGATGATAAGAACGCAGAGGCATGATAAGACTCAGAGACAGTAAGGACTGCAGATGCTGGAGTCAGAGATAACACAGTGTGGAGCTGGAGGAACACAGCAGGCCAGGCAGCATCAGAGGAGCAGGAAAGTTGACTTTTCAGGTCGGGACCCTTCTTCAGAAATAGGGAGGGGAAAGGAAACTCAGAAATAAATAGAGAGAGGAGGGTTGGGTCTGGGGAAGGTAGGTGGGATAGTGACAGGTGAGTGCAGGTAGGGAGTGGTGGGGATTGGTCAGTGAGGTGGGAGGGGCAAATAGGTGGGAGAGAAGATGAACAGGTTCTGTCAGGTCAAGGAGGTGGGGATGAGAGGGAGGGTTGGTCATGGGATGAGGTCGGGGGTGGGGAGATTTTGAAACTGGTAAAATCCACGTTTAGGCTATTGGGCTGTAGGCTTCTGAGGTGGAATATGAGGTGCTGCTCCTCCACTTTGCGGGTGGCATCATTGTGACACTAGAAGAGCAATTATTCCATTGGTATCACATAGTGAACAGAAGCAATGTATGAATAACAGTCTCCCGCTTAAGGTACAGCATTTTCCTCTCTCCATTCTACTCTGGATATTCTCCTCCAGCTTGAGGCCACTATATATTTGGGGGATGCCTCCACAATAGAGATGCTTCATTTAGGGTAGGAGGAGCTTTGGCAGAGACTGAAATAAAACTACCCTATGCTCCAATTGGTTGCTATCGTTGAATGCAGCAAGCAAGCAAGAGGCAGGTAGGGACGAGATAGAGAAAAGTTCAGAGAAAAATTTTGGAAACGATTTTTAGGAAACAGCAACAGAATTTTCAGTGCGCATCTAAAGCTTTTAGAATGATGGGGACAGGAGGAACGTAGTTGGGTTGGAGGAAAAGTTTCAGTTTCCTGACAATGGGTCAATGGTTTATTATTAAGTTTAAGAACCTTTCAGGCATGTCATCTTTCCTGATGTTCATGGCCAGGAACTTGCTTTAACTGGATTAGTATGTCATATCATTAATTCATCAATTCGAAGGGATTATGTCAAACACATGTGTTAACAAACTTGACAATATAGATGAGGCATGTCTATACCTGGCGGAGTAGACTTCTTCCTCCAAGCTCCAAAGAGTACAAACTTCAATGGTTACTTGAGTTCTTCATAAGCACACTATTTCTTTGTGCAAATGCTTAGTGTTATGGCCAAAGCCTCTCAATGTTGATCAGCTTTTGAGAAGTCTCAGTCATATCAATTGCAGGACTCTGCTTTACGTCGTCCTGCAGAAAGAAAAACATTCCTGCATCATGCTATTTTCTACCAGTCAGCCAATCTTCTATCCATGCTATCGTATTAACCTCTGCACCATGAGCTCCTAGTTTGCATAATAACCTTTGATGAGGCAATTTGACAAACAGCTCCTGGAAATCTAAGTACAGTATGTCGACAGGTTGCTCTTAATGCTCAATGCATGTCACTCCCTCAAAGAACTCAAATAAATTGGTTAAACATGATTTTCCTTTCACAAAACTAGGGTGTCTTTTCCTCATTACCTTGACTTTGTTGAAGGGTCCAGCTATAACCTCCTTAATGATCAATTCTAGCACTTTACCCATGACAAATGTCAAGCTTGTTGGCCTATAGTTTCCTGTTTTCTGCCTCCCTCCTTTCTTGAATAGTGGATTTCTATTAGCTCCTTTCTATTCTGATGGAACCTTCCAGAGTTTAAAGAATTTTGAAAAATTAACTCAGTACATGAATTACCAAGTTAGCTGCCTCTGGAGTCATCAGGGTTGGGGACTCATCAGTCCACAATTCCACCAAATTGCTCTGTACTGTTTCTCTCGTGATTACAATTTCACAAAGAACCACTCTTTCTTACACATTCTGATTTATAGTTATCACGGGATTCTCTATAATAAAGACAGAGGCAAAATGTTTCTCTACTTCATCTACCATTTCCTTACTATCTACTATTAACTTCACACTTTTACGCTCTAAAAGAAAAACACTTCCTGTACATACCCTTCTCTTTATTAAATACCTATAGAAACTCCTACCATATGTTTCTAGCTAGCATCCCTTATTTTCCAATTTCTTTTTCCTGAATAATCTTATCGTCATTCTCCACCATTCTTTATATTCTGTCCAATCCTCTGATGCATCATGCATCTTTGCACTGTTATATACTCTTTTCCTGAGTTTCACACTTGCCCTAATTTCTTTAGTTAGCAATGGATAATGTTCTTCCCCTTAGAATTTTCTTAATACTTATTTTCTAGAACAATCCTCATAAATGTCTGCCACTAATTTTAGATTGATTTATCCTCAAGCATCATATGCAAGTTCATTTCAACCAGTTAAACTTTTATACTCACATAGTTGCCCTTATGAGAGTAGAATTGTAGGGAACATAAACACTGAATGTAAAAGTTTCTATAAATATATGAAGAGAAACCAGGGAAATTATAATGGGGAGCAAAGGAATGGCAGAAGAGTTGCAAGTATACTTTGGTTCAGTTCTCACAAAAGGAGACACAATAGCCTCCCAGAAATGTTAGGGAAACAAGAGTCTAGTGAGAGGGTGGAATTGAAGAAAATCAGTATTAGCAAGAAAAAGGTGTTAGGAAATTTATGAGCATAAAGACAAGTCACCAGGGCCTGATAATCAGCATCCCAGAATACCAAACAAAATGGCATTGGAAATATTGGATGCATTATCTTCCAAAATTCTCTAGACTCTGGAACAATTGCTATAGATTAGAAGGTGGCAAATGTAACCTTACTATTTAAAAGGCGAGAGAGAGAGAAAAACAAAATAGAGAATTACAGACCAGTTAGCCGACAATCAGAAGTTGGGAAAAATGCTAATGGAACGGAATTAACTAAGAGAAAAGATAAGGGAAAACTAGTTAATGTGATGTATTTGGATTTTCAAAAGGCTTTTGCTAAGTCCCTTGGAAGAGGTTAAAATTAAAGCACATGTGATGGGGGGGTTCGGTGGGTAATATATTGGCATGGATGTAGAATTGGTTCAAAGACAGAAAACAATGAGCAGGAATAAATGGGTCTTTGGCATTGACTCATGAGGTAAAGCAAGGATCAGTACTTTGGCCCAATTATTCAAAATATATGTAAATAACCTGAATGAAGAAAGCAAATACAAACATAGAATAGTCTTCAGATAATCCTGAGGACTATACTTTCTCCAGTCCATCCTCAGATTCATATACCAAACATCTGCTACAGCTGTGCCACGGATACTCCTAAGATCCATACAGAATATTTGTATGTTTCTAAATCTGTGCTAGCAAACTACGTTGCAGGATTCCTGAGATCATTATCCAAATGTTTTGCGGCCACAGGCTGATATTATACAACCATACTAGGCTCTGCTTCCACATCTGTATTTTGTGGTTTCCATGTACTGATTTGCTAACAACATACTGATCCCTAGTTTATATTGTCTGCAGTCTCTTGGATAATGTGTCTATGCAGCTGAATCCACAGTAGAGTGAAGCTGACTGGGCAGGAGAGTAGTCAGCACTATTGTCTCAGGTTGCAAGGATTGCACTGTCTTTCTCTCTAGTGTATTGATAATATAATAAAGAAACATAAATAACAGTAATATTATCAGAATTAATGTTCAATTATCCTGCAATTTTAATAAGGCAAAATGTCACAAACATACTTAGCAAAGTTGTAAGTGTAAGTGGATTTTCAACCAAAGGGGCAAACATCGAAAGAGATGGTAAATGGTTACGAGCTTAAGAACTTTAAAGAGGCATTTAGAGAAGGAATTTAGAGGATAAAATTGAGGATACAATTGGTTGAACAAACAGCAGGGGGATGCACTGTGCACAAGTGATAGTTAGTTGCAAAAAGCATGAAGGCTGTAAGGTTGACCAGGAGAGCTTGATAGATGACAAATTTGTAGATAACGGTTTCAGTACCAGATTTAGTGATGGAGAGATAGAGCCTGGTGGGGTTTCGGAGTTAGAAGTCAGTGATTTTTGAAATGTGGAAGATGTGAGGTCAGAGGATTGAGGCTTTAATGTAAATGAGACGCAAACCATTTGATTCAACATAAGATGACTACATTAGGAATGAAATTGGTGTGAAGGCACAAACTTTGTAGTTCTCTCAATCATCAGCATCTTAGCTGCAGGCACCTCATCATATCTCTGCTTTGCCTGTGCATTTTTGGGTGGTCTGATAGCTGCAAAGCTCAGTGGAAACAGCAAAGAGTTGGAAAAAAAACTTTCTGAGCAATCTCTGCTCACAAACTACATAGCAGCTGCTGTGGTGAGATTTGAACACATCCTCAGGGGACTAGCCGAGACCTCCGAATTACTAGTTCTGTGGAAGTAATACCACACTAACTTCTCCCTGATGCTGACTGTGCAAATGCAGAAGTGGGTGAGGTAAGGGAAAGAGATCAAAGGAGTGGGGAGGATATAGCAGAGGCAATAGGGTTAGGGCATGATGAAAGCAAGGGATTTGCCAAATATAAAAAGGGTATGCCAAAACAGTTGGTTGAGGAAATGAGAGTGAAGATGGAGGGAAGAGGGTTAGACAAGATGGTTAAGGGAGAACCACTTCATGTGCCTTTGGAAATAACATCAGTGTTGTAATTTAAACCTTTTCTCTTCTAGCTAGTTGGAGACTTTTTCTCATACTAAATTGTAATACAGGCTTTGAGGCCTGTAGCAAATTAATTTTCCAAGAGGCATATTTGATTCCTGTACTAGCAAGAGATTATTTACAGAAAAGAACCCATATGGTGTGGAAACAGGCCATTTGGTCCAACAAGTCCATACTGACCCTCCAAAGATCCATCCCCCTACATTCCCCATGGCTAACACACCTAACCTACACATCCCTGAATGCTATGGGCAATTTAGCATGGCCAATGCACATCTTTGGACTATGGGAGGAAACCAGAACACCCAGTGGAAACCCAAACAGACATGGGGAATTCTTAGAATAAATGTGTTAACAATATAAAAATCTTGGAGGATCGAGGATGCCTGAAACACCTGTATGTTGGATGTCCCCTGGGTTTGGGATGTGTGATGAACCTTTACCCATTACCTGAAATGATCATTGCCTGTTTATTAGCATGATTGCTGCATGTAGCCAGCACTAACATGTAATTCATTGGTTGCACAAATCAATAGCCATCCCAAAATTGTAATTTACTAGCAACACTTAAAAGTCTGCATCAAACAAACTTTTCAAAAGCTGAGGTGCGCTGTGGCTGGAGCAAATGCAGAAAATGAAAGTGGTAACATATCATGGGAGAGAGCAGTGTCCAACTTTCAGCCCAACGTTGAAGAATTTGGTAGAGGATGTGGAAAGAAAGAGGGATTTCCTCTGTCTAAGGGGTCGGTGGTTGAAGGGCTGATTAGCAGGATACTCACACAGTAGGTCAAAAGGCAGTGAGAGTAGATAGCGCTGAAGAAACATGACAGGAATCAAGCCCCAAGGACCTGAAATACGTATCTCACATGAATTGTCAGGTCTCTGAATGCATCTTCAAATATCATTCAACCCACCACAACACTGCAGAATTCACCTCATTGCCATCATTTACTTACTAAAAATGTTAATCAATCGATTTTAATTTCATCATTCTTAACATTGAGGTACTTCACCTTACCATCACAAACATAGTGCTGGTCAAAGTCTTACAGCCCATTTCTTGGTTGCACACAGTGTCAGCTATTCAAGGAATATCACCTAAGCAGCCCAAGCATGATACTCATGATATTGCATGAGACACACTTCATCTTTCTTGCAAAAGGTGATGCAAACTGAAGGCAGTAAGAGCTATGCAGAAGAGCACAAGCATGCCTGCATATTCTAATCTCTCTGTGGTGATGTTGGTTAGGATTGAGGCACCCTTGCTGAGCTATGGTCTGAAAATTATCATAACCTCATACATCATCTTTCTTATATCCCACAATCTCTCAATATCACGCACTGTCATCAATATTAAACTATCATTTTACTTTCTCCTCTTCAAATATTAAGAGGTGTAACTTGACTAGGCAGTACAAGAACATCAGTAAAAAAGTGATGATTAGGGTACACCACCATCGCTCCATTTCACAGTTTTAGGCTCCAGCTCAGGTACCGAGGTATCTTAGAAGATCATTTAGCAGTGAAATCTGCATTTGTGCACTACAACCAGGACAGAAGGCAAAGGTAGCACAAGTGCCTGCAACCTAGAAGGTGAAGTGGTGACAGTTTCTGGTACAGAGGAGTTGGATAAAGAATTCAATAAGCAGCAATGTGAGAACATTGACAGATGCCTACCAGATAATCTGAGCCCAATGTGATAAAGCAGAGAGGAGTTCAGCATTAATATGACACAGGCTTTTGCATAGAATTTGAAGCACCAGCTCTCCTCACGAGTGTCATCTTTACAGATCAAGGCTAGCAGGAAACTATGGTAAAAAGTCAGCCTTTGAAACCCTGAGAGAAGAGACACCTCAATTCCAAGAGGCTCACAATATTTTAATAACAACTGTTATCTCAGAGTCTAGCCGTTCAGGTACTATCAAGAAGCAACAATAAAGAAAAGAGAAAATGTTGTGTTGTCACAAGATCTATGCATGATCTCAAGCCATATATTGTTGCTGTGTGTCGTTGCAATACAGCACTTTATATACGGATTGCTTTGTGTTAGTTCTGTGTTTTGACAATGGGACCAAGATAATATTCTGATGGTAGCCAACTGTGAGAAGGAGAGACTTTATTCGACTGCAGAGTCACAGAGTCATAGAGCTGTACAGCACGGAAACTGACCCTTCAGCCCAACTCATTCATGTCGACCAGATATCCTAAATTCATCTAGTCCCATTTGCCAGCATTTAGCCCATATCCTTCTAAACTCTTCCTATTCATATACCCCACCAGATTCCTTTTAAACGTTGCAATTGTACCAGCCTCCTCCTCTGGCAGCTCATTCCATACACACACCATCCTCTGTGTGAAAATATTGTCCCTTTTAAATCTTTCCCCTCTCACCTTAAACCTATGCCCTCTAATTTTGGACTCCCCTACCCTGGGGAAAAGACCGTGACTACTCACACTATCCATGCCCCTCATGATTTTATAAACCTCTATAAGGTCACCCCTCAGCCTCTGACCTTCCAGAGAAAACAGCCCCAGCCTAATTCAAGATAACAAGCATGGGGCTGGATGAACACAGCAGGTCAAGCAGCATCATAGGAGCAGGAAAACTCGACGTTTCGGGCCTAAACCCTTCATCAGAAAAATCGTACCTGGTTCGCTTCAGGACGTGGTCGAGCAGTTTCAAGGCCGAAGAGGTGATGAGAGAGTTGCAGTGGGAGAGAGATTCCCTCAGGTTTGTCCGGAGGGAGGAGGGTAACTTCTTCAGGGTAGGCATCCTTAGAAGAGGCTTCGCAGTGGGGTTAAATTTGTATCAGAGATAAAAGGTACTGCAGATGCTGGAGAATCCGAGATAACAAGCATGGGGCTGGATGAACACAGCAGATCAAGCAGCATCATAGGAGCAGGAAAACTCGACGTATCGGGCCTAAACCCTTCATCAGAAAAATGATGAAGCCTAATTCAGCCTCTCCCTTTTGCTCAAACCCTCCAACCCTGGCAATATCCTTGTAAATACTTTCTGACATATTTCAAGTTTAACAACATCTCACCTCTATCAAGGAGACTAGGATTGAATGCAGTCTGCCAAAAGTAGTCTAACCAATGTCCTGTACAGCCACAACATGATCTCCCAAGTCCTATACTCAGTGTACTGACCGATAAAGATAAGTGTACCAAATGCCTTCTTCACTACCTTGTCTAGCTACAGCTCCACTTTCAAGGAACTATGAACCTGCACTCCAAGGTCCCTTTATTCAGAAACACTGCTGGGACCTTACCATTAAGTGTATAATTCATGCCCTGATTTGCCCTACCAAAATGTAACACCTCACATTTATGGAGATTAAACTCCATCTGCCCCTTGGCCTACCTGATCAATGTTCCATTGTAGCTGAGGTAACCTTCTTCGCTGTCCATTACACCTCCAATTTTAGTGTCATCTGCAAACTTACTAACCGTATCTCCTATGTTCACATCCAAGTCTTTATATAAATAACAAAAGCAATGGACACAGCACCAATCCCTGCAGTTCACTGCTGGTCACAGGCTTCTAGTCCGAAAAGCAACCCTCCACCACCAGGAACTGTCTCCTACCTTCTAGCCAATTTTGTACCTAAATGGCTAGCTGTCCCTGGATTCCGTGTGGTCTAACCTTGTTAACAAACTGACCATCTGGAACCTTGCCAAACGCCTTACCAAAGTCCACATGGACGACATCCACCACTCTGCCTTCATCGATCTTCGTCGCTTCTTCAAAAAACTCAATCAAGTTAGTGAGACGTGATTTCCGAAGCCATGTTGACAATCCCTAATCAGTCCTTGTCTTTCCTAACACAAGTAAATCCTGTCCCTCAGGATTCTCTCCAACAACTTGCCCACTATCAATGTCATGCTCACCAGTCTAAAGTTCCCTGGCTTTTCCTTACGATCTTTCTTAAATAATGGCACCACGTCAGCCAATCTCCAGACATCTGGCACCCCACCCATGGCTATCAATGATACGAATATCTCAGCAAGGGGCCCAGCAATCACTTCCTTGGCTTCCCATAGAATTCTAAGGTACACCTGATCACATCCCAGGGATTAATCCACCTTTATGCGTTTTAAGGTCCAGTGCCTCATCTTCTGTAACTTGGACACTTTTCAAGATATCACTATTTATTTTGCCAAGTTCTCTGACTTCCATGTCCTACTCCACAGGAAACACTGATGCAAAATATTCGTTTAGTATCTCACCCATCTCCTGCGATCTTTAAGGGGCCCTATTCTCTCACTAGTTACTGTTTTGTTCTTAATGTACTTATAGAATCCCTTTGGATTCTCCTTAACACTAGTTGTGGAAGAAAATGTTACAGCTTTTAAAAAATAAGTTACTCGAACTCATTGTGTATTGTATCTTACAATGTTGCCATGTTCAAGCGGTGGGGACACTGTTAGCCAGCTCAGTTCTGGGGTGAGTGTCCAGGGGCTGTTTCACTCAGTGTCAGACTTTTGATTGATTTTTTCAACCAGGACTACTTTGTACACATTCAGGAGTACTAACAAAGTGACAATCTCTCGATTGGCTCCTCAGTCAAATGGCTACAACTTTATGTTTGGACAATACAACAGGAAACATCCAGTCTGTGCAGAGAAAATCTCTCTCTCTCTCTCTCTCTCCCAAACAGCTAGCTACTCCTTCTCTTTCTGCAACTACATTCTTGAAAGGAAAAAGGGATAACCATCTCCAGAAATACCGAAAGGACGAATCTGCAACCAGCAAATGTGGGATTGAGAATCAATGTGTCCACAACATTACATTCTCCTTGAAAATTCAAAAGAAACAAAAAAAGAAATCGAAAGAAGCATATTGTCAACATCTGTAATCTGGACTGGTGCCAAAGTTGTGCTTCACTGACATTTTATTTTCACCCTTCCCCACCCATAATATTTGTGCCTTATCGTGTCTCTTTGTGTATCTGTGAGTATACGGGTTTTTTTTCCAATTTTAAAAGGGTAGAATTTGTGTTACAGAGCTAAAAGTTAGTAAACTTGTATTCCTTTTCTGCTATCAGCTAAAAACAAACTTTGCAATAAATAGCTGTTTTCTTGTTGAGTACAGATAAATAACTTCTTTTAACCTGATTGACTAATTGATTGATTTATTGTCATGTGTACTGAAATACAGTGAAAGCTTTGTTAACGAGCAGTACAGGCAGATTACAGCAAGCAAAGAATGTATAGATTGAAAAGACTTAGAGGCATACAGGTTACATTATTTGATGCTAGAGTCCATTCAACAGTCTGATAACAGCTGGAAAGAAGCTGTTCCTGAACCCGCTTGTGTGTGTGTGTTCAGGCTTCTGTATCTTCTGCCTGACGGAAGAGGTTGTAGGAGATCATTACCAAGATGTGATGGGGCTTTGATGATGTTGGCTGTCTTTCCGCAGCAGCGAGCTGTGTAAATAGAGCCCATGGATGGAAGGTTGGCTTCCGTGATGGTCTGGGCTGTGCAGACCACCTTCTGTAGTTTCGTATGGTCCTGGGTAGAGCAGTTGCCATACCAGGCCATTATGCACCCGGACAGTATGCTTTCAATGGTACATCTGTAGAGGTTGGTGAGGGACCATATGAACATGCCAAATTTCCTGAGCTGCCTGTTGAAGAAGGGGCTTTGTTGTGCCTACTTGACTCGCATTTACATGGGAAGTCCAGGACAGGTCGTCGCTTATCGTTAATCCGAGGAATTTGATGCTCTTCACTCTCTCAACCTCCATTCTGTTGATGTTGATGGAGGCGTATCCTCCTCCTTTCTTTCTGAAGTCGATGATTAGTTTTTTTGGTTTTGCCAGCGTTGAGAGACAGATTGTCTTCATTGCACCACGTCACGAAGGCCTCTATCTCCCTTCTGTATTTTGACTTGTCATTGTTAGATATCTGTCCCACTACGGTGGTGTTGTCAGCAAATTTGTAGATGGTGTCCGTTCAGAATTTGACAATACAGTTGTAGATATACAGGAAGTAGAGTAGGGGCTGAGGACGCATGCTTTGTGGCAGGGTGGCGGGGGGAGCTCCAGTTTTGGGTGTTATTATGGAGGAGGTGCAGCTACCTATCCTCACCGATTGCGGTCAGTGGGTCAGAACCTGGGTTCATCAGTCAGGCAAAGTGGGGACTTTAGATTGTTTGATTAAATCTTTTACAGATTTGTGATGGGAATAATGGAGTTTTATTTTAAATGCACTTTTAATATTCCCCTTATTATTTTTTCGGCCATAGACAAAAACTGGAAGTCAGTGTGTCATCATGCTGATTGACAAGTGCAAACCTTGGAGAGGCTGCACAATCACATGGCTGAACAGCTTAGAGGCAATGGTATGCACTACTCCAGTGGGTAGTGACAATATGAACAAAGAGCAGGAGTAGGCCATTTAGCCCCTAAGATTTACTGAAATTATAGATGACCTGATTATAGTCTCAAGTAAACATTCCCACCTGTTTTAATTTCCTTGCACCCCCTTGTTTACCAAGACTTGACCAACTTCTGGCTTAAAAAGATTCAAAACACAAAAAGAAGATTTCAAAAATAGAAATGTTCCACTGCCTGTTCGGGAAGAAAGTTCCAAAGACTCTCAATTCTCTGCACGAAAGAAAAATCACGTCAGCTCCATTTTAAATCGATTACCATTATTAAAAATTAATTAATGGGTGTGGGCACCACTGACTGGGCCAGAATTTATTTCCCATCTCTAGTTGCCCCTTAAACAGGTATTTTTGAACAGCGATGGCTTGGACTGTTAACCCAGAAATCTAGATGAGGTTCCAGGATCCCATGTTCAAATCTCACCATGGCAGATAGTAGAATTGAAATTCAATAAAAATCTGGAATTAAGTGTCTAACAATAACCATGAATCCATTGCTATTGTCGGGAAAACCCCATCTGGTTCACTGATGTCTTTTAAGGAAGGAAACTGCCGTCCTCACCTGATCTGGCCTACATGTGATTCCAGACCCATAGCAATGTGATTGACTGTTAACTGCCCTCTGGGTAATTAGGGATGCCTGCATCCTGTGGAATGAATAAAAAGATCTAAATTCTCCACATTCTTTCCAAATCTACCCTGTCAAGTTTTCCCAGGACCTTTTATGTTTCAATCAAGTTGCCTTTTACTCTTCGAAACTCCAGTGGATACAAGCCTGGCCTATTCAAACTTTCTTCATAAGACAACCCACCCATTCCAGGTACTAGTCTGGTAAACGTTCTCTGAACTGTTTCCAGCATGTTCTTGCAATCGATCATAATAGGAGCAAACAGACTCTCCCCTAGCAGGAAGGAATTGGCTTCAAAAGATATGGTTAAATTGAGCTGAGTTATTTACAGTACAAATCAGCAAGAATATGTTTGGCATTGAGAAAGTGCTAAGAGAGCACAAAGTGGTTTTTGAGCATTGAGGATCAAATGATAAAATTGGGATCACAAGGTCGCAAGATAAAGTGTAATGTACAACTGACATTTTACAAGGCTAGGCCAGTGATTTATGTGCATTTAGAAGCAATGTGTAAAGAATTGAATAGATTAAAAAGAACATGGGAATTCTGAAAAAGAAGAGCAGTGATTAAGCCCCATATATTGCTGGAATTAAAGAAGCAGACTGTTCCATTTGGATTTTTGGAGATTATAGACAACTAATAAGCAAAGTGAATTGAGAATAATGCCCACTGTTTACCAATTAAGACTTTTTTTTAATTTAGCTCATGGTTGGCACGGTGGTTCAGTATTAACACCGCTGCTTCACAGTGCCTTGGGTGACTGTGTGGAGTTTGCACGTTCTCCTGCTGTCTGTGTGGTGGGTTTCCTCTGGGTGCTCCAGTTTCCTCTCATAGTCCAAAGATGAACAGATTAAGTGTATTAACCATGGGAAATGCAGGATTACAGGAATAGGATGGGGCTGGGGATAGGTGGCACTTCAGTGTGGACTTGATGGGCCATGTGGCCTGCTTTCACACTGTAGGGATTCTATAAACAGTGTTCTGTAAGATAGATCTATGAAATGCATACTTACATTGAGAATTGTAAAGAAAGAGCAAAGAAATGATGCAGAGTTTGTTGTTTACTATATGTTAGACCGCGTAACATATACCACTCATAGTCAAGCTCTCACTGAGTCAAATTGTTTGAAGTTTAATTACAACACTCACTATTTATGAGGTTACAGTACCTTACACTTATCTGGGCTCTGTGCTCACAGATGTGATTATACATTACAGAGACAGTAGATAGACTTCACCACACAGAAAGAAAGAGTCTGACGGTGAAACAGGTACCTTTAGATCAGAATATCACATATTGTGATGTTATGTAACTGCCTTACAGCCAAGGTACAGCTTTGCCTGGGCTCTTGTTATTTTCTGCAGCCATGTAACCCATTTGTATATGGTCCATGATAACAAGGCGTGGGGCTGGATGAACACAGCAGGCCAAGCAGCATCATAGGAGCAGGAAAACTTGATGTTTCGGGCCTAGACCCTATATGGTCCATCATGTCTTTACATAGATCTTGCAGAGTTACAACGTGTTTGCCTTTGAAGATTAAATTCTTAGAGGGGACTAGCTCATCTATGAGTGACAAAAACAAATGTAATCACTCAGAAACCTGTTGGATACTTTCAGGCCCCCCGCTGATAGTGGTCTTTTTGAGCAGTTGCAGCTGTTCACTCCCGGTTGCTGAATTTGCTCTGCTTGGATTTAACCAGAATATATGAGATCAATGTTGTTGCCTAGAATTCTTGTTGTTGCAATTGATAGCTTAATTGTCTCTCAGACTTTGCTGACATGCTTGCTTGCCATAGGAAAAGGTTTGGGAGCTTCTTCGGCACCATTTCTTGATTGACTCTTCTTGACATGATGCTGTGGGAGGGAGAGTACAACTTCTGGTTGAGAGCTACAGCAAGTGGAAATGTTTCATCCACGCCGTCTACCTAACTGCCAAACCTATTACATTTTGAGAAATTTGTTTGAAATTTATGCGTTTCCAGAGGTAGTGGTGTCTGATAAACATTCACACTTTGTAGCTGAAGTGTTTGAAATATTTCTAAATAAGATTGGAGTCAAACACGCTTTGAATGAGCTTATTATCCAGCATCAAATGGTGCTGTAGAGGATGTGTACGGATCATGAAGAAGTCTTTGCCAAGGTATTTGTTCAGTGACACGTTAGACAGTCATTTCGATGTTGCCCTTCAACGCAGGGTAGATGAGAATCACCCCACAGATCAATATATATATTAGTAATACCAAATTGGGTACTAGTGTTTAAAGACGCTCTTAGGATAAGATTTATCTTGCTTACACCTGACATCAACAGCAATGTACAAAAAACGCCAAAGTGAAGACATGTCACAAAGCACGAAACCTAAAGAGTTCAGTACTAAGTTAGAAGGTCGTTACAAAAAAACACTGAGGTGGTAAGAAGAAGTAGGTGATCGGAGCTTTTGTAAAAGTCTATGTGGCATTCACACATCTAATGAAGACTGGAGGGAGACTTCATAAGTGTCATTCAGCAGGTCTTGCAGCATCTGTGGAGAGAGAAACAAGCAGTTTTGAAGAAGAATCATACTAGACTTGAAACATGAAACACTCAGTTTCTCTCTCCACAGATGCTGCTTTCTCCAGTATTTTCTGTTTTATTTCAGATTTTGAACATCCACAGCATTTTTGCTTTGATATCATTAAGTGCCACGTAGGCCATTTGCTTGGTGAAGGAAATATGACAGAGGGAAAACAAACAAAAACTCTTACAATCCAAATTCTCACCTTCAACTTATCAATTCAAGAGTGTGTATCCTACCAATGGTCAATTATCTGTTCAGATTTTTTTCTGAAACTGTTCACACCTGAATTAATTCTTTGTGCAGAAATCACAGAAGGCCACCTAAGTTTTAAGAAACTGTTTTGAGAGCAAACAGCTTCTAACATATTTTTTTAAATCTCTTTTTTTAAAAAATAGTCAATTTCTCAAGAGTTTGGAATATGATATCTTAACTGGGTATGATATCATGTATACCAGGAATTAATGTACATGCACTATTTTACATCTTAATGTATGTGTTATGTTTTAACATAAGGAGGGAGTGTAGTTTGTTTCAAGATTTGGACATTTTGTTTTGTTGGTCTTTTTACTGTCTTCTATGACAGAGACGTATAAATGAAGTCAATTTACTAACAGCTGTCAGCTGTTACACATGCGTAAATCTCACTCAGTGCACTATAGCATCATATAACATGGAAACAGACTCTTCAGACCAACAAGTCCACGCCAACCAAATTTCCCAAACTAACCGAGCTCCACTTGCCTGCCTTTGGCTCATATGCCTCTAAACTTTTCCTATTCATGTCTCTGTCCAAATGTCTTTTAAATGTTGTAATAATACCTGCACCTACCACTTCCCCTGGCCGTCTATTCCAAATAAACACCACCCAAACTGAAAAAGTTGCTCCTCAGGTCCCTTTTAAATCTTTCTCCTGTCACCTTAAAAATATGCCCCCGAGTTTTGAACTTCCCCACCCTAGGGAAAAGACCTTTGCTACTCACCTTATCTATGCCCCTCATGATTTTATAAACCTCTATAAGGTCAGCCTTCAACCTTTTACATTCCAGTGAAAGAAGTCCCAGCCTTTCCTTATAACTCAAACCTCCAGTCCCGGCAACATCCTGGCAAATCTTCTGAATCCTCTCCAATTAAATAATATCCCTCCTATTGCAAGGTGACCAGAACCTGCACACAGTTCTCCAGAAGAGGCCTCACCAATGTCCTGTACCTCAACGTGATATCCCCAACTCCTGTAGTCAAAGGTCTGAGCAAGGAAGCCAAGCGTGCCAAATGCTTCTTAACTACCCTGTCTACCTGTGACACAATTTTTAAGGAACTATGTATCTGGACCTGCAGGTCTGTCTGATCAATAACACCGCTCAAGGCCCTATTATTAAGTTTATAAGTCCTGCCCTTGTTTATTTTACTAAAATGCAATACCTCGCATTCAAATTAAACTCCACCTGACACACCACAGCCAATTGGCCCAATTGGTTAAGATCCATTTGTAATCTTAATATACATCAATTGTCAAACAAATTGCTTTTACCTTGATGCTATTGGGCTGTATAATGGTTAATGCATCTGAACCCTTCCGAACAGGTGTAGAGTGTTCACTCAAACTCCTGATGGCGGCCTTGTAGGCAGTGAGAAGTTTATTTGTGGAATTTGGAAGTTAACCATTCATGGTAGCCTTTGAACAGTTATAGAAACTCCAGCAGTTGCACCAGTTGTATCACAGTCACTGTGATAGATGATAATGCTGTCATAAACAGGTAGTTAGAATCCCTTTTGCTGGTGATGCTCATTGCCTGATATTTTTATGACATGAATGATGCTTAATACCTACCAACTGAATCAGGTCACGGTCTTGCTTCATGCGAGCATGGACTGCTTTGTTTTATGAATAAATATGAATGGAACTGAACATTGTGCATTCATTAACAAACGGCTGCACTCTGATCTTGTAATCAAAGGCCATTGACATAACAAGTGAAAGCAAATGGTTTTAGGACACTTCTCTGATAAATTCCTGTTGCGTTGTTCTGAGACTGAGATAATTAGTCTCCAACAATCACAACAATATGTAAGATGGAAAATGTAGAAGGAGGCTGAGAAGGATTAGGAGCACAGCCCTTCTAGTTGACAAAAAGTGACAACATTTTAACCTTGTAGGCTCCATTAAGAACGTAGCAGTACAGGAAGCTTCTTTCTGTCGTTAGCTGCTTTATGGTTCAACACCATTCATGTAGCAGCATAGCATTTTCCTCAGTTAGGGCGGCATGGTGGCTCAGTGGATAGCACTGCTGCCTCACAGCGCCAAGAACCCAGGTTCAATTCCAGCCTTGGGCGACTGTCTGTGTGGAGCCTGCATGTTCACCCTGTGTCTGCCTGGGTTTTGTCCAGGTGCTCCAGTTTCCTCCCACAGTCAAAAGATGTGCAGGCTAGGTAGATTAGCCATGGGAAATGCAGGATTATAGGAAAAGGGTAAGGGGGTGGGTGGTATGCTCTTTGGAGGGTTGGTGTGAACTTGATGGGCTCAATGGCCTGCTTGTGCACTGTAGGAATTCTATGAAATCTCTGCTTGTGGGATCACAACAATAAAACAGCTTGTATTCATGTCAGAGATAAAAGGTGCTGGAGAATCCGAGATAACAAGCATGGGGCTGGATGAACACAGCAGGTCTAGGAGCAGGAAAACTTGATGTTTTGGGCCTAAACCCTTCATCAGAAAATCATTTTCTGATGAAGGGTTTAGGCCCGAAATGTCAAGTTTTCCTGCTCCTATGATGCTGCTTGACCTGCTGTGTTCATCCAGCCCCATGCTTGTTAGCTTGTATTCATGCAGCTCCTTTGAGGTGGAAAGGGCTCAGGAGGGAATCCCAATTTAGGTCCTTGACACCTGAAGACAATATCACCAAGGCTAGATCAATTAAAATCTGGAATGGTTAAGAGATCACCACCTGGAGCAGTGACAATATCTGGAAGGCTGGGGACTCTTCCAAACTTGTAGCTGATGCCTTCGTAATGTATTAATTGAAACTGGGTGTGGACTTCCAAAAGAATTTGAAAAGAAATTTCTGACTCCTTTGTCAATCATTGACGGCATTAACCAACTAGTGACCTTGCCCACTTTTCAGCAGTCTTTAAAACAGTTGAGAATTAAACCTACTAGCACAGGTCGGAACTTGTTTTTTTGCCTGTTTGCAGGTGACTTTCAACCTCTCCACAGCTGCCCTGAAACAAAGATACCGGCAGCTCTGGTCGGAAATACATTAAACTGAACTTCCGCTCATTAATATTAAATTTTTTGACAATGGCAAAGGTTTGTATTTGCAAATTAACAGTTCAAAGTTGATGGCCCAATTACCACTTCAGACAGTTATTGGGTGAATCACAAAACACTGAAACTCTCACAGATCTACTTTCGTAGATAATTTGGTTGGTTTCAGCTGCTGACAAAATATTTTGTATAATCTTGATTGTCATTCTGGAAACCTATCAAATTTTTTTTAGCAGAGACAATAAGTATATCTTTGTGATGTATCTTTCTGGAATAAAAGTAAGGTAAAGTCACCATAATCTTACCAGACCCCCATAGGGCTGCTTTCTCATTAGTAAGAGAGATGACTGGTGATGGTTTATACTGAGGATCACCATGCCTTAGGTGAAGGGTGAGGTTGAGAAGGAGAATCCTTCATTGTAACCTCAGCTGGTGTGGGAATTGAGCCAATGCTGTTGTCATCATTTTGCTTTGCAAGCTAGCCATTCAGCCAACTGAGCTAACTGACCCCTGGAATATAATATTGCTGTAGAACTGGAAACTGCTGTGATTTCTGATTGTGCTGCCAACTTTCCATGCATGAAAGATCAATGTTTCCTCCATTGCCAAGATGGTACCCCAAAGACTTTTGTTTGTGGCACTGAGAGTTAGATCACAGTTTGGCTAGCATTGAGTGAGCTTTTCTTGAGACACCTCCTTAACCAGTCTTATTTCTCATGAATGCTTTGCACAAGTGACAAAGTTTGCTGATTGAAACCGCAGCTGTTAACTTCAAAAGTGAAATAGAATGCATTGGCCCAAAATAACACAGAACTGAAGTTAATCCACAAAAATATGATTTTTGTCAGAATAATCCATTATGTTAATGGCGTCAGCAAACTACTGTTAAACTGTGGAGAAGTACTGAAATCTACAATCCTCAAATACATCAGGATATGTCGGTATCAAAAATTCAGAATGTAAGAAACCTACATTGTTGTGTTCAGGAAGAAAGTGAGAAGGAATTAAGGAATAGGTGAGGGGAACAGTGGAAGACAATGGGAAACATCAGAAAAGAAGCTTGAGAAAAATGGACTTCAATTATTAATGAGTACGTCTTCCTCCATCATATGTTTTATGAGTCATTTTCTGAAGTTATATGAATTTCCTCCATTGCACACGATATTCGCATTCTGAAAGGTTAGCAGCATGATCAGTCTCAGAGTCAGCTGTAGGACCTGTAAATTGGATTGAAGCTGTGCTGTGAATGATGCAATACCAGATGGAGAAGACCAATTGTTAACCTTGGCTGTCCAGTGAAATCCTTGTGGTGTAGGGCGGGGAGAGTTGGTTGATAAAATATTGGCTGGACATAGCCTGTTTTACTCCTGCAGCATTTCGCCTACTGTCATTTTCACTCCAGGTTTTTGGGAGTGTGGGCGTGATAAATATCAAGATGAGTAGATCCAATCACTTAATTCAGATCCCAACATGGCTTGAATTAAAAAGAGGTGTGTGTATTCTCACAAGTTACGAGCAAAAGCTGTCAACAAACCAGTAGAGGTCTGTTTAAGTATTTGCAGGATGTAGGAACATTATATTATCATGGATAAAGAATTGGCTAGCAAATAGGAAATAGCATAGGGATAAATGAGTCTTTTCCAGGTTGACACGCTATTAGTGGAGGACTGCCCAGGGTGGTGCAAGCACAGTCGCTCAGTGATTAGCACTGCTGCCTCACGGCGCCAGGGACCCGGGTTCAGTTCCTCCCTTGGGTGACTACTGTGTGGAGTTTGCATGTTCTCCCTGTGTGAGTGAGTTTTCCCTGGGTGCTCAGGTTTCCTCTCACAATACAAAGATGTGCAGTTTAGATGGATTGGCCATTAAATTGCCCCAGGGTGTCCAGGGATGTGCAAGCTTGGTAAATTAGCCATGGGAAATGCAGGGTTACAGGTGAGGGTGAGTCTGATGGGATGCTCTTCAGAGGCCCATTATGGGCTGAATGGACTGCTTTTGTGGGAATTCTATGTTGATTGATGTTAGAGCCTCAAGTATTTACAAACTATATCAATGACATAGATGCAGACGTCAAATGTATCATTCCCAGAAATTGCTGATTACAACATGATTGGCAGGAAAGTAGATTAACCAGAGAAGGAAGAGAGTCTACAAAGAGATTTAGATGAGTTGAGTGAGTGGGCAAACATTTGGCGTCTGGAATATAATGTGGGAAAATGTTAATTTGTCCTCTTTGGCAGGAAGAATAGAAAAATAGCATATTATTGAAATGGAGTGAGGTTGCAGAATTCAGTGGTACAGAGGGATCTAGATATGCTGGTACATGAAGTTAGACTGCAGGTATAGCAAGTTCCTAGGAAGGCAATTAGAATGTTGGTGTTTATTGCAGGGGGAATTAAATACAAAAGTGCTGAAAATTTACAGCCACAAAAACAGAAGGAATCATATTATTGGATAGTACTCATCAAGCTGGAAATATTGATATACTGAGCTTGCTCAAGCTTCATGATCTTCATTCAGTTTATAGATTCTCAACTCTGTCCAAAATTATTAGCTGATGAAACCCTCTGGGAATTATTAGTGTATATTCTGGGAACCTTCTCCCTTGCGAGTCACGATTTGGCACAGCCAGTACTCTGCTCATTGGAGTTTAAAAAAATGAGAGGTGATCCAATTGAAACATTCAGGAATCTTAAGGGGTGTGACAGGGTAAATGCTGTAAGAGTTTAGGTGCCAAGGGCATAGTCTCAGCATTAAGGGGTTGCAAATTTAAGACTGAAATAAGGAGGAATTTCTTCTCTGAAGGTTGAGTGTTGGAACCCTTTGCCACAGAGAGCTGTGGGAGCAGGGACCTTATGTATAGTTAAGGCTGAGATAGACAGATTTTTCATCAATAGGTGAATCAAGGGTTAATGAGGAAATGGCAGGAAAGTGGACGTGGGGAATGTTGGATCAGCCATGATCCGAGTTAATGGCAGAGCAGGCATGAAGAGCCGAACAGCCTACTCCTGTTCCTATTTCTTATGCTGTTTCCTTTAAATATTGAACTCGAAACATTAATGGCTTCTCTGTCTACAGATGCTGCTGGACCTGAGTTTCTGAACATTTCGCTGTACTTATTCCAGTTTTTCCTTTTAATTCACATGGGATTGTGGGTGACAGTGTCACTGGCCTGAGCAGCATTGATTGTCTATCGCTAATTGCGCAGAGGGCAGTTGGGAGTAATTGTGGGTCTGGAGTCACATGTAGGCCAGAGCAGGTAATGACAGCTGTTTCCTTCCCTAAAAAACAGCAGTGAACAAAAAGGGGTATTTTCCACAACAACCATTTCAAGTCATCATTATGCTCTTAATTCCAGATTTTTAAAATTGATTTCAAATCTCACCACCTGACGTGGCAGGATTTGAATATTCACTATTACCTTGATCACATGGATAATAAGTCTAGTGTTATCACCATTAGGCCAGCAACTGCAATACTTTGCTTTTATTTGAAGTTTTCCCACAGCTGTGCATGGCCTGTGCATGGCCACATCTGGAGTACTGTGTACAGTTTTATCTCATTTGAAAATGAATATAATTACAATAAAAGCAGTTCAGGGAAGGTTCATCAGACTCATTCCTGGGCTGAAATAATTATCCTCTGAAGAAGTCACGTAAGTTTAGGAGAATAAAGCATGATCTTATTGAAACTTATGAGATCCTGATAAGATCAGTAGTGCAAGAATGTTTCCTCTTGTGAGCAGTGAAAACTAGGGGATGTAATTTAAGCATAAGAGGCCTACCTTTCAAGATGGAGGAGAGGATAAATCATTCTGTCAGAGAGTTGTAATCTATAAAATTCTCTTCCCTGGAAAGCAGTGGAGGCTGGGTCACTGAGTTTCTTCAAAGCATATTTTGATAGACAAGAGAGTCAATGACAGTGGTGAGGGAGGGAGTAGCGACAAGCAGGAAAATGGAGTTGAGATCACATCGAGATCAGCCATGATCTTATTGAACAGTGGAGCAGGTTCAAAGTGTCAAATGGCTTACTCCTTCTCCTCTGTCTATGTTCCCAAATGATAATCTTTTTCTGAAGGTTTCCTGCTGCCTGGAAGAGTAGGGTTACATTTCCCCATCCAACAGAGAATGCTGGGGCCTCCAATGAGATACCAATCACACCCATCCATCTTGCTTCAGTGGTGACTGGTTCAGACCTCCAACCTGTTTGGCTTAGTTTGTTGTGGAGCACTTACTTTTGCCCCAGCTGGTGCCTGACAGTTGTATGCTTCTCCATTCTCATTTGCTTGCAAGACCCCCCCCCCACATCACACCCATTGGTTTAGGACAGGAGCCGGTGTTGATAAGTGCTAATGAGACCTGGGCAGTCCACCTGTTTCAGCCCTAATATCTGTTTGAAGTTAAAATTACGGCCAAAACTTCCTGTACAGCTTATGCAACAATAGATTTAGTTTCTAGTTCTGACAATCTTGCATCCATGCAATGATCATCATGTCATATCCTACAAGTTGAATTTGTTTCTGCAATTCATGCATTTTGCTGTTTAGACTTCATGCATTTGTATTAAGAGCACTTATTTGATCACGTGTTAAACTGTTCTTCGGCTCAAATATATTCCTCACATATACAGTAATTCCCTCCATTATTTTAGTAATTTTACAACTTCCACTTAATCTTTTGTGCCAAAGCATACATTTTAACTTTATCTCTAGTCCTTTCCCTTTTTTGAACTACTGCCTCGATACCAATACTTTCTTAGTCCGCTTCATACACTAACAGTTGTGACCTTGTATTTGTCCTTTCCAATGGGACTATGATCCCAACCCAATTCAACCTGCCCAAACCATGCAGTTCTTTCCGTTCACAGCACTACAGCCAGTGTGCAATGAAATGGAACACCTCTTTCCCACACCATTCGTTTAGTCACCTATGCACTTCCCTAATATCCTGCCCTAATTTTCACGTAACTCGGTGATAATCCTTAACTCTTGATTTTAGCTCTTAGGTCCTGATGTGGGAAAGAGTTGGTTTGTTTCATTGCACGTGAATACAGCATGGACAATTTTTCTTCTGGGGTGATTTACATGTGCAATTTGATAGGGTTTAAACTAATATATGGGAACCAAGAGGCAATATTAGACAGGAACTTCAAGGTACGCAGAGAATTAGGAATCACACAAACAGCACCAGAGAAGAAAACAATAATGTATTAAGTGAGATGAAAAGAGAATGTCACAAAGTCTAAATCCAGGATTAGTGTGCATTTAGGTAAATACATGAAGTGTGGTGACATACAAATATCATGTGACAATAACTAATACCTGACTCAGTGAGGGGTAGAATTGGATCCTAAATTTTCCTGGATAGAAGGTGTTCAGGAAAGGTAAGGCAGTCATATTGCAGGGCTGCAGAGAGAGGGAGGATCTCCCAGGGGTATCATAGGATCAGGGACAGATCTTATGGCTAGGGCAAAGAAACAATAGATGCACATTTTCATTGCATGGTATAGCCTACAAGCTACCAGCTAGCGGGAAAGATGTTAAGGAACAAATTCACAAGGAATTCTTACAGAGAAGTGCAAAAATTATAGAGTAGAATGGGGTAAATTTACCTATTCTATATATATCCCAAGATAGAAATGTACAGAGCAGGGACGTACAGGAATTCTTTGAGTGTGTTCAGAAGAATTTTCTACATTGAGTATTTGAGTTCAACAAAGAAGAGATCGCTGGCATTGAGGCACCAAGAGTATGGTTCATAACATACATGGGGTTCCTGAGATTTATAGATTGGAGCATAGGATACAAAAGAAAGGAAGTCATGATAAACAATATAAAACAGTATTGCATCCAGTTCTGGGCAATGCACTTAGGAAGGACAAAAAGGCTTAAATGGTGCAGAAAAATATTATGGTTCCATTGATAAAGAATTTCTGTTACATAAACAGATTGAAGATACTGAGCCTATTCTCCTTGGAAAAGAGAGTCTAACACAGTGTGGAGCTAGAGGAACACAGCAGGCTAGCCAGCAACAGAGGAGCAGGAAAGTCAGCATTTCGGGTCGGGACCTTTCATCAGAACTGGGTAGGGGGAATGGAGCTGGGAAATAAATAGAGGGAGTAGGGGTCGGCCTGGGGAAGGTAGATGGGATGGTGATAGATGGATTCAGGTAGGGAGTGGTGGGGATTGGTCTGTGGGATGGGTGGGGCGATTAGGTGGGAGAGAAGATGGATAGGTTGTGTCAGGTCAAGGAGGCAGGGATGAGAGTGAGCTTTGGACGTGGGATGAGGCCGGGGGGGGGGGGGGGAAATTTTAAAACTGGTGAATTCTATGTTCAGGCCAGTGGGCTTTGGGCTCCCAAGGCGGAATATGAAGTGATATTTGTGACATTCTCTTTTGATCACATTTAATACATCGGTAACTCTGATTTCTCTTCACAGGAACTACCAGACCTACTGAGCTTTTCCAACAATTTCTGTCTTTGTTTCTGATTTACAGCATCCGCAGTTCTTTCAGTTTTCAATGACAGAAGATTTGATGGAAACATTCAAAATTCTGAGGGATGAAATTATGAGATATCAAGAGATAGGGTAGTTAGCATGGTGCCTCACAGCGCCAGGGACCTGGGTTCGATTCCAACCTCAGGCGACTGTCTGTGTGGAGTTTGCACATTCTCCCTGTGCCTGCATGGGTTTGCTCCAGTTTCCTCCCACAGTCCAAAGATGTGTGGGGTAGGTGGATTGGCCATGCTAAATTGCCCACAGTACCCGGAGATGTTTAGGTTAGGTGGGTTAGACATGGGAAATTAGGGGAATGGGTTTGAGTGGGATGGTCCTCAGAGGGGCAGTGTGGACTTGATCGGCCGAATAGCCTGTTTCCACTCTGTCGGGATTCTACGAAACTAATTAAACTGGTAAAAGGATTAAGAGCTAGAAAACCCTCACCTTAGGTGATTATCAAGAGGAGGAATAGTGACATGAGGAGAGGTTTATTTATGCAGCGAGTTATTTGAATTAGGAGTGCACTGACCAAGTATAGTGAAAGCAGATTCAATTGTGGCTTCTAGAAAAGACTTAGATCATCACTTAAAGTGAAGAAATTTGCAAAGGAATTGGGAAAATGTGAGGGAGTAGCTCTAAGCCAAGACAACCAAAACAGACATGACAGGATGAATGGACCCTTCTTTGCTGTAATAATTTTATGATTCAATTCAAGTAGATGTGAACATACAAATTAGGAACAGGAATAGATATTTTGGCCCTTCAGGCCTGTTTTGCAATTTGGTAGGATCAAAAACTAATCCAATTATAACCTCCTCTTTCATATACCCTTTGACTGCCATGTCAACCAAGAATACATTGCGAAGAGTCAGGCAGCAGTGGTGAGTTTGTGGCTATCACTAAGGAAAAGGTGCTGGGGAAGTTAAGTAAATCACTCAGACCAGATGGACTACAACCCAGATTTCTGAAGGAGATGGCTAAGGAGATTGTGGAGGCATTGGTGGTCATCTTTCAGGAATCACCAGAGTTGAGGTGGGCCCCAGAGGACTTCAAAATGGCTAATGTAACAGCCCCATTTAAGAAAGGTGGGAGGCAGAAGTCCGGAAATTATTGGTTGCTGAGCTGACTTTGATCATTGGTATGATTTTAGTGTTCGTTGTTAAGGATGAGATTGCAGAGTACTTGGTAGTGCATTGTGAAATGCACAGTTTCAATAATGGGAGGTCGTGCCTGACAAACCTGTTAGAATTCTTTGAGGAGGTAACAAGCAGATTAGAAAAGGAGAGCCAGTGGATGTGATCCACTTCCAGGAGGCCTTTGACAAGGTGCCACACAGGAGGCTGCTGAATAAGATAAGAACCCATGGTGTTAGGGGCCAGGAACTGGCATGGATAGAGGATTGATTGGCAGAAGACAGAGAATGGAGATAAAGGGGTCAGTAGTTGAGTTCCACAGGGGTCAGTACTGGGACCACAACTATTCATGTTAAACAATAATGATCTGAACATAGGAGCTGAGGGCATTGTTGCTAAGTTTGCAGGTGACACAAAGATAGGCCGAGGGATAGGTTGTGCTGAGAACTGGGGAGGCTGCAGAAGGACTTGTACAGGCTAGTAGAGTGGACAAAGAAGTGGCAGATGAAGTACAAAGTGGGAAAGTATGAGGTTATGCACTTCAGTGAGAAGAATAGAGGTTCAGACTATTTTCTAAATCGGAAAGGCTTCAGAAATCTGAAGGACAAAGGGACTTAGGAGTCCTAGTTCAGTATTATCTTAAGGTCGATATGCAAGTTCACTTGGCAGTTAGGAAGACAAATGCAATGTTAGCATTCGTTTCAAGAGGGCTAGAGTACAAGAGCAGAAATGTATGTGCTGAGGCTGTGTAAGGCCCTGATCAGACTGCATTTGGAATATTGTGAGCAGTTTTAGACCCTGTATATAAGGAAGGATGTGCTGGTGTTGTAAGGGGTCCAGAGGAGGTTACAAGAGTGATCCCCCGGATGAAGGACTTGTTGTAAGACCAGTGGTTGTTGACTCTGGGTCTGTACTCAATGGAGTTTAGAAAGATGAGGGGGAATCTGATTGAAATTTATAGAATACTGAGGGTCCTGGATAGAATGGAAGTGGAGAAGGTATTTCCACTAGTTGGAGAAACTGGGATCTGAGGACACAGCTCAGTTCTAAAGGGAGAGCATAGTGAATCTGTGGAACTTATTGCTGCAGAGGGCAGTGAAGGCCAAGTCATTGTGTGTATTTAAAACAGAGATAGATTGGGTCTTGACTAGTCAGGGGATCAAATGTTATGGGAAGATGGCAGGAGAATGGGGTTGAGAAACATATCAGCCATAATCGAATAGTGGAGCAGAGTGGATAGACTGAATTACCTAATTCTGTTCCTATATCTTAGCGTCTTATAATATTATTTATTAGTTACTTTCTTAATCAACCTGTTCAGATACACTTCTGGCACAGGTGGGACAAACCTATGTCTTCTGGTTCAGAGATAGGGATACTATTACCTCAAAAGCCCTCAGTCATGAATACATGACAAATTGGTAATCAGTTCCAGCTAATTTTAACAGTTAACTGCAACTGACAGGCAGTTTCTGTTAAATATCTTGCATGTTATTTTATTTTTTAAAAGTTCTAAATTAAATTCAGAGCATTAAACTAAATTTGAGCTTCAGTTATACATGTTTACCTGAGAATTTCTACCCCAAAATGTGGATTCTGCTCACAATGCACTCCTTCTATCCCTACTCAGTGCAACCATACAAAGGAAAAAATGTAGAATTTGCTTGCCCAAAACATGGCAGGTACAGGGCTTATTGAAACTGTCAAGACTGGCATTATTACATTTTCATTAAATATAGATATTGTTAGATGTATCACAAGATATAAGTGCTGGTAGCTGAAGTCAAGGTACAGATTAGTCAAGATCTAATAAATTGGTGCAGTGGGCTTAAAAGCTTAAATAGCCTACTTCCATTTGGTTATATTAGAAAACAGTACCTCATTTGTACAAATTATATAACTCAAAGCTCACTGAATTCTACATTTGGATTTGAGTTTGCGAAATCAATTTCAATAGACTTCTGCCATTCTCACCCATTCAATGCCAGATTTATACCAAAATGATACAAATTTATTAAAAGCCAAATGGATTGTATCAGTGTTTCTAACGCTGCCTGAGACATGAATTGTAGACGGAATTCTTTCTGTCTGCATCATTTCTAATGTAAACACATCTGAAGGTCTCGCAGGAAGCAGCTCAGAGTTCAAGGCTTGTGTTCAGGCAAAACAAAACATTACAGTGCAGGTGCTCCTGACTAACTCAGTTATGATGCAGGGGAAAAGTAACCAACGCAATATTTTTTCCAAAATTTTGGAGCACCGAAAGGTTTTTGGGGGCAGAGGTTGATTTCATTGCCAACTATTCTACTCCTGTAAAACTCAGGTTTGGGGACTCCAACTGGAATCCAACTGACACCCAAGGCCTGCCTTATTCTGTTCCAAAAAGCCAGTTGATGAAGGAAAACTGCAGATAATCTTTGCACAGTTTCATGTTTATTTACAAAGCTACACATTATGAGCATAGATTTCTGAACTCCACAACTGTTGTTTTAGTCCGTCTCTATTTATAAAAGCCTCAGGTGAATACCCAGTTAATACCCATCATCTGAAAATTTTTAAATGTAGATAATACGTAATCAACAAGCCTGATGCAATCTGGGCCTGAAACATGCACAGTGCTTCTTAAATATGCAAATGTTAGCCTTATGGCAACTCTCAGATACAAAATATACATAATGAAAGCACCAACCCATTTAAGAAAGATTCAGAAGTAGTTGGTGAATTCATTCATATAGTCATATTATGTCATAAATATAAAGTTTCTAAGCACAAAAAATCTTATTAGTTTAAGATTGTGTTTACATTTATGTGGATTTCAGCAAGGCCTTTGACAAGGCCCAATGTGGGAAATTGACAAAAAAGGTAAAAGCTAATGGGATCTAGGTTAACTTGACAAGATGGATACGCACAAAAAAAACTGTAGATCCTGGAAATCAGAAACAAAATGACTGGAAAATCTCAGGAGCAGGAAGGCTGACGTTTCAGGCCTAGACCCTTCTGATGAGAAAGCACAGTTAATGTTCTGGGTTAGTTCAAAACTGATGGATCCAAAACTGGCTTGGTGATTGGAGACAGAAGGTGGTAGTAGAAGGCTGTTTATGTGACTGGAGCCTGGTGTGCACTGGTGGACCACAGGGATCAGTGCTGTGTACCTTATTGTTTGTGATATTCATAAATGATGTAGATGAGCATATGGGAGCGATGATAAGTAAATTGTAGATGACACAAAGATTGGCCGGGTGGTTGACTGTGAGGAGGAACCTGTTAGCTTACAGAAGGATATAAATGGATTGGTCAGATGGAATTTAACCCTGATAAATGTGAGATGATGCACTTGGCAAAAGAAAACAAGACAATGGAGGGTTCAATGAAAGGCAGGATACTAGGAAGCTCAGAGGAACGGAGGGATCTTGGGGTGCTTGTCCACAGATTTCTGAAGGTGACAGGACACCTAAAAAGGGTAGGTAAAAAGGCATATGGGATGCTTTATTAGTTGCAGTATTGATTATAAGAACAGGGAGGTCATGTTGGAGCTGTACAGAACTTTGGTTAGGCCACAGCTGGAGTACCATGTGCAGTTCTGGTCACCGTACTATTGGAAGGATGTGACTGCACTGGAGGGGGTGCAGAGGAGATTGACCAGGATATTGCCTGGGATGGAGCACTGCAGCTATCAAGAGAGGTTGGATAAGCTCAGGTTTGTTTCCTTTGGAGCAGAAAAGATTGAGGGGAGACCTGATAGAAGTGTATAAGATCAATAGGGACATTGACAGGGTGAACAGAGAGCAGCTGCTCCTCTTGGTAAAAGGGTTGATAAGAAGGGGGTATAATTTTAAAGTGAAAAGCAGGAGGTTTAGAGAGGGTTTGAGGAGAAAGAAAGCCTTATCACCCAGAGGTGGGAAGAATTTGAAATATACTGTTTGGGCAGATAGTTGAAGCAGGAAATCTCACAACCTCTAAAAGTACTTGAATGAGCCCTTGAAGTGTTATTACACTCAAGGCTGTAGGCTGAGTGAAAATTGGAATAATTCAGGTATTAGTTTATTTTAATGGCACAGACTTGATGGGCCAAAGGGCCTCTTCTGTACTGTATGATGCTATGACTATGTGCCATATTATGTGACGGTCTCTTTAGGTTAAAATGGAGGAATGCATGAACTACATGACCAGATCACATCCTGACCCAACAACAACTTGGGTAGCTTGGCTCTTAACTGCAAAGGGAGGGGTTTCAAATGGTTTTACTGGGAGAAAGAATATTTACTCCTGTATACAAAAGCAAATGTCTCTGAGCTAATTACCAATAGACTCTTATGTTCCTCATCTCACAGAGGTGTTAGAAATGTTAGGTTTTCTAAATGCTTATACCTTAAACTGTCTTTTTGATTCCAAGATAGGATGCACTGGCATGAGGCGGGAGTCTGTGTCTATGTGCTTGCGGGAAGGGAGAATGAAAGAATTGGCATCCCTACCCAGATACAAGGTCCATGCGATTCATATTGCCCTGAAACACCCCATTCTGTGGCTATTAGGTTTGAGCAACAAATACTAGTCTTGTTAATGATACCCACATCCTCTGAAAGAATAAACAAGATTTATTCTCTAGTTTTCATGATGAAAAATGCGAATGGCAGCTCATGCATGGGTTGCATAAATTAAGTTTGTGAAATGAGGCTAAAAGATTTCCTGTTTTCGTCTAGAGGGAGGAATTGTCAGGGCGCCTCTCCTCATGAAAGTTATTTTGGGGATTAGCAGTTACCCAACTGGGAAAGGGAAAAGGAAGTAAGTCATTGGAAGCTGAGAATAATTTTATACTGGTTCTTGGAGAATGACTTGTCCACTTAAGGGTGCAATGTAACAGTGGATTTTTGGTTATTTTAAAAGAGTTAAATGAAGGATATTTTCTGTAGTTTAGAATATAAATTGCCTACTGAATAGCATTTGGAAAATGCTACTTTACTTTGTTTATTCCAGCAAAAATCCCAAAACCTAAAATCCTTTTGAGTGATTTTTTTCAACTGGTTACTGGAACTGAAATACCTCTTTTAAAAATTATTAGTTGCTACTGGGCTTGAAACAGTTTGAGCAAATAATGGTTGTTTACAAATCTGATTGCTCTGCTGCTGGTGGCTGGATTTCAGAATGTATATATACTCCATCTGACAGATGGGCTGGCCAACCTCCCAACAGGATGAGCAGGAAGAAGTTGGACAAATGGACTCTGGTAGGGTGCTGTTGTAAATTCTGTTAAAGAAGCACTGTTTGTTATTGTTCATTGTTGTGTTGTATTAAATGCCCAGATGCATTGTACAAATTCCTATCTCTTTTCACTGTGTGTCGTTAATAGAGCTGTTTATAGCTATAAAAATACAATAATACTTTCCTCAATTATGCCTAGCTGATACAGCCATATGTTTGTAAACTGAGCTCCCTGAGCACATCAAAGAGGTTCCTGAGGTCATCTGATTTCAGTCCATCTGTCACTAGAATTTTGTATTTGGTAACTTACTGCCGTATCATTTCTATTAGTGTATACTATTGAAACAGATTTTCTTCAACAGTAAGGTTTTCTGTTTGTAGATTTCAGTGTCTGGTGAATGGACAGAGTGTATTAATATTTATAGGATACATTTCTTTCATCCAACACAGAGAAAATTGCAACTCACTATAATAACAAAAAAAACTGTGCTTTTTCAGACTGTTACACCACTGGATTACAGCCAGGGCCAAAGAGGAGTAAGGCGCCGGAAACATTTTTGGATTTCACAAAGCTGAGACAGAGGGACGGAGAAATGGACAGAACAGAGGGACATAAACACATAGGCAGAGAGGATGATTTTAACTGAACCTACCAAGTTGAAAGCTGATCAAGTTAATTTGGCTGTTTATTACATACCCTGCCTGATTTTACTTTCTATTGAAGTCAGGAGAAGATAAAATTGGGCAGATAATCCGATCCCATCCATTTCCTGTCAGATCCCAGAAAGTCAAAAAGTTTCTTTCTTAATTTTAATCTCATTTAATATTATGACAAGAAAATTCAATATTGGAAGCAAACAAAGCCTCTTTGAAAGATGCAGATCAGAATGGGTGTCGGAGACAGAATCAGAGGATGATGTTTCCCTGTCCTCCCGTCAAAAGGAGAAGCATATGGGAATAGATCAAAGGTTAAAAGTAACTAAGTGAAAGCAGATCAAAACGGAAGGGAGGATGCAGAGTTGGATACGTCATTCAGAGGAGATGTGGTTGGAGATAGCGGTAAGTGTAAAGGGGTCAGAAAAGAGTAAGAACGGGATAGGATTGTTATGGGATCAATGGGTTGAAGGGAAGAATGTGTGATGGGCTATTGGGTATAAAGAAGAAATTATTGGAAAATACACTTTTCCCATTGTCTTCATCTCACATGAAACTTGTTTCCAACCAATTCTGACTCAAAGAAGACAAAGCCAGAGAGAATGGAAAAAGAGTTAACAGAGGATGGGAGAAGCATACGCAAGGGTTAGAATGGTTTACCTACACTGGATTATTAAATGGTGACCTGGGAACGCTGCACCCTAGGGTCTGGCCAAGTTTCCTATCAACAAATCCATTCAGGGGGCCATGGAGGGGTATTTTTGCAACCTGACTGCCTGCCTCCCTTCTGCAACCACAAGATTGAAGTGCAATGCTTCTGCTGAAAACCTATCTTTGATGTATGTTTTGTAAATGTCTTTTGAACATTTGATTTTCATTCAGTGCCCCTTTAATAGGCTGTCCATTCTTAATAGGGGAGGCGATGGCCTAGTGGTATTATCGTTGCACTATTAATCCAGAGACCCAGATAACATTCTGGGGACTCAGGTTTGAATCCTGCCATGGCAGATGGTGGAATTTGAATTCAATAAAATATCTGGAATTAAGGATCTAATGATGACCGTGAATCGATTGTCAGGAAAAACCCATCTGGTTCACTAATGTCCTTTAGGGAGGGAAACTGCCATCCTTACCTGGTCTGGCCTACATTTGACCCCAGACCCACAGCAATGTGATTTACTCTCAACTGCCCTCTGGGCAATTAGGGATGGGCAATAAATGCTGCCTAGCCAGCGACATCCTCATCCTGTGAATGAACAAAGAAAAAAAACTCATTTCTTGAAACTTTGTTTTATTGATTTTTAAAGAATATGAAGAGAACCTTACAGTACCCCATTTAAGAGGATGACACTTATTTAATTTGATAATTTAATTATTATTTGCTAAAAAGAGTGTGAAGAAACACTCCTTTATTTTGAATGGCTACTGTAGTGGTCAGAGTCCTTTATACTTTCATGAGATGTGGACAGTGTGAGTAAAACAAGCATTTGGTTACCATCCCTAATTGCCCTTGAACAGACTGACTTTCTGGGCCATTTCAGAAGACAGTTAACATGTCAAGTGCATAGCTGTGCCAGACCAAGGATAGGCAATTTCCTTCCCAATTGGAAATTAGTGAACCAGATCGGGTTCAACATGGATGAAAGTTTCATGGTCACCATCATGGAGGCTTGTTTTACATTCCATATTTATTAGCTGAATTCAAATTCTAGCAGGTGCCTTGGTGGAATTGAACTCATGTTCCCAGAGTCTGCACCTTAGTAACCTTGGAGAAATGCTAACAATGTAGGAATTAGGTCCACTAGCTGTTAAATCCATAATCTCTGGTGTAAATACAAATGAATGGTCTACAAGGATGAAATTCCAGATGAAAAATCTGGAATCAAGAGTTAATGATGACCATGAATCCATTGTCAATTGCTGGAAAAACCCATCTGGTTCACTAATGTCCTTTAGGGAAGGAAACTGTCATCTTTACCTGGTCTGGTCTACATGTGACTCCTAACTGACAGCAATGTGGTTGACTCTGAGCTGCCCTCTGGGCAATTAGGGCTAGGCATTAAATTCTAGCCTAGGCAGTGACACCCTCCCCCGTGAATGAATAAAGAGAAAAAAAACCGAAATGGGATTTACAAGGATGATAGCAGAATAATGTGAGTATACATTCAAAGAACGGATTAACAGGCTGAGTTCCTTTTCTCTTGGGTTGCAAAGACAATGGGATTATCTGATCAAGTTCTTAAAATTATGAATCTGATGTTTACATTCAGAAAGAGCATAGCTAGAAGCTATCAATAGAGCATAGTCACCTAGATATCCAATAGGAAGTTCAGATAAAACGTCTTCAAACAATTGGTAAGAATCTGGAATGCACTGTAACAGGGAGTGACTGAAATGTATAGTATTAATATATTTAAGAGGAAACAAGTCAAGCATATGAAACAGAATAAATAATTATGATAGTTTAGAATAAGAAAGGTGGGTGGAGGCTCAAGTGGAGCATAAATGCTATCATAACCTGACAGGCTGAATGGCCTGTTTCATTGCTGTGTATCCTACATAATCCTATTTGAATATTCAAATGACTTACCTGTCAGCGGCATGGAGATGTCCAATTGCTTTCAAACCTGTCCAGTGAAATCCAGGAGGGGTCAGGATCAATGGGTTCCTGACACAAAGCCACTTTTAAGGGACTTTGCTTCCTGAAACTATCCAAACTTGCCTTTCCTGCTTAGAACCATTGACTCTGTTTTGTTATTTATTGAAAAATGTATAAACTCACTTTGTATGAAATAAAGAATGAATTTCTTTTGTGAATCAATTATTATCGACCCTTCAATGCCACTTCACCTGAGGATTGCACTTGGAATAGAGCCATGGGATATAATCTGGTCACCAGTTCTATAAGCCTCCTGTTTCTCATCATCATCTACTCAAGCACTGGAAAACAAAATAAATTGTGAATAAACCAACTTAATACATCTGAAGAAGTTCCAAAGCATGGTTGGTAATTTATCTTTCAAAAGTTTAAAACTGTCACTGAAAATATCTTGGCCTTTTCCATTGCAGCGTCCACCTTTGTTGTGAAAACCCAAAAATTGTTGATGTCTTATACAGGAGTTTGATGTTAGCTGTTATATCTTTGACCAGTTCACACCCATGTCTAATCACTCCTGGGTGTAAAACTTCCACGTTAAAACTATTCATATTATCTTTCCCTTCTGAGTCTACAGCTCAAATAGTACTTATATTTCAAAAAATAATTGGATGCTATAATGTATAGAAAGCAAGGCTCTCAGGACTTGAAATGTTAACTCTGTTTTCTTTCCACAGATGCTGCCAGAACTGCTGAGTTTCTGCAGCAATTTCTGTTTTTGTGTGTTTCAGATCTGCAACATCTGCAGTTCATTATTTTATTTTATGCTGTAATGTTTGGCTGGATTTTATGATGAGTGGCTGATTGCTGCTGCACACCTACGTTTTATGTTAAGAGAGATGGACTCAGAGTTATACAGCACGAAAACAGACCCTTTAGTCCTACTTGCCCATGCCGAACAGGTTTCCCAAACTAAACTATTCCCCATTTGCTTGTGTTTGGTCCATATCCCTCCAAACCTTTCCTATTCATGTACCTGTACACGTCTGTGCAGTTCTGTGGGGAAATTCTGATAAGGCTCCAACAAAAATGCAGAGTGGCCTTTACATCTCTAAGGTCCTTCATAGTGCAGGACAGATAGGGGAAATCAAACCACACCCCTTCATCACAGCAAATGTTGCTGCATTCTATAATTTAAATGCCTAGCATCACAGACAGTCAATTTGACATAATTTGTGAAAGTTTAACGACATCAGGTAAATGTGAGGCTTGGGTGCAAGGTGGTGAGGTGCCAGGTCCATAGGGTGCCAGCCAGGCAAAATACCCAGTGAATAAGGTGCCATGGCACATGGTGGGAAGGGACCAGGTAAGTGACGGAGTGTTTAGGGTAATTCAGGCTGCTCAGGCAATATGGATCCAGTGGGGAAGGGGCCTTGTCAGATCCCATGCAGTTGGGGGTGAGCAGGTGTTGGTGGGTGTCAGATCCCAGACACAGGGGAGATTGTGCGTGATCTGGTTGGATGACTGAGTGTTGTAAGGGGTCATATGATGTTTAGTTAGGGGTATGTATAATTGGGGGCCAGTTTAATTGTTACGCAGGATTTAGAAAAAGTTTTTATTTATTTATGGGATTTGGGCATCGCTGACTTGGCTAGCATTTATCACCCATCCCTAATTGCCCAGAGGGCAGTTATGAGTCAACCACATTGCTGTGGGTCTGGAGTCACATGCAGGCCAGACCAGGTAAGGATGGCAGTTTCCTTCCCTAAAGGGCATTAGTGAACCAGATGGGTTTTTCCTTGGCCATCAGCAATGGTTTCATGGTCATCATTAGACTATTAATTTCAGATGTTCATTAAATTCAAATGCCACCATTGCCACAGCAGGATTCGAACCTGAGTCCCCAAAACATTCCCTGAGTCTCTGGATTAACAGTCCAGTGATAATACCATTAGGCCATCACCACTCCCAAAAGTTAAAGAAATAAAAACCTAAACTAGGTAATAATTAATTACAACAGAATCCTTCAAATTCACTGATTTAAACAAATTCTAATAGAACATTCCAGGTGCAGGGGAATTGCCCATCTGAATCTTCAACTTCCTGAGCAATTTCTTCGAAGTCTTCTAAGCTGGGAATTCTACAGGTTCTTACATCCTGTAAGCTCCCATTTACAATGCAAAATTAACGATCCAGCCATTGGAAAATCCGAGCTGTTATCTCCAATTCATAACATACTTAGTAACTTGTGTTCTAGTCTGTCGCTTCTTGAATGTTGTGTCTGAGGACTAGTACAATCTTGTTAAGCATTTAACTAAGGTGTGTGTCTGGTGACTTTTTAAACTCTAGCAAATACGGGCCAAACAGATCTTACATATGTGTTAGTTTAAGCTGGGCATTATTCAAATAGTCCTACTGTTGCCTTTAATATTGCATTCACTTGTTCATCTACATACCATTCATATCCCAGGAACATTGGGGAATAAATATGTTCTGCAGTGTTAATTGTGTATTGATTTTGTGCAGTTGTAGACTGGTGATGGGCATTAACTGAAGATTCACTTAAAGTTGAGGTTTGAGGGGCCTGTTGTGATAGTCGTAGTGTACCTGGACCAGGAAACCCAGGTTCAAGTCCCATTGGCTCCAGTGGTGTGTAATAACATCCTTGAACAGGTTGATTAGAAAAATAGTTTTTTTAAAAAATTGATTTAGCCTGTGCCAGGGCCCTCTTGTGGTGCAATAGTAATACCCCTCCCTCTGAACCAGGAAGCCTGGGTTCAAGCCCCACCTGCTCCAACAGCTTGTTTAGAAAAATAGGTTAAAACTGCAGCTGTTGAAATGTATAGTTCTGTGAAGAAATATATAAGTGTGTAAAGATTGGCTCCAGTTCTATCATCACCAACTGACTTACTGAAATTAGCATGGTAACAGTGGATGGTTAAATAGTGAAATTTGGAAGCCAAGGAAGAAATAAGACAGAAAACTACAATCCTAGTAGCTATTTTGTAAAAATGGCAGAAATCAAATGTAAATTGCCAGGGTTTTGATGTTCATGAAGTCTGAACCAGATGACCAATGATACAATGAAGTGGATTTTTGAATATGATTTAGGTCGTGTTAATACTACAATCAGAAAAATCAATGGTATGTAATTCTCTCAGTTGGATAATGAAGGTTGGAATTCCTACTCAAGCTCTTGGATAAAATTCATAAGAAAGGCACTTAAGAAATAATCTATAAAGGCATTATTAAACTTTAACAGAAAGTCTGTTTTCCAAAATCTATGGAACATATCCTGGATTTTAACAGATTGTGTGAAAGATTAACAGATTTCAAGGTGTGGATCCCTGGAGCAGTATTGGTGTTTAAGTTCAAGATAATAGGTACTGCAGATGCTGCAGAATCTGAGATAACAAGATGTGGAGCTGGATGAACACAGCAGGCCAAGCACATCACCGGAGCAGGAAAGCTTGATGTTTCGGGCCTAGACCCTTCATCAGAAAATGATGAAGGGTGTAGGCCCGAAACGTCAAGCTTTCCTGCTCCTATGATGCTGCTTGGCCTGCTGTGTTCATCCAGCTCCATACCTTGTTATCTTGGTGTTTAAGTTGTTTGATTGTGTAATACCTGTGCACAATGACAGGTCTCTGGTTCTAAATAACACTCAATTCTCAAAGAGGAAGACTGTGTTGGGACAGACATTTCTTATCTTGAAAAGTATTCCTGGGAGACAATCAATTCCTCCTGCCTTCTTGGAACAAATATGGCATTCCATGAGTCAGAAGGCACATGACACGAGGTTATAGTCCAACAGGTTTGTTTGCATTCACAAGTTTTCCAAGCGCTACAACTTCATCAGATGAAGTGGAGGGAAACGCACAGGCACAGAACATATTGGTGGAGAGATAATGGCAAAATAATTCCAAGTAATTAAGACTGTCAACAGATAAGTACAAACGGTATGAGTGGAGTGTAAACAGGCTGAATGACAAGTCTTTGCAGGTGATCAAGAGTGTCAAACAAGGTGAGTAAAGTGTCAACAGCTGAATAACAAGTGAAGGGATGACCTATGATCCGATTAGTTAAAGCAGAGAGATAATTCCAAAAAAAAATAAAGAAGTTGGTGCTAGAATTGAACCAAAATGGCTACAATAACATGATAGGTATCAGAGTTGTATGATGAGGGTCTTACCAAAGTAACAAGTAATCCAAAAAACTCTACAAAATAATTAAGGTAGAGAGATAATAAGTTATCAAGGTCATAGTGTCAAAACAGAGCAGTAAAGAAGATTTTACAAATGCAGAACAGTGCGGTGGGGTTACATGTAGGTAACAGGAACCCAAGATCATGGTTGAGGCTGTCCTGATGGGTAGGCTATCAGTTTCCACTTGGTGATTCTACATTGTTGTGTATCTTGAAGGCCTTGAAGGCAGCTTTGGAGGACGCTTACCCGAAGATGGGAGGCTGAATGTCCTTGACTGCTGAAGTGTTCCCTGATTGGGCTCCATGACAACTCATCATGCAACATAGTGAAGGCAAATAGTTTTGAAAAGACAACAGATCTACACTTTACCCAGCCAGGAAATTATTGTATTCACTTTGCAAAGCCTAATATCTTTTGTCAGAATGTTAGCCAAGTATTTATGGCATCAGGTGATAAGAATCAGAGGGAGGAAGCAAATTAGCTTCAAGCCCCGTGGACACAATGTACTCATTCTACTTGTGGAATTCTGCTAAAAGTGCCATTGTGATCTTACGAGGTCATTTCTGTGGATCTCGTGGTTTGAGACAAAGACAAATATTTTCACACTACATTTTCTAGATCTGTTGACCAGATTTAGTAGTATTGTAAAAAGGACAAGTGTTATGATAGACAAAGTTACAGAGAACTCGTTCAGGACTGGACTGGGGGACACCAGCAACATTCTGACTTATAAAGGGAGGGAAATTTGCTGATAACTTTGAAGACGTGTGTAAATGTGAACATGACTGCTGAAAGTCTTTTGAAAATAGAAGCTGTGAAAGGAATAATGTAACGAACACAGATGCTATTAACGCTGACAATATTTTGTGAAACCTCAGAATATGTGCTCCAGAACTTGCTACACCTCTAGACGATCAGTTCTAATACATCTACAATATTGGCATCTACCTGACAATATGGAAAACTGCCCAGGCAAGGCCTGTCCAACAAATCAGGACAATTTTTTTTTCTTTATTCATTCACAGGAGGAGGGTGTTGCTGACCAGGCAGCATTTATTCCCCATCCCTAATTGCTCAGAGGGCAGTTAAGAGTCAACCATGTTGCTGTGGGTCTGGAGTCGCATGTAGGCAAGACCAGGTAAGGATGGCAGTTTCCTTCTCTTCAAGGGCATTAGTGAAGCAGATGGGTTCTTCTGACAATGGATTCACAGTCATCAGTAGATTCTTAATCCCAGATATTTATGGAATTCAAATTCCACCACCTGCCACGGCGGGATTTGAATCCGGGACCCCAGGATATTATCTGGGTCTCTGGATTAACAGTCCAGAGATAATACTACTAGGCCATTGCCTCTCCATTACCACCCATCTGTCTACTCAATCATCAACAAAATGACAATAGGTATCGTCAACAGTGCTATTAGGCAGCACTTACACAGCAGTAATCTGCGCACAGATACCCAGTTCATATCCTGCCAGGGCCTCTCCACTACTGGCCTCATTACAGCCTTAGAATAATCAATCAGGGAAAAGAGCTGAACTCAAGATATGAAGATACAAATGACTGCTTTTGATGTCAAGGAGCCCGAGCAAAACATAGATCAATGATGGCACGGTGGCTCAATGATTAAAGCTGCTGCCTCACAGCACCAAGGACCCGGGTTCAATTCAAACCTCTGGTGACTGTGCGGAGTTTGCACATTCTCCCAGTGTCTGCGTGGGTTTCCTCCGGGTGCTCTGCTTTCCTCCCACAGCCCAAAGATGTGCGCATTAAGTGGACCATCCATGCTAATTTGCCCATAGTGTCCAGTGATGTGTGGGTTAGGTGGATGAGCCACGGGAAATATAAGGTTACAGGGATAGGATAGAGGGCTGGGTCTAGGTGGGATGCTCTTCGCTGGGTCAGTGTAACTCAATAGGCTGAATGGCCTGCTTCAACATTGTAGGGATTCTGTGATCTAATGAAAAATTGGGGGAGAACTCTCTACTGGTCAGCATCGTTTTGAGCAAAGGAGATAGTTATGGATGTTGGAGGTCTATCACCTCAATCTTAAGGCATCACTGAAGTTTCTACACTAGGTAGTGTCCAAGGCCCAACCATCTTTAGCTGCTTCACCAGTGGCCTTTCCTCCATCATAAAGTCAAAAAGTATGGATCCCAGTGAATGCATAATGTTCAGTACAATCGTGTGTCTGTAAATACCAAAGACATTCTTGTCCACATGCAGAAGGACCTGGATTGCATTCAAACTGGACTGAAAGGTGGCAAGTAACATTTGTGCCACATAAGTTCCAGCCCATGACCATCACCAAAAATAAAGTAACCCTCTACTCTTGACATTCAATGACATTGTCATCCCTAAAACTCCACTATTAACACCCTAGGGGTTGCCACTGACCATTAACCGAACACTATGACTATAAGCACAGGTCAGATGCTAGGCACGTTGCAGTGAGTAACTCACCTCCTGATTCCCAAAGCCAGTCCACCATCTATAAAGCATGAGTCAGGAATGTGATGAAATATTCTCCACTTGCTGAAATGAGTGTAGATCCAACAACACTCAAGACCATTTAAGACAAAAACAGCCCCTTTTATTTGACCAGACACCAACTTAATCATTTATTTCACCAGCAATATGCAGTTGCGGTAATTCACCCAGTTTCCTTCCAATCCCCTGGCCTCTATCACCTAGAAGGTAGAGGGCAGCAGATGCATCGCAACACCACCACATTCAAGTTCTCCTCCACGCCACTTAGTATTCCTGACTTGTGACTATGACCGTTCTTTACTTTTAATGTGCCATGGGAAATAGAAACAGAAGTGGACAATTCAGCCTATTGAACCTGCTTTACCGTTCAAAATTATTGCGGCCAATTCTCTATTTCAACACCATGGTCATGTTTCCGTCTCATACCCTTCAATGACCTTAGTTTCCCAGAATCTATTTCTTTCCTTAAACAGATTCGGTGACTTGATCTCCATGGTCTTCTGTTATAGAGATTTGCACTGGTTCACCACTTCCTGAGTGAAGACAATTGTTCATCATCTCAGATCAAAGTGGCTGAAGGCGTATCCTGAACTCAGCAGCCAGAGGAAACGTTATCCCTTCATCCAGTTGGTCCAGCCTTCTCAAAAGTTTATATGTTTCAATTGACCTCTCCTCACATTCTTCTCATACCCAGTGACCACAGGCCTAGATGACCCCATCTCTCCTACTGTCACAGAATCAGTCTTCTGAACTGGTCAAAACCCTTGATTTCCCTCCATAATTGCACTTTGGGAGTACCCACACTAGATTGACTGTAAGGGTTCAAGGAGGAGGCTTTCCATCACCTTCTCAAGGCCAACTGAGGATGTGCAACAAAATGACACTAATGCCCATATTCTGTGAAAAAAAATTAAAAATTAAAAGAATTTAAAACAGTTGTTTGGAGGATATTGCCCTTAGCAATGACTGGGGACATCTCAAATTGCCTTTTTTTACTGTGTTATTGTCCTTCTGCTAGAAGGTACTGCAATTTGTTCACCAGTTTTTTGCATTTTGGAACGTTTTGCATACTAGCAGATGAGTTTTCACCTTAGAGAAAATCCTGAAAGCTCCTAGAAATCATAAGAGCATACAGGACAGAATTTAATTCGGGAGACTTGGTGTATTATAAAAGACAGACTCACAGGGAATGGAACGACCCAGATAATAAAGATCATGACCATAAGAGAAAACTTATGAAACATCACAAGCAAAATCTTAAAGTTAATTCCTTGCATCTACTTAGAAGTAATTACAAAATCACGCGCTGATAAAAATAAACAAGCTATTTTGTACCTCAAGTGTTCATGTGCCTTGTGACAATGGTCCTAAGGAACAGAATACAACAGGTCAAAGTTGGATAAAGAGAGAGATCATGATGCAGAGGACAGAATCAGCACACCTAAAAACCAATTGCCCAGACTGGGTACTCAAATGACATCTTTGAATGAATGGATATGACATTGTGGGATATTTAGGGAACGCGACCTGGTAATTTTAAATATTAGTTAAATATTCTGGCTGATGACCCAGAAACAAGGTACATTGGACTGGCAGAATGATGTGGCAGCTGAGAATAAGAGATTGCAGTGCAAATGTGTAGTGGATCCAGAAATTATACAAAATTGTGTCAGGAAAAGACCACATACCAGAAAGGATCCTTTGATTACAGTGGTAAATCTGATAGACATAAAAGTGCATGTAGAGGTCGTAGCTTGAATAGGTTAAATAGTGAAACAAAGTCTACAGAACAAGCTCAGAACAGAAATAACAGATGACCTTGTGAAGTTTCGTTGAATGGATGCCAATAAACTTGAAGATAAAGTAGGCAAAACAAAGGGAATTAGATTGTTGGAGAGAGTTTGCATTTTATTGAGATGCCAGGGAAGGAGCAACCAGCTGTTTCACACAGGTGGGTTTGTGTTGAAAAATCCTTGCGGTTGAAAGTTAAGGCCCAAGTGAGGGTATTTACTCAGGGTTTGAAGAATACGGATGATTGAATGGACTTTCTTCCCACCGCTGATAAAATATCTTAAAAATCATTTTCAATCTTGTGGCCTCCAATACATGGGAAACTCGGCAAATTAACATAAAAGTCACATTGCTGCAGTGTGATACTTTTCAGAGAGAAAAGCAGCGTTCCCTCTAATTTTCTTCTCAGCTGTGAGAGATTCAGAGATTGGAGTGCAGAAGTGACTTCAGAATGGGAAGTCAATCCTGTAGTTGGCGGACCAATCCCAATCACAGTACACAGAACCTTGGAGTAGTTATGCATACGCACTTAGGGGATTCAAATATTTTGAATGATAACAATTTAATTTTTTTAAACTGTAGTGAAGGTTATAATAAATATTTCTTTTATTTCGTGCTAACATGGATTCTATCTATGGTGGATACTGGGTGAGTTGTCCTGGACAGTGTAACAGCAGAGCATCTAGATGAAGGAACTGTGGGCATTTTGACTAAGTTTGCAGGCAATACAAAGGTAGGTAGAGGGACAGGTAGTATTGAGGAAGTGGGGAGGCTGCAGAAGGAATTGGACGGGTTAGGAGAGTGGGCAAAGAAGTGGCAGATGGAGTACAAAGTGGGAAAGTGTGAGGTCGTGCACTTTGGTAAGAAGAATAAAAGCATGGACTGTTTTCTAAATGGGGAGAAAATTCAGAAGTCTGAAGTGCAAAGAGACTTGAGAGTTCTAGTCCAGGATTGTCTCAAGGTAAACTTGCAGGTTGAGTGAGTAGTCAGAAAGGCAAATGCAAATGCAAATGCAATGTTGGCATTTATTTGAGAGGACTTGAATATAAAAGCAGTGATGTACGACTGAGGCTTTATAAGGCTCTGGTCAAGCCACATTTGGAGCATTGTGTGCAGTTTTGGGCCCGATATCTCAGGAAAGATGTACTGGCCCTGGAGCGGATTCAGAGGAGATTCATGAGAATGGTCCCAGGAATGAGAAGCTTAACATATGAGTAACATTTGAGGACTCTGAGACTATACTCAATGGAGTTTAGAAGGATGAGGGGGAATCTAATTGAAACTTACGGAATACTGAATGGCCTGGACAAAGTGGATATTGGGAAGATGTTTCCAATGGTAGGAGAGTCTAGGACCCGAGGGCACAGCCTTAGAGTAAAGGGAAGACCTTTTAGAAAGGAGATAAGGAGAAACGTCTTCAGCCAGAGAGTGGTGAATCTGTGGAATTCACTGCCACAGAAGGCTGTGGAGACCAGGTCATTAAGTACGTTTAAGACTGAGATAGATAGGTTCTTGATTATCAAGGGGATCAAGGGTTACGGGGAGAAGGCGGGAGAATGGGGTTGAGGAACTTACCAGCCATGATTGAAAGGTGGAGCAGACTCGATGGGCCGAATGGCCTAATTTCTGCTCCGCTGTCTAATAGTTTTGTTCAGTGGCTACGGCATCTTGGGCTCTATCGGGGCAATGGGGATGGGTGTGAGGGCATGGAGGATATCAGGGACCATGGAAGTTGGTGGGAGCATAGGTCACCATGGACAATATGAGCCATCAGTTGGAGACATTGGATTAGTATACATTGTCAAGGATGGGATCTGGGGAATGAGTGGATGTGAGTGGATATGAGCTGTGAGGAATAGACGGCTTAATATTAAACAAAACAACTTGGGGAAAGATTCAGAACCCAGGTGGACCTTTTAAACTCTGTCTGTCTGTCTCAGTACTCAGTAGTCCTTGTGACAGCCTCTCTGTCTGGTAGTCAGTGAGCGTGACTTCATTCTACATCCCTTCTGACCCCAATGAGTGATGATTCTCCTGCCTGAGTGGTTTTCTCCCGGTTCAGTTGTGGTGAACCAAAACATTTCCCAACTCCAATGACCTGACCTGTGTGTGAAAAGTTAGGCATGTATATTCTGTATTGTTTATTGTTGAGGCTTGAGACAAACTCAGTGCCATAGCACTGGAGTTTAATCCAGACAAGTGTGAGGTGATGCATTTTGGAGGATCAAATTTAGGTGTGAATTGTACTGTAAATGGCAGAACCCTTAGGAACATTAACATACAGATGGATCTGGGCAGGCAGGTCCACAGCTAGCCAAAGTGATTAAGAAGGCATGCAGCATGCTTGCCTTCATCAGCCAGAGCATGGAGTACAAGTGTTGGCAAAACATGTTGCAGCTATATAAAACACTTGTTAGACCACATTGGAGTATTATGTGCAGTTTTGGTCACCATATTACCAAAAGGACATGGAAGCTTTTGTTTGTTGCCTGGTTTCAAGGACATTGGCTATGAGGAGAGGTTAAAAAGACTAGGAGTGTTTTCACTGATGGTGACTGAGAGGAGACCTGATAGAGGTCTGCAAAATTATGAGAGGCATAGATACGGTGGACAGTCAGATGCTTTTTTCCAGGATTAAAGTTTCAATTCCAAAGGGGTCACAGATTCGATGTTCGAGGGGGAAAGTTTAAGGGAAATGTGCGAGAGAAGTCTTTCATACGGAGAGTGGTAGGAGCCTGGAACGTGCTGCCAGAGGAGATGGTGGAAGCAGGCACATTGACAACATTTGAGAGGCACCTGGATGGTTACATGAATAGGGAATGAATAGAGGGATCTGGACCGAAGAAGGGCAGAAGGTTTGTTTTTTAGTTTAGTCAGGCCATGATGATCAGCACAGGCTTGGAGAGCTGAAGGGCCTGTTCCCGTGCTGTACTTCTCTTTTGTTCTTTGTTCTAGCACCCTGCTACAAAAGGTGTCACATCCTTTGAGACTGAAAATCAACTGATCTCAAAATTCATCAACACCCTGGATTCCAAAAAAATGAACGGGAATTACTGATAATGTGATTGAAATGATTGAAAACTACTGTGGGTATTTCATGGATGTTTTGTTACAAAAAATTCTTATTTCTGTCCTCACAGGCTTCATTTCACTGCTGAACGGTCTGTTACTTAGCCTCCACTTTACTACAACTCTGGGCTATTTCAATGGAAGCAATTAGTTAAAAGAGAATGCACTGCTTTAGGGGAAACCAGCTGCACTTTAACAGTTGCTGACCTGATAACCTGCACCTACAGCCTCAGTATCTTCCCTGTGCACCATGCTATGTGCTGGGAATGCCCTTTCTAGGTTAAGGTCAACTATGTGGACCACAGTCACACTGTATCAGGGTTTTATCAGCTACAAAAGAATTTCAGGCAATTCTTTCAGATCAAAACATGATATTAAGGAATTTGCACTTTAACTGTAACCTCTGAACACTGATGAAGAAGAAATTAACCAGCAGCTTATCTGTTGTGAGCAAACAAAGTCATTAACAACACAGTTGTTTCCTACTTTTTGTAATGAAACATGTTTAAAAGGTATTGCTGCAATAAGCTTTGTCATGAATTCGTGGCCCATTCATGCCCATAATTTCAGATGTAGTCCTTGCAGATTTTCAGAGTGTTGTTCAAGAAACCTCGTGTAAAGAATTGAATAAGTTGCCAAACGGAAAGGGAGAGAGAGAGAGAGGAAAACCAGCAGCTCATTCAACCTATGCATCCACAGATCAAATTGCTGGAGGCAGGAATACTATGAATGAACAAGAAACCTAGAAAGAAAACAATCTAACCTGGATAACAGTAACTTTTTTCCGTGCTGTAAATATTTTTAGATATTGGGTTGTACAATAACAATAGCAGCAGTCTGAAATAGAATAGTTTTGAGGCACAGAGAACAGGACACTTCAAGATTAGAGAACATATATATATTTAAAGAAAAAACTTAGGGAAGCATAAAAAAGGATGGTAACTTGAGAAATTTTAGAAACAGGAAATGCCCATTTGGCTTAACAAACGGGCTCTGACCGGCAACTGAACTTGAGATGTAGCAGTGATAGTACCATCATAAAGTTATAGTAGTAATTACATTTTTAAAAATGTAATTCTTTCAAATTGATTCAGTTGCGGTGATTTTCCACTTGTTGGCCTCGGTACTGGTGACTAGTTTTAGATATTTGGAGCTTGGGCGAGTGGAAAACACGCACTTTGACAATTAGAAACATGGCCTCATTATTCACCTAGCTTGATTTCAGAGGCAAGCTACAATGATGATGTGCACCTCCACCATATTAATGAGGACCTTTCAAATATTCAGCTTTTTGGAAGGAGTGTCATCCAACTATCCATATATGATAAATATATTGATAAGGGAAAATGGTTAAACCTTCAATTGAAAAGGACATAATGAAACAAAGAAATTTCCAAAGTGGCAAGTATTTCCTGTATTATTTTAAAAATTTTGAAACAAATATTGTGTGTGTTAACTAGTTATGTCTCATTAGTATTGAGTACCAATACATTTTCCAGCTAATGTTTGGAGTAGTTTGTCCCGTGTCTGACAGAGCAATCCATGGAGTGATTGCTAGTGAACTGAGAAAAGCAACTGAATTTTGAGAAATGATTTTAACCTTCCGTATTCAGCAGAAAGTAAATAGCAAGGAGTTAATTTGAGCAGATTTGTTCTGGCCTTAGTTTCAGCACATTCCATAGATAGTAGGTCTCGAAACTACACAATGCACTAATGGTGGATTGCCAGGTCCAGTGGCAAGGCAGCTAAATCGTGACTCTTCTATCCTGGATAACATCAACTGTAAATAACAAACCTTCCAAGGCACTCCTGACTTGACCATCTGTGACAGTGGAGAGGTTTTCAGAGATCCAGTGAGTCACTCATGCATGACCCCCAGCCTCTGCACTGAACTTGTATACGAACCAATGATGACTATTCGATTAAATAGTAAAGATAATGCCATTGTTAGAGATCAACAAGATGTGGCTGGGCTTTCTCTTGTCCAAGATTGTCATAATCTCAATCAAGGTACAAATCTTTGCTGCCACCTCATAGTCCTGTTGGCTGCTTCTTTACCAAATAATTTGGGAATGGACCCAAATACTGAAAGTCAATAGCATCATTCCCAATGTTAGTAAGCAATTTTGCATTTCTCAAAATAGGGGATGCAGAAGGAAATGTGTAACAGGTTTCCTGGTGACACTGGAGTTTTTCTGGCTCCAATTCTTTCCATTCCTCACCATAAAGGACACTGAACACAAGTAATTAATCCTAGCAAAATTGGCAGGATCCATCCATCCACCACTAACCCCATCAAAATGTGTAGTATTGAGTACATGGATAAAATTCCCTGAAAGATACCTCTGGATGGGCACTTTTGTCACTATTAGTGTATGTGCCTATTGGAAAAGGTCTGGAATCTTGGTTATCGTTGGGCAGTACCAGGAACAGGACCCAAAAAGCTAGAAGGTTCAGCACATCAGCCTAATTTTCAAAATCCTGACACTTCATCAATTCCATGACCCCCAAACACCACATTCAACATGCCAGGGGGTCGGTAAACTTCTTTGCACCAAAAAAATTATACCTCACATCCAAAAACAGTGAGAGGTTCTGTCCCTGTCAGAACACCCTGGCAATGATAGTGCAGGCCAAAGATTGCGCTAAGACCCAACAAAATCCATGAGCTTTCTGCTGATGTTAAAGTGGAAACTGTGACTCACATTTCTTTCTGATCAAGATAACAGGGTGATAAGACTCCTGCTGATTACCATGTACTGTCCTCCCTCAGCTGATTAATCAGTACTCCTCTATGTTGAGCAAAACTTGGAAGAAGCACTGAGGGTGACAAGGGTACAAAATGCATCCCCCTGGGTGGGGGATTTCCATGTCCACCACCAAAAGTGACTTGGCAACAGCAGTACTGATTGGGCTGGTCAGGTCCTAGCTGCTAGACTGGGTCTGTGGCAGGTGGTGAGGGAACCAACAAGAAGGAGAATCATACTTGGCCTCATCCCTGCCAATCTGCTGGATGATGCGTAAGTTTGTAGATGAGATAAAGATTGGATGGGTGGTTGACAGTGAGGAAGAACGTGTTAGGTTACAGAAGAATATAAATCGATTGAGCAGATGGGCAGATGAGTGGCAGATGAAAGTTAACCCTGATAAATGTGAGGTGATGCACTTGGCAAGAAAGAAAAAGTGCTTTATGAATAGCATGACAATGGGAAGCTCAGAGAAACAGAGAAATCTTGGGGTGAGAGATAGTAGTAACTGCTGATGCTGCAGTTTGAGATAACAAGATGTAGAGCTGCATTAACACAGCAGGCCAGGCAGCATCAGAGGAGCAGGAAAGCTAACGTTTTGGGTCTGGACTCTTCTTCAGAAATGGGGGAGGGAACGGGACTCTGAAATAAATAGAGAGGTGGGAGGTGATGATGGAAGGTGGATAAAGGAGCAGATAGGTGGAGAGAAGATGGACAGGTCAAGGAGACAGGGATGGAGCCAGTAAAGGTAAGTAAAGGATCTTGGGGTGCTTGTCCACAGATTCCTGAAGGTGACAGGCCAGACGAATAGCATAGTTAATAAAGAGGAGGGACGCTTACTTTTATTAGTCGTGGCATTGATTATAAAGCAGGGAGGTCATGTTGGAGTTATACATAACTATAGCGAGGCCAAAGCTGGAATAGCGTGTACAGTTTTGGTCACTACACTATAGGAAGGATGTACTGGAGGGGTTGCAGAGTAAGTTCACGAGGATGTTGCCTGTGGTGGAGCATTTCAGTGATGAAGAGAGGCTGGAGAAGCTCAAGTTTGTTTCCTTTGGAGGAGAGAAGGTCGAGGGAGGACCTGATACAGGTGTATATGACGATGAGGGACATGGACAGAGTGAAGACAAAGTAACTGTTCCCCTTAGGCAACGGGTCAATACCAGGGGGGGCATAAGTTTAAAGTGAAAGGCAGGTGGTTTAGAGGAGATTTGAGGAAAGAATTTATCAGAGAGGGTGGTGGGCATCTGGAATGCATTGCCTGGGGATGTAGTTGAGACAGGAAGCCTTGCAACTCTTAAAAAGTACTTGGATGAACATTTGAAGTGTCATTACATTCAAGGTTAAGGGCCTACTCTGAGAAAACAGGACTAGTGTATGAAATAGTACATTTTTGATGGTACAGACTTGATGGGCCATTGGGCCTTTTCTGTACTGCATGAATCTAATTGAATTTTCTGGAGAAAACCACAAGAGGATTTGAAGAGAGTGATGAATCTGATCTAGTCTGCGTGGATTTTAGCAAGGCTTTTGGCAAGATTCCACATTGCAAACTGGTCAGAAAAGTAAGAATCATACGATCCCCAGTGTGAAAGCAGATCATTCAGCCCATTAAGTCCATACTGACCCTCCAAAGAGCACCCTACCCAGACCCCCATATCCCTGTAACCCTACATTTCCCATGGCTAACCCACCTAGCCTGTACGTCTTTGAACTGTGGGAGGAAATAAGATAGCCTGGAAGAAACCCATGCAGACACAGGGAGAATGTCTGTGTGGAATTTGCACAGTTGCCCGAAGGTGGAATCAAACTCAGGTCCCTGGCGTTGTGAGGCACCAGTGCTGACCACTGAGCCATCGTGGTGCCCTAAGAGCTCGTGGAATCCAGGGAAAAGCAGCAAGTCACGTTCAAAATTAGCCCAGTTTCAGAAAAAGGAGTTTTTGTTACAGGAAGGCTGTTTCCAGTGATGTTCTGCTTGGCCTAGATTTTTGTGATGTATCACAATAATTTACACTTAAAAGTTGTGGGCATGGTTATGAAGTTTTGAGATAATACAAAAATTAGAAAAATGTGGTAGACAGTGAGGAAGAAAGTTGCAGACTGCACAAAGATATCAATAGCCTGGTCAGATGTGCGGACAAGTAGCAATTGGAATGGAATGCAGACAAGTGTGAGCTGATGTATTTATTGGGGGAGGTGATAACCAACAGACAAGAGGACATAATAAATGATAGGTGCTGAGAAGCGTGCGGGAGTGAATGGAGTCCATGTGCATTGATCCCAGAAAGTATCTGGGCAAGTGGATAAGATTGTTAAGAGATTGCACAAAATACTTGCTTTTACTAATCTCTTCTGCTCCTGTAAATTTCTGGGATTCAGTAATTTCTATGATATTAATGACAAAGATGTTTAATTAAATATTTGACAATTAAGTGAAGCAGATTGGGGTAGGAAAGAGTTCAGTCTGAAATTTGGTAGAGTGGGACGCAATATTTCTCACTGACTGCAATTCCAGGGTAGTCCTTTAGCCCCTGGACAAAAGTTGCACCAGCATCAGGGAAAGGCAATAGTTGCAATCAGCGCCTTCTGGCTGTTACTCACAGTTTAATCATTTTGTGGTCTCTGACCAGGAGAAGACCTGTGTTGTTTAGACTTTGTGTCGAACATAATAGAATGTTAACAAAATAAAGCAATCATATCTTCCAGAGAAAAGAAATGAAATCCTTTAGAACAGAATGAGATGAGGCTTAGGAATTAAGATTAGCATTGCTGCATCACTGTGCCAGGGCCCAAGTTTGAATTTAGCCTCGAGCAATTTTGTGGAGTTTGCATATTTTCTGTCTGCGTGGGTTTCCTCCAGGTGCTCTGGTTTCCAATCCAAAGATTTCTAGGTTAGGTGGTTTGGCCATGCTAAATTGCACCGTGGTGTCCAGGGATATGCAGGCTGGCTTAAGCTATTGTTAAAAACCCCATGCACAGTTGTGGGGATGGGTTGGGTCTTTGGAGGGTCACTGCAGACCCGATGGGCTGAATCATCATAGGAGCAGGAAAGCTTGACGTTTCGGGCCTAGACCCTTCATCAGAAATGATTCATTTCTGATGAAGGGTCTAGGCCTGAAACGTCAAGTTTTCCTGCTCCTATGATGCTGCTTGGCCTGCTGTGTTCATCCAGCCCCACACCTTGTTATCTCGGATTCTCCAGCATCTGCAGTACCTTTTTTATCTCCGGTGGGCTGAATGGTCTCTATGAATTTGTAAAAACACCTGTCAAACAATAAAGATGATGTACAAATACTTCAACATATGGTTCAGTGATAAAGTTTAAAATAATAGTAAAAGACTTTTCAATATTGACCTTGTTTCCTTCCAGAAAAGCACAACATTTTTCCAATGTTCTGGTAAAGGAGAGCAAAATAGTTTATGGCATTGCAAAAATCCAAATCTCCTTACTACATCACTATTTATGTTCAAGTATTAACGTTTACTTCCTCTAGGGATATTAATTTGCAATTCATGCACACGTAATAATATCTAGAAACTCATGGAGTTAAGAAGGACAATCTATTGTTTTTGAGAGAATGACAATGGAGTTGCACAGATCAAATAGCAGTTCATAGCCACTGGCAGATCACAGGGTATACCATTCTTGTCAGAAGTTGATGGATGATATACATTTTAATGTTTTCAATCTTTTGCAGCAAATTCTGTGTCATTGTGTCAAGTTGATACCTGGTATATTTCCAATTCAAATAATAGTCTGTCCATTCACCCATTTGTTTATAAAACACACAAAATCCAATAATATGCGAATTGACACTGCTGTAGCCATAAGGATATAGGTTTCTTTTTGTGCTTCAGCATGCTGGCTGAGTGGTTTCACGTTCCTAATTGGAAATGCTTGATAATTAAGCAAGCTGGGGGTAACTGAAACCAACTAATACTGGGACCATTTCAGCAGTAAGGAGAAAGCTGTGTCAACTTACAAGTCGTAATATAGGTCGCAGTATTTATAGAGTCATAGAGTCATACAGCATGGAAACAGACCCTTTGGTTCAAACAGTCCATGTGTAGTTCCAAACTAAACTAGTCCCACCTGGCCTATATCCCTTCAAACATTTCTTATTCAGGTGCTTATCTGAATGTCTTTTAAATTTTGTTACTATGCCTGCATCCACCTCTCCCTCTTGAAGCTCATGACACACATGAATCACTGAAAAAAAAATTACCTTTCAAAGAAAATTTTTATAAACTTCTGTTTTTTGTTAAAATCACAGCAAGACTATTCATATCATCTAGATTTGTCCTACAGCTAAAGGCCAAAATAGAGTAACTGATGACATCTCCACAGCTTCTGAAATGACCTCTGCTATATAATTAGAACAACATGAAGACATTAATGTGGCTCAGGAAGGATGAAGTATGAACTCCATGGGAATTGAACAGTCCATGTATTTGTCTCATTGAGAGCTATTCATCTGTACTGATACATGTTAGCTTCAGACTCAACCCACCAGAGTGCATGTTGTTATATTTGTTTGTGGGATTTAAGCATCATTGGCATAGTCAGCATTTATTGTTCATCTGTCATTAGCCTTAGGAAGGTAATGGTGAGCCACATTCTTGGACTGCTACAATCTTAGTGGTGCAAACATACCAAGAGTGATAATAGCAGGCGAGTTGCAGAACCTTGACCTAACAACATTGAAGGGACAGCAATATATTTCCACGTCAGGTTGGTGAATGATTTGGATGGGAACTTGTGAGTTTTAGAGCTCCCATGTGTATGCTGTGCTTGACCTTACAGACGCTAGAGCTTGTAGATTTGAAAGGTGCCGTTGAAAGCCCTTTAGCAACCTGCTGCAAGGCAGCTTGCAGATGATACAAATTGCTGCTATTGTACAGCAGTGAAGGAATGAATGTTTAATGTACTGGATAGGTTGCCACTCTATCTTCCATGGTATTGAATTTCTTAAGTGTTGTTGAGGCTGCACCTAAATAGACAAGATGTGGAGGTGTCGATGTTGGACTGGGGTGGACAAGGTCAGAAATCACACACCAGGTTATAGTCCAACAGGTTTATTTGAAAACACAAGCTTTCAGTGTCTGGCTCCTTCTTCAGGTGTTAGAGAGAGGTAGAATCAGACTCAGAATTTACAAGTAATAAGAATACTACCTCTCTCACTAACACCTGAAGAAGAATTGAGACTCTGAAACCTTGCGTTTTCAAATAAACCTGTTGGACTATATCCTGGTGTCGTGTGATTTCTGGCCTTATATAGACAAGTGCAGAGTGTTCCAACAGACTGAGGAGTTGGGACGTTACTTGCCAAGAATTTCTTGGTTCTTGATGTGATCCAATCAGTGGAGAGCTTGTTTTCTTGAATTCCCATAGAATTAAAACTTGCTGGTGCTCCGTGAAGTCACACTTGGTGAAATGCTGCCTTGACTTCAATGCCAATCCTCTTCATTTCATTCTTGGTAATAAAAAATTTTGTTCACGATTGGACCAATGCTACAATGAAGTCTGGAACCAAATAGCCCTAAAAGAACCCAAACTGAGTAAAAGTGAGCAGATTATTGTTGAGTCTCAGATATGCCTGTAGAAAGTTTTAAAGGAGATTTTTAGGCAAAATATTAGGCATTAAATTATACGGGTAGTATTTTTGAGAGGTTGAAATCATTCATGTCATTTCACAAAGGCCAGATTAGTGTACATGACCCAATCAGTGCCATTCTGGGGTGGCTGCTCCTATTCCTTGGCACACTAGTCATTATTTCCCTGTCTCTCTCTCCTGCTTCACTGTTTTATTGAGATAACAAGGTGTAGAGCTGGATTAACACAGCAGGCCAAGCAGCAGCATAGGAGCAGGAGAGCTGACGTTTCGGGCCTAGACCCTTCTTCAGAAATGGGGGAGGGGAAGGAGGTTCTGAAATAAATAGGGAGAGAAGGATAGAAGATGGATAAAGGACAAGATAGGTGGAGAGGAGACAGACCGGTCAAAGAGACAGGGATGGAGCCAGTAAAAGGTGAGTGTAGGTGGGGAGGTAGGGAGGAGATAGGACGGACAGGTCAAGGGGGCGGGATGAGGTTAGTAGGCAGGAGATGGGGGTGGGGCTTGAGGTGGGAGGAGGGGATAGGTGGAAGGACAGTTAGGGAGGCGGGGATGAGCTGGGCAGGTTTTGGGATGCGGTGGGGGGAGGGGAGATTTTGAAGCTTGTGAAGTCCACATTGATACCATTAGGCTGCAGGGTTCCCAAGCGGAATATGAGTTGCTGTTCCTGCAACCTTCAGGCTGTGGCACTGCAGGAGGCCCAGGATGGACATGTCGTCTGCGGAATGGGAGGGGTAGTTGAAATGGTTCGCAACTGGGAGGTGCAGTTGTTTCGTGCGAACCGAGCGTAGGTGTTCTGCAAAGCGGTCCCCAAGCCTCCGCTTGGTTTCCCCGATGTAGAGGAGGCCACAACAGGAACAGTGGATGCAGTATACCACATTAGCAGGTGAACATCTGCTTGATGTGGAAAGTCTTCTTGGGGCCTGGGATTGGGGTGAGGGGGGAGGTGTAGGGGCAGGTGTCGCACTTCCTGCTGTTGCAGGGAGCGGACAAGGGAATCACGGAGAGAGTGGTCCCTCTGGAAGGCAGATAAGGGTGGGGAGGGAAAACTGTCTTTGTTGGTGGGGTCGGATTGCAAATGGCAGAAGTGTCGGAGGATGATGCATTGGAGGCGGAGGGACCAGTCTCTCCGTGATTCCCTTGTCCACTCCACACTCCCCTCCAGCCCCACCACACCCAGCACTTTTCCCTGCAACCACAGGAAGTGCTACACCTTCCCCCTCACCCTCATCCCAGGCCCCAAGAAGACTTTCCACATCAAGCAGATGTTCACCTGCACATCTGCTAATGTGGTATACTGCATCCGCTGTACCCGTTGTGGCCTCCTCTACATCGGGGAAACCAAGCGGAGGCTTGGGGACCGCTTTGCACAACACCTACGCTTAGTTCGCACTAAACAACTGCACCTCCCAGTTGCGAACCGTTTCAACTACCCCTCCCATTCCGCAGACGACATGTTCATCCTGGGCCTCCTGCAGTGCCACAACTATGCTACCCAAATGTTGCAGGAACAGCAACTCATAATCCGCTTGGGAACCCTGCAGTCTAATGGTATCAATGTGGACTTCACAAGCTTCAAAATCTCCCCTCCCCCTACTGCATCCCAAAACCAGCCCAGCTTGTCCCCGCCTCCCTAACCTGTCCTTCCACTTATCCCCTCCTCCCACCTCAAGCCCCACCCCCATCTCCGACCTACTAACCTCATCCCGCCCCCTTGACCTGTCCGTCCTATCTCCTCCCTACCTCCCCATCTACACTCACCTTTACTGGCTCCATCCCCGCCTCTTTGATCCTGGTCTGTCTCCTCTCCACCTATCTTGTCCTTTATCCATCTTCTATCCTTCTCTCCCTATTTATTTCAGAACCTCCTTCCCCTCCCCCATTTCTGAAGAAGGGTCGAGGCCCGAAACGTCAAGCTTTCCTGCTCCTATGATGCTGCTTGGCCTGCTGTGTTCATCCAGCTCCACACCTTGTTATCTCAGATTCTCCAGCATCTGCAGTTCTACTATCACTGTTTTATTTGCTTCCTCCCTCTTGCTGAACATTTTCTGATCCCTCAGTCAAACCAAGGTTTCAGGAGAGAAAGCAGTGGTCAGTGAGAGGAGTGGAACTGGGCAGAATTTGAGCAAGGATGTTCGAAAGACCCATCACTTGCTGTGAAAGTGTTTTGTTTCTTTGCTAACTATCTTGGACTGTCACTTTAAGAATCTGATCACATGATATCGTGATGCTTTTTGGGCAGGAAACAGTTTAGTCTAACCTTGCTGTTTGTGGACAGAACACCTTCCGCTGTTGTTAAACAGGTACACCTCTTTGTCCTTCTCAAATATAACAGAGAGAATTCCACAATGACACCCATTCCAAACAAAACAAAAAGAATTCTACCTTGTCTGTTTTAAGCAGGCCACCTATTTTTAAACAGAGACCTCCATAAAATGAAACATCCTTTTCACATTTAAATACTTCTTTTGCCAGATCTTTGCCAATTCACTAAATTTATCTATAACCCTTTGTAGCTTCTTTATGTTCTCTTCACACTTATATTAATATCTTAGGGTCATAGTAAATTGGGAACCATACCTTCCACTGCTTCATCTGGACAATTTATGTAAACTGTAAACAATTGAGATCCCAACACTAACCCCTTCGACAGTCACTCGTTACATCCTGTCAGCCTGAAAAAGATCCATTTATGCCTACTGATATATATCTAATAACCAGCCAATCTTCTGTCTGCACCAATATGCTACTTCACACACCACGAGTTTTTATTTTCTGCAATAACTTTTGATGTACCACTTCATCAAATGACTTCTGGATTTGTGTTTACAATAAGATCAACCATGATATTATTAAATGGTAAAGCAGGCTTAAGGGGCTGAATGGCCTACTCCTGGTTTGTATGTTTGTATGTATGTATGCATTTGTTTCAGGCATTGCAGTTAGATTTAGCCTCTCAACAGTAGTGAAGACAAAAAAGTAATTTTTGATAAAACAATGCAAAGATGGACAGGAAGAGAATTGGGAGCACCACCTAAATTTCTGAAAGAAAAGAGGAGAATTGGGCAGAGAAGAACTCAGGTGTATGTGTGAAAATTCGAATATTGTAGCAATGCAGGTAGTCCTTTTAGGAATATTATTTGGGAGAGAAAAATCATGCTGTGATTAACAAATTTTTAAAAGAATTTAGCTGACTAATTGCCTTGTAGATTGACAACTACTTTAGCTTGGACAGTGCATGCACAAGACGAACAAATGATCGGTTGGGGGTTACAGCATTTGAATGCTATGCATGAAGGTAGAAGAACATTAAGGCAAAGGTTTTAGGTGAAATTGGCAGAATTTTGTGGTATTGTAATAGGCCATCCGAAAATAACTTTAATAGTCGATCACGAACAGGAGGGAAGGGCAAAATGAATGAGGCGGCCCAGGAAAATTTACAGACACTGATGGCAAAACAATAATCTTGTGACATTTTAGTCAAGTGATTTGGTTACATTCCACACAGCCTAGTGGCTCGGATTACAGATTGATGGAGCCTAAACAGACAGTGGATATTGAAGGTGCACCATGCATTTTTCACACATGTATATGTTGGATCTTTACAGATATAGATTGTGCCAGATAGTGGTTTAAAGTTCTGAGGAAGAGTCAGGGGACCTGAAACATTAACTCTGGTTTTTCTTCACAGATGTTGCCAGACCTGCTGAGCTTTTCTAGCAACTTCTGTTTTTGTTGTTAATGGTTTAACAGAGAGTGGACCAAATGATTTTGAAGATCAGCATAGAACTATTTATCACAAAGTTAAAGCATCAAAAGCTGGAACTAGGCCTGTAAATACGACAGAAGAGTTCAGTGAGCGGAGGGAAGATAAGACCATAGGAAAGGCAGGAAATGCAACAGGAAAACAAAAACTGGCTGACTCTGTCAGACAAAAGGCAGAATTTGTGAACTATAGACCAGGGGAAGGAAATAAAAATGGAGAGAGCCAGGAAATGTAGAGTACGTATCAGCTAATTGCTTGAATGTCCAAAGAAATTGTTGACCGTCCTTGAAGAGGATTGTTCTTGTATTATAATGAGCTATAAAAACATGAAAATATCTACATTTAAGCTTATTGACATCTTTTTATATTCGAGGAGTAGAAAATGTTAAATACTGATTGCATAACAGAACATACAAAAATGTATTATTTCACATCTCTTGCGAATAGATTTTTTGTTTGCGTATCGTTTAAGTTTAGAGGGAAAAAGAATGGAATCTGTTTGTATCTAATAGGTTCTCTTCATGGATCTTAAGTACCTAGTACAAAAGGCCATTACAACATGAAAACAGGAACAGGAGTAGGCCCATCAAGCCTACACTGCAATTCAATAGGATCATGGCTGATCCAACATTCTTCATGTTTCCTGCCCTTTCCCCATAACCCTTGATTCCCCTACTGATCTAGAATCTAACTCAACCTTAAATATACACAAGGAATCTGCCCCATAACTCTGTGGCAAGGAGTTGCAAAGACTCTCAACCCCGAGAGAAGAAATTCCTCCTCACTGCAGTCTTAAATCCACATCCCTTCATTCTGAGACGATAGCTCTGGTCCGAGACTCTCCCATGAGGGGAAACATCCTCTCAGCATTTACCCTGCTAAGCCCCTAAAGAATCCTGTATGTTCCAATGAGATCATCTCTGGTTCATCTAAACTCGAGTACAGTCCCAACCTATATTTATAAAGATGTACAGCACGGAAACATGTCAGACCAACTCAGCCATGCCGATCAGATATCCTAAAATCAATATAGTCCTGTTTGCTAGCATTTGGCCTGTATCTCTCTAAACCCTTCCTATTAATATACCCATGCAGATGTCTTTTAAATGTTGTAATTGAGCCAGCCTCCAACACTACCTCTAGCAGCTCATTCCATACACACACCACCCTCTGTGAAAATTTGCCCCTTAGATTCCTTTTAAATCTCTCCCCTCTCACCTTAAACCTATGCTCTCTAGTTTTGGATGCCCTACCCTGCGGAAAAGATCTTGTCTATTTACCCTATCCATGCCTCTCATGATTTTATAAACCTCAGGAAAGTCACCCCTCAACTTCTGAGGCTTTAGGAAAATAGCCCCAGCCTATTCAGCCTCTCCCCATAGCTCAAACCCTCCAACCCTGGCAACATCCTTGTAAATCTTTTCAAGTTTCACAATATCCTTCCTATAGCAGGGAGACCAGAATCCAAAAGTGGCCTAACCAATGTCCTGTACAGCTGCAACATGACCTCCCAAATCCTACACTCAATCCACTGACCAATAAAGGCAAACATACCAGATGCCATCTTCACTATCCTACCTACCTGTGACTCCACCTTTCAAGGAACTAACAACCTGCACTCTTTGTTAACCACACTCCAAGACTTAACCATTAAGTGTATAAGTCCTGGCCTGATTTGCCTTTCTGAAATGCAGCACCTCACATTTATCTAAATTAAACTCCATCTGCCTCTCCTCAGCCTATCTGATGGAGATCCCAATGTACTTTCAGGTACCCTTCTTCACTGTCCACTACACCTCCAATTTTGGTATCATCTGCAAACTTACTAACCATACCTCCTATGTTCACATCCAAATCATTTATATAAGTGACAAAAAGCAGTGGACCCAACACCGATCCTTGTGGCACACTGCAGGGGTCACAGGCCTCCAGGCCACCACCACCCTCTGTCTCCTATCTTTGAGCCAAGTAGCTAGTTCTCCCTCTGTTCAGTGTGATTTAACCTTGCCAACCAGTCTACCACCAGGAACTTTGTTGAATGTCTTACTGAAGTCAAATAGACAATGTCCACTGTTCTGCTCTCATCAATCCTCTGTTACTTCTTTGAAAAAAAACCAAATCTAGTTACTGAGACATGATTCTCCATGCACAAAGCCATGTTGACTATCCCTAATCAGTCCTTGCCTTTCCAAATACACATGAATCCTGTCCCTCAGGATTCCTTCCAACAACTTGCCCCCACCAATGTCAGGCTCACCAGTCTATAGTTCCCTGGCTTTTCCTTGCCACCTTTCTTAAATAGTGGCTCCAGCCTTCTGGCACCTCACCTGTGGCTATCAATGATACAAATATCTCAGCACGGAGCCCAGCAATCTCTTCCGTAGCTTCCCAGAGAGGTCTAGGGTACACCTGATCATGTCCTGGGGAATTATCCATCTTTGTGTGTTTTAAGATGTTCAGCACCTCCTCCTTTGTAATAAGCACATTTTTCCAAGATGTTGGTATTTATTTCCCCAAGTTCTCTCTTCATATCCTTCACCACAACAAAAAAAAACTGATGTAAAATACTTGTTTAGTATCTCCCCATCTCCTGCAGCTCCACATGTAGGTGGCCTTGCCGATCTTTAAGGGGCCCTATTCTCTCCCTAGTTACCTTTTCATCCTTAATATTTGTAGAATCCCTTTGATTCACCTTAACCCTATTTGCCAGAGCTATCTCATGTCCCTTTTTGCCATTCCTGAAGTCCCTCCTAAGTATATTCCTATTGCCTTTATACTCTTCCAGGGCTATTTAATGTTTGCTCATTAGAAAATACTTCCATACCAGGGATCATCCCAGTGAATCCTCTCTGAACTGCCTCTTTTCCTAAATATCTTTCTTTAAATAAAGGGACCAAACTGCTCACAGTACTCCAGATGTGATCTCACCAGCACTTTGCAAACTTCAGGAAGACTTTCCTACTGTTTTACTCCAGCCTGCTTGAAATAAGGGTCCACATTCCATTAGCCTTCCCGATTACCTGCTGAATCTGTGTGCTAGCATTGTGTTTCTTGCTTAAGTACTCAATTCCTTTGTGAATGACCTTGCTACTGTTTTTCTCCATTTAACCTAGTATTCTGTTCTTTGTTCTCCTTTCCAAAATGGACTTTACATTTTTACGTATTAGTCTCCATTTGTCAACTTTTTACACACTTACTTTTTCAATATCTCTCTGTAAACTGTTTGTATCCCTCCAAAATCCCACCTTCCCATTCATTTCTGTCATCTGCAAATTTGGCTACAGTATATTCTCTTCTTTTGTCCAAGTCATTAATATATATTGTAAATAGTGTGGTCCCAGCACTGATCCCTGTGGAACCCCACTGGTCATGGGTCACCAACCTGAAAAAGAACCCTTTATCTCCACTCACTGTTTCCTGCCTCTGAGCCAATTCTCCATCCATGCAAATATGCTACCTCTAACAGCACAGGCCCTTATCTTATGAATTAACCTTTTGGGAAGTATCTTGTCAAATGTCTTCTGACATCCAAATACAATTCATCTACTTGTTCCCCTCTATCCACTCTGGTTGAAACTTTCTCAAAAAAAAAAAAAACAAATGCCAGTAAATTAGTCAGACACCATTTCACTTTCCGGAACCCTTATTAACTCTGCTTGATCAGATTATAATTTTCCAAATGTTCTGCTATTACTTCCTTACTAATTGATCACAATACAAAACAACTTTTCTAACAATAGACATTAGGCTAATCAGCCTGTATAGTTACCCACTTTTTGCTGCCTCCCTTTTTGAATAGGGGTGTCACATTAGCAGTTTTCCAATCCTCTGGGACTATTTCAGAATCCAATAGTTATTACAATCAATACATTCACCATCTCTGTAACAACCTCTTTTAGGATCCTGGGATGCTTCCATTAAGGCCAGGGGACTTAGCTATCTTTAGCTCCATTAATTGGTCTAACAGTACTTCTTCAGTGATGATGATGGTATTCAATACCTCCCCCAGACTTCTTAAGTATTAATGGGAAGTTCAAAGTATCTTCTACCATATGATCACTATTTCCTGGGGATATTTTCCTCAGAGGTCATTTATTAAACTTGTTTCATTACCATCCCAAAAAAGTCCTAGACAGCCTGCTCCCTGGTTGGCTCCATGACATATTACTCTTGGAAACTATCCCAAGAGAAGTTTTTTTCCAGTTTGACTTAATTAGCAAAAAGATTAAAAAAGATTACAAAATATTTGTTGAATTCCTCAGCCATTTTCTTGTTTCCCCAAAACCCTTTCTCCACATTCATCTAAGGTGCCTAGTTCATTTTGACCTCTTCTTTTTCACCCATTTCAAGCTCTTATTGGCAGGTTTTGTATTGCTTGCTAGTTTGCCCTTGTAGTTAGTTTTGTCTCTATTATCTTTATAGTCCACCCTTAATGTATTCAAATTTACCCCAATCTTTGGGGCTGTGACATACTTTGGCCACCTTATGCGCTTTCTCTTTCACCTTAATGAACCTGTTAATTCCCTTAGTTAGCCATGTGGTTGGTTTATCCCTTTTAGAATCTTTCCCCCTTACAGGGACTCCAGCTCATCAACTGAACCGGAGTTCCTCAAGCAATCAACACTTCCTACAGATAGTGGTCCCACATCCTGCAGTTACATCACCTGGCCCAGCATCTCCATTTTAATTATTTAGTTCTTAATTTTGTTTTAAGAAACACTTCCAATTTTTTTTAAATTTTGAAATCTGTAAATATTTCTTATTTACTTTAAACTTGAAAGTAACCTATACCAGTTAGCTAAATTAGTGGTTATTACCAACCAATGAACTTAAGGTTTTCCCTGTGATGACACTCTTTTATGCTGGGCCCTTGTTTGCTGAGAGAATCTTGAATTACCTCAAGTGTCTGTCACTGCTAGCTGACTATCATTCCTGCCAATTTAGCTGCCTAGTTCACTTTAACTCTCCCCTCATTTCATTGTCATGCAATTTATTTAAATTAAACAACTGTTTCTGACCCAAGTTTCCTCACTCTCAAATCAAAGATTATATTATGATCACTATTTCCTGGGGATATTTTCCTCAGAGGTCATTTATTAAACTTGTTTCATTACCATCCCAAAAAAGTCCTAGACAGCCTGCTCCCTGGTTGGCTCCATGACATATTACTCTTGGAAACTATCCCAAGAGAAGTTTTTTTCCAGTTTGACTTAATTAGCAAAAAGATTAAAACCACCATAATTATTGCTCCTATTTGTTGATTTATAGTCTTACCCACAGGGTGGCTCCTGTTTGGGCATTTGTACACTACTTCTACAAATGTCTCCTTTCCCTTGCTGTTTATTGCCTACAACAAAATGGTCATCATCCAAGTCTAGGTCATCTGTCACAATTGTTCTCTTTTAATTTCCCATTAAGTGTTACTCAATCACCTTTTCCATCACTCCAAACTCACCAAAAAGTTAACTATCCCTGAATGTTAAGTGCCAGTTTTGGTATCCTTGTCACCATGTTTCTGTAAAAGCTATGAGATCATATCCATTTACCTCAATTTATACTGTCAGTTCATCTACTTTATTCCAAACACTTCATGCATTAAGATGTAAAGCCTTTAACTTTGTTCTATTGTTATATTTCCCTGCACTTTTATGGTTCCTTGATACAACATTACATTCACACATTTTTTTTTTAAAAAAGGAACTAAATGGTAACAATCAAACATCACTAATCTGCAATCCTACCTTTTCCTTTGCTTTTATATTTTTCCACATATTTACTCCTCAACACCACTCCCAACCACCATTTAATTTAAAGACCTATTCAGAGTTATGCAATTCAGGAGGAGTCTGGTCCCAGGATGATTCAAGTGGAGCCTGTCCCACTGAAATAGCTTCCCTAGTACTTGTACTAGTGTCCCATCAATTTGAACCCATTTCTCCCAAAGCAATCTTTGAGCCACAAGTTTACCTCTAATCTTGATGACCTTGTGCCAATTAGCTTGCAGCACAAGTGGTAATGTAGATATTATTACCATTTTGGCTGTGCTCTCTAATTTAGCACCTAACCATTCATATTCCCTCAGCAGAACCTCTTTCCATTTTGTCTATACTGTTGCTACCTATGTGGACCACAGCAACTGGATCTTTCCCCTTTTACTTTAAGTCCCTCTGCACCCAGGTGAGATATCCTGAACCCAGGCACCAAGCAGGCAACACACCTTCAGGATTGTCAATCCTGGACACAGGGAACAGTTACTATTCCTCTGACTGGACAATCCTTGATTACAACTATAGTTCTCTTTTCCTCCCCTCCCTTGAATGATTCCTTGGTCAGTTGGCTCATCCTCCCTACTCTCACCCACACAGGGAGCAAGAATCTCAAACTTGTTTGATAAGCTCAATTACTGAGACTCCTTTAACACAGCTTGCAGGATCCCACTACCTGCCTCACTTGCAGCACACTCTCCTGTCCCTGACCACTGACCAAATAGCACATTGTTAATCTAATAGGTGTGCTTGCTTCCTGAAACACAGCTTCCAGGTTACTCTACTTCCTCCCCAGTGTGTCAGAGTATTCAAAGCTCAGACTCCAGCACATCAATTCTGAGCCAGAATACCTCACATAATTAACACTTGCTGCAGTTGTGGTCACTATGACCCACAATGGGATCACCAGCTCCCACATTATGCAGTTACAACACATCACCTGGCCCAGCATCTCTATTTTTTAATTTGCAATCTGCAAACATTTCTCCTATTTATCTTCAACCTGAAAGTAACTTTAAACTAGAGATAAAGATAAAAGGTACTGCAGATGCTGGAGAATCCAAGATAACAAGGTGTGGGGCTAGATGAACACAGCAGGCCAAGCGGCATCATAAGAGCAGGATGCTGCTTAGCTTGCTGTGTTCATCCAGCCCCACACCTTGTTATCTCAGTAACTTTAAACCAGATAGCCAAATTAGCCACTATTACCAATCAATGAACTAATAGTTTTCCTGTGATATCACTTTTTCTTTAAAAAAACCAAAAAAGTGCCCTTGATCCTGGGGGGATGGGTAGAAACCTTACAAATTATGAACAAAAAACCAAACAGAAATCCCCTCTGCACTGAATTCCCACACAACTCAAAATTCCCTGAACTATATACTCAGCTGTGTTTCACTTTGCATGTGATCTCTTCTTCCTAACCATGTGAAGCTGATTAGTTGTGTGCTCCTAAGAGGCCCTCCCTTAAATTGAGCTGAGATGACTCACACTAGTTAAGCTTCAACAGTAATCAACACCTATTTGAAGCCCTATTCAGGCTTCAGATAATTATCCGATAACTTGCCCTCAGTCAGCTGAGTCAGCTACCTTATGAATCTTTTAATTAGCCTACGGAATTTTAAGTGTATGAGACTGCTGTGTGCAACAGCATCCAGGCTGTGGAATCTCCCTCTGCTGTCTGGTGACTGAGATCCCCAGTGGACGCTGCTCTATGCGGAAGTCCTCATCTTGCCATTGGAGTCTGGGTGGAGGGTATTGCATGCTGCAGTCTCATACATTTATGGCTTAAGGGGGCTCATGAGTTCTCAGGCCAAAGGCATTTTCTGTGGTGCAGTGGAGTCTCTTGAGTACATGTACATTGGTTGCACAAGACTGTGTTCCCTCTATAGCTTTTATGGAGCTTATTACTGTTTCTGTGGTTGAACTTTATCCCCGTGTACCTGATGCCTGGACATCTGGTGCAGGTGAGTGGATGGATATGGGGGCATGCAAGTCAGAGGATCATCTTATGGTAGGCTCCTATTCCACTCAAGTTGGTTATTAATAGGCCCAAGTAATAGGCCATAGAAGGAGTCATAACTCCTGACTGTCTTTGTACCATAGTTATGTTCATGCCCAGCTGTGCGCTGCTCCTGTACTGTGGTTATGTCCATGGTCAGCTATTCTTGGAGGGGGAGCACACAGTATCCACTAGTGACTTGAAGCTTTTGGTGGCCAATGGGTACACAGGGGGCTGGGGTGCATGATCACTCTGACTCATGACACTCTAATTTACATTCCCTGTTTCTTTGGCAATTTTGATTGAAGTTGTCTCATAGAACATAGAACAATACAGTGCAGAACAGGCCCTTCGGCCCTCGATGTTGCGCTGTGAACTAATCTAAGCCCATCCCCCTAATGAACATTTTACCTATGAACCTATGAACCATGAACATTCTCTAATGAACATTTTACCTATAATTTGATCTGATTTGGTTAATTTAGTTTTCCACAACAGTGTACTCCCTTGTAGTGCGGTGGTAGAGTCCCTACCTTAAAACTAGAAGGAACAAAAACTGAAGTTGCTGGAAATGCTCAGCAGGTCTGGCAGCATTGGTAAAGAAGGAAAATGAGAGTTAACATTTCGGGTCTGGTGACCCTTTCTCAGAACAAGCTAAAAGGTCTGTGTTTGAGTCCTACCAGTTATGAAGGTGTGTTAGAACAAATCCAAACATTTTGACTGAAAACAATGCCTTTCTTATGGATAGAGCTCCTGTTACTGAGCCGACAGGCTCTCAGTACAAAACCTACCTGGTACAAAGGTGTGCCACCACATGTCTGAACAGGTTACTTAAAATACTTTGGAGTCTTATGATAGAGTAGTAATGTCCCTACATCTGGGGCAGAAGATCAGGGTCCAAGTCCCACCTGCCTCAAGGTAATGTAATATGTTCAAAAGGTTTTTTTTTCTTTAACTGAGATGTGCACATAATGAAAAGCCTGCCAGCACTCAGAGAAAATGTTTAGAGTGGAGATGTAAGCTTTGTGGCAACCAATAATTGGTCAATGATCATGTAGGAAGAACCAAAAGACAAAGTATTAATGTAAAAGAGAAAGAAAGACTCCAAAATGTGCTGCACAGAGTTATCTGGATATTCTTGTACACGAAACACAAAAAGTTAGCATGCAGGTTCAGCAAGTAATTAAGAATGCAAATATCATTTTGGCCTCTATTGCTAAGTGATTAGAGTTGGAAAGTAGGGTAGTCTTGTTACAATTGTACAGGGTATTGGTGAGGCTGCACCTGGAGTACTGTGTACAGTTTTGATCCCCATATTTAAGAAAGGATATACTGGCATTGAGGCAGTTCAAAAGAGATTCACTAGGCTGATTCCTGGGACGAAGGGGTTCACTAATCAAGAACGGCTAAATAGCTTAGATCTTTATTCACTAGAGTTTGGAAGAATGAGGGCAGATCTTATTGTAGTATTCAAGATTCTAGGGCAGGAGGGTTTAACATGGTAGATGTTGAGAAGATATTCCCACTAGTGAGGACATTGTTACAGAGCAAGTAACTCCGTTATATACATGCAGGTATAACAATCAAATAGGAAAGGAAAATTGTATCGTGACCTATAATACAATAGGATTTGAGTAGAGGAGTGAAGATGTTGTGCTGCAATTGCATCAAGGCTTGAGGAGTCTGCTGTTGGAGTATTCAGTCCAGCTTTGGTCTCCTTACTTTAGGAAAGGCATACTTACTATAGACCGCGTGCAACAAAGATTCACCAAACTAATTTCTGTGATGACACGATTGTCCTCTAAGGACAGGTTGGGGAAACTGACACTATATTATCTCAAGTTTAGAATAATGAATACAGATATCATTGAAGCATGTAAGATTCTTTTGGACTCATCAATGCAGATGCAGGGGAAGTATCCGAGTTTATGTACTACCAGACGACACAGTCTAAAAATAAGAGGTAGACTATTTAGCACAGAGGAATTTCTTCAATGACAGGGTGGTGAATCTTTGGAATTCACTGCCTTTAAAAGCTGCAAACGTTCAGTCATTGAGTATATTCAAGGCAGAGATCAATAGATTTCTAGCTATTAAAATATCTAACAAAATGCAGATAGTAATGCAGAAAACAGCATCAAAGAAAAAGATCAGCCATAATTAATTTGAATGGTGAAGCCATCTTATAGAAATTTTTTTAGATGCACTAGAGAAAGTATCCTATCGAGCTACGTCACAGCTTAGCATGGCAATTGTTCTGCCCAATACCACAAGACATTTCACATAGTTGGGAACACAACCCAGTCCATGATGAAAGCCAGCTTTCCTTCCATTGACTCCATCTATACTTCCTGCTGCCTCAGGAAAGCAACCGACAAAATCAAAAACCCCTCCCACCCCGGTTATATTCTCTTCCATCAGGCAGAAGATACAAACACAGACCAACAGATTCAAGAACAGCTTCTTCCCCACTGTTATAAGAGTAATCAATTTACGTCTCATACATTAAAGTTGTTCTTTCTGTGCATCTTGTCTGTAGCTGTAACACTATATTCTGTGGCTAAAAGAGTGGTGTGGGAAGGAGGGTTTCCTTTTCATGGGGCACTGGCATCCGTTCTGGGACAAGAGGGATCTATACCGCTGGGATGGACTCCACCTGAACAGGACCGGTGTTCTGGCGAAAAGGGTAAATAGGGTGGTCAATAGGACTTTAAACTAGTAAGTAGGGGGGAAGGGAGGATTGAGCGTAGAGGGAGAATGACAATTAATGTAAGGCAAAGCAGCAGGTTAGCAGGTGACGAGGAAGCTTCAACTCCATTGAAAATTAGGAAAAAAGTTGAAGGGAAGGAGAATTCAAGAGCTGTTAGTAATGGAGATGATAGGACCCAAAAAGAAGGGCAAAAACTGGCAAAAGGGCGCTTTATCTGAATGCTCGGAGCATTTGAAACAAGGTGGATGAGTTGACGGCGCAAATCATTTAGTGGCCATTACAGAGACATGGTTGCAGGGTGGGCATGACTGGGAGTTAAATATCTAGGGGTATCAAACTGTTCGGAAGGACAGACAGGAAGGTAAGGGGGGTGGTGTCGCTCTGATTTTTAAGGATGATATCAGGGCAGTAGTGAGAGATGATATAGGTTCGACTGAACAAAAGGTTGAATCCATTTGGGTGGAAATTAGAAATAGCAGCGAGAAGAAGTCACTGATAGGTGTGGTCTATAGGCCACGAAATAATGACATCATGGTGGGGCAGGCAATAAACATAGAAGTAGCTAATGCATGTAAAAATGGTACAGCAATTATCATGGGGGATTTTAATCTACATATCAATTGGTCAAACTAGGTCGGTCATGGCAGCCTTGAGGAGGGGTTCATAGAATGCATCTGCGATAATTTCCTTGAACAATATGTAATGGAACCTACGAGGGAACAAGCTATCCTAGATCTGGTCCTGTGTGATGAGACAGGAATAATTAGTGATCTCACAGTTAGGGATCCTCTCGGAAGGAGCAATCACAGTTCGGTCGAATTTAAAATACTTATGGAGCATGAGAAGGCTAAATCCAGTACCAATGTCCTGTGCTTAAACAAAGGAGACTATGAAGGAATGGTGGAGGAGTTAGGTAAGGTAAGACGGGAGCAAAAACTTTATAGTGGGTCAATTGAGGAACAGTGGAGGACTTCCAAAACGATTTTTCACCATGCTCAGCAGACGTATCTTCCAGTGATAAGGAAGAACTGGAGGAAAAGTGGCGGCATGGTGGCTCAGTGGTTAGCACTGCAGCCTCACAGCGCCAGGGACCCGGGTTTGATTCCAGCCTCGGGTGACTGTCTGTGTGGAGTTTGTACATTCTCCCCGTGTCTGCATGGGTTTCCTCCGGGTGCTCCGGTTTCCTCCCACAGTCCAAAGATGTGCAGGCTAGGTGGATTGCCCATAGTGTTCAGGGGTGTGTGGGTTATGGGGGGATGGGTCTGGGTGGGGTGCTCCAGGGGTCGGTGTGGACTTGTTGGGCTGAAGGGCCTGTTTCCACACTGTAGGGTTTCTTCTTCTAATTCGAAAAGAAATAGTCAACCATGGATGTCTAAGGAAATAAAGGAAAGTATCAGATTAAAAAAACACATACAAAAAAGCAAAAAGTAGTGGGAAACTAGTAGACTGGGAAATCTTTAAAGGCCAACAGAAAGCCACAAAAAAGATAAAGAAAAGTAAGATAGATTATGAGAGTAAACTAGCTCAAAATATAAAAACAGGCAGCAAAAGTTTCTATAAATATGTAAATCGTAAAAGAGTGGCGAAGGTAAACATTGGTCCTTTAGAGGATCAGAAGGCTAATTTAAGAACTGGGAATGAGGAAATAGCCAAAGCATTAAACAGTTATTTTGTGTCGGTCTTCACAGTGGAAGACACAAATAATATGCCGAAAACTGATGGCAAGAAGGTTATAGCAGGTGAGGACCTAGAAACTATCATTATCACGAAGGAAGCAGTGCTGAGTAAGCTAATGGGGCTAAAGGTAGACAAGTCTCCTGGCCCTGATGAAATGCATCCCAGGGTACTAAAAGAGGTGATGGGGGAAATAGCAAATGCACTAGTAATTATTTACCAAAATTCACTGGACTTTGGGGTGGTTCCCGCGGATTGGAAAACAGCCAATGTGACGCCACTGTTTAAAAAAAGGAAGTAGACAAAAAGCAGGTAACCGTAGGCCAGTTAGCTTAACTTCGATAGTGGGGAAAATGCTCGAATCTAATATTAAGGAAGAAATAGCAAGATATCTGGATACAAATTCTTCTGCTGCGAACACCCAGCATGGGTTCATGAAGGGTAGGTCATGTTTAACTAATTTGGTGGAATTCTTTGAGGACATTACTTGCATGGTGGACAATGGAAACCTGTGGATGTAGTGTATCTGGATTTCCAGAAGGCATTTGACAAGGTGCTACACCAAAGGCTGCTACGTAAGATAAAATTGCGTGGTATTACAGGTAATGTATTGGCATGGATAGAGGATTGGTTGACCAGTAGAAAGCAAAGGGTAGGGGTAAATGGGTGTTTTTCTGGTTGGCGGTCAGCGGCTACTGGTGTGCCTCAGGGATCAGTGTTGGGACCGCAATTGTTTACAATTTACATAGATGATTTGGAGTTGGGGACCAAGTGTGGTGCGTCAAAACTTGCAGATGACACTAAGGTGAGTGGTAGAGCAAAGTGTGCGGAAGACTCTGAAAGTCTGCAGAGGGATATGGATAGTCTAAGTGAGTGGGCAAAGGTCTGGCAGATGGAGTACAATGTTGATAAGTGTGAGGTCATCCATTTTGGTAGGAATAACAGCAAAATGGACTTTGTTTTGAATGGTAAAAAATTGCAGCATGCTGCTGTGCAGAGGGACTTGCGTGTCCTTGTGCATGAATCGCTAAAAGTAGGATTGCAGGTGCAGCAGGTAATTAAAAAGACAAATGGAATTTTCATTTCATGCTAGAGGGATGGAGTTTAAAAATAGGGAGGCTATGCTGCAGCTGTATAGGGTCCTGGTGAGGCCACACCTGGAGTGCTGTGTGCAGGTTTGGTCTCCTTACTTGAGAAGAGATATACTAGCACTGGAGGGGGTGCAGAGGAGATTATGAAGGGAATAGATAAAGTGAATGCAGGGAGGTTGTTTCCACCAGCAGGTGAAACTAGGACTAGAGGGCATAGCCTCAAAATAAAGGGAAGTAGATGTGGGACTGAGGTCAGGAGGAACTTCTTCACCCAAAGGGTTGTGAATCTGTGGAATTCCCTGCCCAATGAAGCGGTTGAAGCTACCTCGCTGAATGTTTTTAAGGCAAGGCTAGATAAATTTTTGAACAGTAAAGGAATTAAGGGTTCTGGTGTGCGGGCAGGTAAGTGGAGCTGAGTCTCAAAAAGATCAGCCATGATCTTATTGAATGGCGGGGCAGGCTCGAGGGGACAGATGGCCTATTCCTGTTCCTGTTCCTAGTTCTTATGTTCTTATGTTATTCTGTTCTAGTACCCTAATGTACTTATGTTAGGTATGATTTGCCTGGATAGCACACAAACTATTACTTTTCACTGTGCCTCAGTACCTGACAATAATAAATCAAATCAAATCAAGCAAGTGAGGAATTGAATGGCCATTTCTTGTTGTTTCTTATTTTTCTGTAATCTGTGAGGTTGCAGAATTGATTGAACATTATTCTGCTGATTATGGAAACTCACCACATCTCACTGAAGCCTAGTTTTGAGGTTCTCATTCTGTTCTAAGCCTATCTGAATTAGCCGAGTGTCATGCTACATAATAGAGGATATCCCCAATGGGAAAATGGGTTCTCTACAATGTCTGTACAGTGATCAGTCCTACCAGCTTTTATGAATAGATGACCGTGTGAGAGATAGTGGACAGGTAGCGAGGACAAGGAGAAGATAGGTTAATCCCTTTCCCTTGGTTCTCTCACCACTACTGCTGGCTCAGTCTGGCAGATATGTTCTTCAGGAGTCAGCCAGCATTGTCAATAATGTTGGTCCCAAGCCGCCTTTAGTATTGAACATTTAATTTCCCCCACCCAGAGTAAATAATGTGCCATTACCATTTTTTAAAAACAGCGTTCAACATGAAGGAGCACTGAATCATCAAGAAAGGGAGATGTTTTATCCACATTTAAGCTGATGTCATAAGACTTTGTGGAGTCTATTCAACACCATCCTGAAGGTATTTTACTGACCGTCTCTTTAGTCAGTCTGCCCTTTTGATGGGATAGGATGTTGTTACAGGAATTTGTGACATTGGCTGTGTTGAAGGATTCAGTGAGCGGACTATGTTAGGCTGTTACTCTCCCAGTTTTCGCACAAACCTGCAGATATTAATGAAGACAACTGCACAGGATCAACTGGACTGGGTAAGACTGTTTTTTTTTCTCTGATGCTTGGGTCAGTGCCTGGTGGTCTATCTGGACTTAGTTATATGAAATCACTGCAGAAAAATCAAATAAAAATGAATGGCTTGCTTGGCAATTTCAGAGATTGGTCAAAAGTCAACTACGTTGCCCTGACAAGAATGGGAATCAAATACTGTGCTTTGCCAAGAATGTGATTCCTACCAGCAGTTTGGCCAACCGTACACTCACCCCACTCTCATGTTTCTGTAACAACATACACTTTTACATGTTGTAGGCTAGACCTGTGGATAGTGACGGCAGAAGTTCAAGTTTCTTTCCATCATTTGGGCTGACCAGAACACACTCACTGTTACTGCCTAACTTCAAAATGCTTCTAGCACACGCCATATTGCTAATTAATGTGCTTGTCCACATTATGACTGTACCATGCTTAAAATTTAAATTGTTGAGGTTGTTGACTTGCTTACCGAGCTGGCTTGTTCTCATTCAGACGTTTTTGTCACCATGCCAGGTGACATCATCAGTGGAGACTCCCATGAAGCAACGTTATTCTACTCCACTTGGAATTTATACTGTCAGGTCCGTTATGGTGAGTAGTGCCATTTCTGGTTTTGATTTGTATGGGTTTGTAAATGGGGTCCAATTCTATATGTTTGTTGATTGCAGTACGGGTGGAGAACCATATCTCTAGGAATTCCTGTGCATGTCTATGTTTGGCTTGGGCTGCTGTGGTTACATTGTCCCAGTTAAACTGATGGCCTTCATTGTCTGAGTGTACTGTTATTCAGGAGAGTTCGTCATGCCATTTTGTTGCTAGTTGATGTTCATGTATTCCGATGGCTAGTTTCCTTCCTGTCTGTCCGATGTAATGTTTGTGGCAGTCGTTGCATGGTACTTTGTAAACCATGTTGGTTCTGTATCTTTAATCCTTGTAAGCATTTGTCATAGAGTGGCTGTGGGCTTGTGGGCTACCATGATTCCTAGTGGGCTTAGGAGTCACGTTGTCAGTTCTGATATGTTCTTGATGGAGGGCAGTGTGGCCACTGTGTTAGGTCGTACTGTGTCTTCCTGTTGTTGTCTGTTTAGTAGGCATCTGCGGAAGCACAGGAATTCCTAGAGGCACGGTTCTCCACCCGTAATACAATCAACGAACACATAAAATTGGACCCCATTTACAAACCCATACAGATCATGCAGATGACACTAAAATTGGAGGTGTAGCAAACAATGAAGAAAATTTTCTGAAGAAGGGTCCCCACCCGAAACATCAGCTTTCCTGCTCCTCTGGTGCTGCCTGACCTGCTGTGTTCCTCCAGCTCCATACTGTGTTATCTCTGACTCCAGCATTGGCAGTTCCTACTGTCTCACAATTTAAAACATTTTATTTTTACAATTTTCTTAGTAATGCAAATAACTTGACATTTATATGTATTGCATTCCACCTCGATGTTCTTTCCCATTCACTTGACTCATAAATTATTTTGCAACCTTTCTGCATCTTCCTCACGGTTTAGTATTCCACCTAATTCTGTATCATCAGCAAACTGTTTGCTGCACTCATTTAATTAATTAATATAAATTGCAAAAGGCTGAGACCCCATTACTAATACTTGTGGTACATCACTTAAAGCCTATCAATATGTAACTGACTCACTTATTTTAACTGTTTGTTTTCTGTCCAGTAACCATATGCAAACCATGTCATTGAGAATCAGGGGAAAACTCCATTGTTTGAAGTCATACCTGATGCAAAGGAAAATGATTGTGTTTGTTGGAGGTTAGTCATCTCAGCTCAGTTCCAGGATATCTCTGTAGGATTTCCTCAGAGTGGTGATCTAGGTCCAAACATCTTCATCGTCATCTGCTTCACCAACAATCTTCCCTCCAACATTAGGTCAGTTCCCTGGGGATTTTCACTGATGATTGTACAATGTTAGGCACCATTCACCACCCCTCATATACTGAGGCATTTCATATCCATGTACAGCAAGATCTCGACAACATCCAGGCTTAGGCTGATAATTGACAAGTAACATTTACACATTACTGACCACCCACTTTCAACTGGGAGAAACTGAACTGGTCCAGCCAAATGAATACTATCTTACAAGAAAATATCACAGGCTGGAAATTCTGTGGCAAGTAACTCACCTCCTGTCTCTACAGTGCTGCCCAAAGGACAAGTTAGGAGTGTGATGGCATACATTTTACTTACCTGGTATTTACCTGCAGTTTTAACAATACTCAAGAATCTCAATACCTTCCAAGACAATGCAGACTGCTTAATTGGTACCTTGCTCATTACCTTCTCTACTCAGTCCTTACACCACTAATGCACAGTGATGGTAATGTAACGAGGGGGCATAGCTGCAAATTGAGGGGTGATAGATTTAAGACAGATGTCAGAGGCAGGTTCTTTACTCAGAGAGTGGTAAGGGCGTGGAATGCCCTGCCTGCCAATGTAGTTAACTCAGCCACATTAGGGGCATTTAAACAGTCCTTGGATAAGCATATGGATGATGATGGGATAGTGTAGGGGGTGGGCTTAGATTAGTTCACAGGTCGGCGCAACATCGAGGGCCGAAGGGCCTGTTCTGCGCTGTATTGTTCTATGTTCTATACTGACTACAAGATGCACTGCAAGAATTCACCATGTGACAGCATCTTCCAAACTGGTGACCTGAACCACCTAGAAAGAATAAAGCAGCAGATGCTTTGGAGCCATAACCACCTGTAAGTTCCCCTCCAAGTCACACACATACAAACATCACTATTTCGTCACTGTTACTGGATCTAAATCCTACAATTCCTTTCCGAACATTACTGTGGGTTTACCTAAATCCCATGGACTGCAGAGTCATTTTTTCAAAGGCATTTAGTAACGGGCAATAAATGCTCGCCACCACATCCTGTGAGTAATTCTTTAAAAATACAACCCCTAATCCCATAAATACTAACTTTATGTAATAACCTCTTATGTGTTACGTTATGGAATTATTTTTGTGAATCAAAATACACTACATCTACTCACTTCCCCCATCCACCTTGTTAGTGAAATTCTCAAAAAACAGTAATAGATTTCTCAAACATGATTTGCCTTCCTTAAACCATGTGACTGTGTTATCACATTCCCAATAATAGATTCTAACATTTTCTATACCACTGGTGTCAGGCTTCTCTGTTTTATCTATTTGTCTTTCCATGAGAAGCAGTCACTTTTGCTATCTTCTAATCCAAGTAAACCATTCTAGAATTGAGAACACTAGAAATTCAAAACTAATGTATCCACTATCTCTGTAGCTATTTAAAAAAAACCCTAGAGTAAGACCACACATGCAGGGATATGTCAGCTTTCAGTCCTTTGATTTCTCCAGTATTTTTCTTATTCATACTAATATCCTAATGTCCCTCATTTCAATTTGACACTTGGTGCCCCACTACTTTTGGAAAGTTTGGATGTCTTCTACTATGAAAGCAGATACAAAGTATTTACCTAATGTCTCTGTCATTCCCTTATCCTGCACTATAATTTCACCTTCCTTCATATTAATGTGCCCATAATTATTTATGCAAATCTGTTCTGTTATATAGACCAATAGAAGCTTTTGTTTTTGGGTCTCTATTACTTTGCCCTTTTGTCCTATTTTCTGTTCATTTATCAATTTCTTGATTTTTGTTTGCTAAATTTTAAAATCTTCTCAATCTTCAGCTTTCTGCTTGTTTTGGCAAAATTATGGATCTCTTTCTTTACTCTTTATCTTGATACAAAATCTTTAATTCTTCTGGTGGAACAATTTTTCTGATGGGGTTCGGTTTCTGGAGGGAATGGTTAATGGTTGTCATTGAAAAGTAGTTTAAGAATGAGACATGCTCTTCTTGAGATCAACTTTTCTTCTTTATTCTTCGTGAGTCAATTTTTGTTGATCACCCCTCATTGCCCTTGAACTGATTGGCTTGTTTGGGCATTTCAGAATTACTGGGTATCATGTGTAGGACGGACCAGGTAAAGACTACGTTTCTTTCCCTGAAGGACATTAGCAAACAAAATGGGTTTTTATGACAATCAATCTGCAACTAATCTGCTCTAAATAGTCCCTGTCAACATCCAGTTGTTGAATCCTGTTGGTCACCTCTTCAAGGTTAAGATAAAGTATCAGCTGGAGCTTTGAGGTCACAAATGGCACTACTGGAGTCAAAGCAGCATAGCACGCAGATCAAGGCTGCAGTTTCCCAACTCTGCATATCTCCAGTGATGCTCCTGTTCTGCTTTAGCCACTTTTACTCATATATCATGAACAAATAAAAGACAACCACCTTCCTTCATACCGGGTACGACTCCACCAACAGCAAGTTTTCTCCACATTGCCATTGACTTCAGTTTTGCTAGGACCCTTTGTGGCATCTCAGCCAAATTCTCCCTTAATGTTATGGGCAGTGACTGTCACCTCACCTTGAGTTCAGCTCTTTTCTCCATGTTGGTCCAATGCTATAATGAGGGCAGAAGCTGGGTGATACTGGCAGAAGTTGAACTGGGTCTCAATGAACAGCTTATTACTGTGTAAGTGCTGCTTGACAGCTCTGTTGATGACCACTTGCATCACATTGCTGAAGATCGAGAGGAGACAGATGGGGCAGTAATTGGCTAGAGTTCATATGGGCAGTTTTGCATTTGTCAGGTAGGTAGTTAGTAGTGTTTTAGCTGTACTAGAAGAGCTTGGCCAGGAATATAGCCAGTCTTGGAGAACAAATCTTCAGTACTACTGCCAGAATGTTGTCAGAACCTATAGACATTCTGCTGTTTTTTGAAGTCCAAGGACTAAGTCAAATTGGCTAAATAATGGCATAGCTGATGAAGGGGACTTCCAGAGGAGGCTGAGATGCAGCAACCACTTGACATTTCTGGCCAAAAGTGGTGGAAAATACTTCAGCCTGCTCTGATGTACTGGGCTCCCCCAACACTTAAGTTATTTGTGCAGCCTCCTCCTCTAAATTGTTGTTTCATTGTCCATCACCATTCATGACTCAGTGTGGCAGGATTGCAGAGATTGATCTGGAAATTGATTAACAAAGCAGGAACTAAAAAAAAATGAATGCCTAAGAGAAGTAAATTCTAATCAGTAAAAATCAACACAAGACTCAATGAGGAGGTGTTTAAATTTGTACAAGCTCTCCCAAAGTTTGAGGGAATTGACACAGAGGCACTTTTCATTTCTTTTGAATAGTAGCCAAGCAGGTGAGGTGGCCAAAAGAAAATAGATACTCTTCATACAAACTGGTAGAGTTTATGAGTTGATACCAGGCTTTCTGAGGTGGTGGTTACAGATTATAAAATGACAAAGCAGGTATTTCTTGCTACGTATAAATTGGTCCCTGGGGCTTTCAGTCAGAAACTTCAGAGTAACCTGAAGCAGCCTGGGAAGATGTAGGTGGAATTTAAGACAACTTTGATCATTGGATGCAGACACTAAAGGTACTAAAAGTCATGTATGAGACCTTTCAGGAAATAATTCTTATAGAGGAATTTTAAAAGTCCCTCTCTCCATTTGTAAGAACCCATGCTGAGAACCAGAAGGTTTCCACAGCCAGACAGGCAGCTGAGATGAACAGCGTCAGCAGAGTCTGGGTGCACCTAGGGTGGGAGCTAATGTCTGGAATGGTAACTGTAGGAGTTGCCCATAGTTTACCTGCAGATGGAGTTGACCTACTCCTGACCAATTATTTGGGCAAAATAAAAGTTGTAATTTCTCCAGTTGTCACTGAAAGGCTAAAGGACGCAGAGCAGATGCTCGAAAATTTTCCAGAATATTTTCCTTCCTGTGTAGTGGCCTAGTCAATGGCTAAGCCAGTTCTGTCCTGGAGGTCTCCATGGACAGATATTTGGCTGTCTGAAATGTTTGCTGGAGTTTTGGATAATCCAAAGGAAATATTCAATAAGTCTTTTCTGACTGAGGGTCAGCAAGCTGATCCAAGTTAAATCAACTCAAACTGAAGCTGAAGCAAAGGGAAGTCTAGAATGTTCAATGTTAAAATTGGGATTTTGAAGAGGAAGTGAAGACCTCCTCACAGATCTGTGAAGAGCGGATGATGATTCACCAGATGGTGGTGCTGCCCAAACAGTATCAAGAAATATTAAGGATAGTCCATGAAATTCCTGTGGTGAAAATTCCAATGCAGGGATCCTGAAGATCCAGGCACACATAGGACTGCGTTTGTCGTCGTTTCCAGTGCATGGTTGTGTCAGGTGGATATACAGTTTCATTCTTTTTGAAACGTTTTCGTGATTTGTAAGGAGAGACCAGGGAACTATAGATCTATCAGTCTGACTTCAGTTGTGGGTAAATTGTTGGAGGTGATTATTAAAGATAGGATTTATGGGTATTTAGAGAGATAAAACTTGGTTAGGGATAGTCAATGTGATTTTGAGCAAGGAAAATCGTGTCTCACAAACTTGATTGAGTTTTTTTGAGGAGGTTACCAAAAGGATTGATGATGGCAGTGCAGTATATGTTGTTTATTTGAATTTTAGCAAAGCCTTTGACAAGGTTCCATATGGCAGACTAATTAGTAAAGTTAGGTCACATGGGATTCAAAGTGCTCTTGCCAATTGGATACATAATTGGCTTAACGGCAGGAGAAAAGAGAGTGGAGGTGGCTGGTTGCTTTTTGGGCTGTCACCAGTGCTGTTCCGCAGAGATCAGTGAAGGGTTTAGGCCCGAAACGTCAAGTTTTCCTGCTCCTATGATGCTGCTTGACCTGCTGTGTTCATCCAGCCCCATGCTTGTTATCTCGGATTCTCCAGCATCTGCAGTACCTTTTATCTCTGATACAGTTCTAGGCTCTCTTTTGTTTGTCATTTATATAAATGATTTGGATGAGAATTTAGAAGGCATGGTTAGTAAGTTTGCAGACAGCACCAAAATTGGTGGCATAGTAGACAGTGAAGAAGGTTTTCTAAGATTATGATGAAGTTCAATCTGGATAAATGTGAGGTATTGTTTTTTGTAAAACAAACAAGGGTAGGACTTATACAATTAATGGTGGAGTCTTGTGTAGTGTTTTGAAACAAAGGCACCTATGTGTGCAGCTATGTAATTTATTGAAGTTCGTGTCACATATAGACAAGGTGGTTAAAAAGGCATTATGCACCCTTGCCTTCGTTGCTCAGTCCTTTGAGTTTAGGAGTTGGGAAGTTATGTTGAGGTTGTACAGGGCATTAGTGAGGCTTCTCCTGGAATATTTTGTCCAGTTCTGGTTGCCCTGTTATTGGAAGAATATTGTTAAGCTGAGAGGATTCAGAAGAGATTTACCAGGATGTTGCCAGGTTTGGGAGGTTTGAGTTATAAAGAAAGGATGGGTAGGCTGGAACTTTTTCCACTGGTTGCACATAGGTGGTTGAGAGGTAACCTGGTAGAAATTTATAAAATAATGTGAGGTATAGATAGAGTTAATGGGAGTTGTCTTTTCCTTAGGATGGGGAATTTCAAGACACATAGGGGGCACATTTTTAAGGTGAGAGAAGAGAGAGTTAAAAAAGACATGAGGCAAATTTTTTACACAGCGGGCAGTTCGCGTGTGGAATGAACTTCCTGAGGAAGTGGTGGATGTAGATAAATTACACCATTTAAAGACATTTGGATAGTTACATGAGTAGGAAATGTTTGGAGGGATATGGGTCAGGAGCAGGCAGGTGGCACTAGGTTAGTTTAGGTTTATGTTTGGCATGGACTCGTTGGACCGAAGGGTTTGTTTCCATGCTGTATGGCTCTATGACTCCATGACAGTTAAGAGACAACCACATTGTTCTGGGCCTGGAGTCATATGTAGTTTAGGCAAGGTAAGAAAGGTAGATTTCATTCCCAAAAGGACATTACTGAGATTTTAGAATAATTAATAATTATTTCATGGTGAAGCAATAACTTTTAAATCAAGACTTTTAGTGAGTCAAATTCAAAATGGTAGGATTCAAACAAAGGTCCCCAGAGCACTGCTTTGGTTTCTATATTAGTAATGTGGAAATAATACCACCATTGCTGCCTGACTTATCAATATAAAAAGTCAAACCATGGAAGTAAGTAAGGCCACTCAAAACTAGGGCTGGAGAAGGACATGTTGATCCAAAAGAATGTTGATCCGGAAGATGACTGATATTTGACTAAATGCCAGAGTTAGCACTTAGATTGTTGTTGGCATGTGCTCAATAAAGTGGCTAAAAAGATTGTGTAAACACATCCTTCTCCATTACCTCAGTATCTACCATCCGTATCCCTTTATTGTGTCGCAGCTGCTTTGCTTTGCACCATCAGAAAGAAGCTCTCTGGCTACGCATCAAATAAAGTGTCACCAATTTAGTTTTCTATTTTATCGTAGTTTATCATTGATATCTATCAATGATAATTTATCATTGTTAACACTCCCATTTTTGTTCTGATACTCCTCTTTCATATCTATAAATCATTTGTTCATTTTTAATCTGTGATTTCTTTTACGTGATTGCCAAGTGGAAGGAGTAAGTGTGTTGGTTTATTGTTGAGTTTCAGTAGAATCGGTGGGGACTGAGTTTGGGTCTTGACAGGAGATGGCCCTTTGACTGCTTCAGCCACCTCACTGCTAACAAGGCCAGAGAAGCAGGAGGCCATGCAACTTGCAGCATACCTAATGCTGAGTATTTCTTTTGCATGGCCAATAATCATCATGAGAGAATAACTGGATCACTGAGAACTGACGTAATGGTAGAGTTAGCCTACCTGGTTGGATCATAGTCAGTGTTGAGATTGATACAACTACTCATTTTATCAATCCACTTTCGCAACAGGAGATAGAAAATCCAATGTAGTGAGTCTCCTATTAGGTAGGAATCTGAAACCTCTTTTGGAGCATAAGCCATTTGAGAGTTTGAACAGTTCTTTCCGTACATTGACTGCTACTGTCTATATATCAGGATAATGTACATACACTGTGTCCTAAAACCATTGATGTGTACATAGAAAGTGGTAATTCAGCTCATCCTGCTCTTTGCTAGACCAAACCAGACTGTTCCTAGTGCCCTGCTCTTTCCCTATAGACCTCCAATGATCTCTCTCAACCAATCTTGTGACAAAACATTCCAGACTTCAACAACAGATTACATAATTATTGCTCCTAACCTCTTGTCAATGTGTCAGAATCACAGTTTTGAATTGTACAGTCTTTGTATCGATTTCCCAGTCTGAAAGAAATGGTACTTCCTGATGCTAAAACCATGGCAAAGACGTATCTTACCAGGTGTGCTGCATTCTTTACAGTTTGGTACGACAGGCTTTAAAGACATGTAGAATTTGCTTGGGTAGATCAATAGTTTACCTTACATGTCAAAAGATATTCAAGTTTCTGCTTAGGGACCCTGCAGCCTTCAGGACTCAGTTTAATCATTTTAAAACCTGAACACCTTCTTCCATATTCTTTACCCATTCCCACACCTCCACCACCACCACCCCCAACCTCAGGCCCTGTCATGACATGGGCTGCTTTCAGCACAGCCAACCCATTTTCATCTCCTTATGGTGCCCATTATCTGTTTTTCTTTCTCCTGAGCATACATCATCCATCCCTTTGTCTCCTGAACTGTCATTCTCTCTCTCTGGACTCTGTCTGAGTCTAGCTCCTGACTCCTCTATCCACCCAAACCAACTCCTACACCCTGTCAGGGTGGTTGGACTCAAAACGTTAACTCTGCTTTCTCTTCACAGATACTGCCAGACTTGTTGAGTTTCTCCTGGAAGTTCCGTTTTTGTTTCATGTTATTTGAAATTGTTGCTCAAATACTGAACAAAGAACACTTATAAAAGTCAATGAAACATATAAGTAGTCTATCTATAGTGACAACCAAAGGTAGGAATCTTTCATATTTGATATTCTTCCAGCAGTTTTATTCAATGGGAAAGAGAAACATCATTTTCAGACAGAGATGCTGACAGAAGAACGGCATGGATTGAAGCTTAGTCTTCTTGGCAGGAGTTGGTGAGCACGGTCAGTGCAGAGGAAGTGAGAGCAAATGAGGAAAGAAGCTAATAACCTCTGGAAATCTGCCAAGGTAATATTCGCCATCATTATATTACATTAAGTAGATTGGCAAAGGAGGCAGGCTACACTTTCCTCCTAATCTCATACAAATTGACAGACGTGTTTTTATAAATCTCAATAAAAATGATACAATCTTTACCACTCAGGTCCCTTTTAAATCTTTCCCCTCTCACCTTAAAACTAAGGCTTCTAGTTTTGGACTCCCCTACTCTAGGGAAAAGACCTTTGCTATTCACCTTATCTAAGCCCCTCATGGTTTTATAAACCTCTGTAAGGTCACCTCTCACCCTCCTACACTCCAGGGAAAAAACAGCCCAAACCATCCAGCCTCACCTTATAACTCAAAGCCTCCATTCTCAGCAACATCCTAGTAAATATTTTCTGAACTTTCTCCAATTTAATAATATCCTTCCTCTTGCAAGATGACCAGAACTGTACGCAGTCCTCCAAAAGTGGCCTCACCAATGTCCTGTAGAGCCACAACACAATGTCCCAACTCCTATACTCGATGGTCTGGCTAATGAAGGCAAGTGTGCCAAATGACGCCTTCACCATCCTGTGTACCTGTGATGCCACTTTCAAGGAACTATGTACCTAAAACCCTAGGTCTCACTGTTCAACAAGATCCAGGGCCCTACACTATTAAGTCCTGTCCTTGTTTGTCTTACCAAAATGCAGCACCCCACATTTATCTAAATTAAACTCCATCTGCCATTCCTCAGCGCATTGGCCCAGCTGATCAAGATCCTGTTGTACTCTTAGATATCCTTCACTGGCCCACTATACCACCAATTTTGGTGTCATCTGCAAACTTACTAACCATGCTTCCTATATTCTCATCCAAATCCTTTATATAAATGACAAACAACACTGGACCCAGTGCCAATCCTAATTTGAAAGTTCTCAAAATACACAGAAAAAAAATCCCATCTACTCGCCAACACCATAACTTCACAACTATGCCGGAGAAATTTTCCTTCCCTATCAAATCTTTAGGCGTGACTTAACTGCTTCTTCTTAGTTCCAGTACCATGTGATGGGAGGCCTTTTTGCTTGCCACTCACCCAACTGAGAGCTTAGGTGAGAGGAGAAAGATTTTAAAAAGACATGAGGGACAACTTTTTTACACAGAGAGTGGTTTGTGAGTGGAATGAACTTCCACAGGAAGTAGTGGATGTGAGTACAGTTACAATGTTTAAGATACATTTAAGTAAATACATGAACAAGAAATGTTTGGAGGGATATAGGCCAAGCACAGGCAGTTGGGACTGCTTTGGTTTGGGTACATGGTCAGCATGGACTGGTTGGACTGAAGGGTCTGTTTCTGTGCTTTATGACTCAATGACTCTATAACTCCCTGGGGTAGCGACTGCCACAGATTCACAACCTTTCAAAGTAAAAATATGTTTCATCATTTCAGTCATAACTCATGGATCAACAACAGTCATGGATCAACTCCATACCCTGAGACTGTGTCCTGTGTTTTAGGTTACTGAGCATTCAACATTGTTGTATGTTTGAATAAGATCAGTTTTCATCCTTTTAATCTACAGGCCCAATTTACTGTCATCATAGATCAATCCTCCTGCCCCAGGGACCAAGCTAGTAAACCTTACTGTGCAAGTATATCCTCCCTTCAGTGTGGATTCCAAAATTGCACATGGTATTCCAGATGTGGTCTAATTAAATCCCTGTACAATTATACCAGATCATTTATTCCTGTACTCAAATCCCTTGCAATAAAGGTCAACTTGCCATTTACTTTCTTAATTGCTTGCGATAGACGCATGCTAACTTCCACTGTTCCTTCTAGTGCACACATAAGTCTATTTGAACAGCAATGTTTGCAAGTTTAATGACTCAAAAACTTTTTTCTTTTCTGTTTGTAAGCAATCATTTCCCCACTTCAGCTGCCATCTTCCTGTCTACTCACCCAGTCTGTCTTTGGTTAGGCCACTTTTGGAATACTGTATTCAATTCTGGTCTGCCAGCTATAGAAAAGATGCTGTGAAACTTGAAAGGGTTCTGAAAGGGTTTGTGAAGATGTTGCCAGTGTTGTAGGGTTTCAGCTATAGGGAGATGCTGAATAGGCTGGGGCTATTTTCTGTGGAACATTAGAGGCTTAGGGGTGACCTTATAGAGATTTATAAAATCGTGAGGGTAAATAGCCAAAGGACTTTTCTCCATTGTAGGGGAGTCCAAAACTAGAGCGCATAGGTTTAAGATGAGAGGGGAACGATTTAAAAGGGACCTGAGGGACAACTTTTTCACACAGAGGGTAGTGCGATATGGAATGAGCTGCCAGAGGAAGTGGTGCAGGCTGGTACAATTACAACATTTAAAAGGCATCTGGACGGTTACATGAATAGGAAAGGTTTAGAGGGATATGCGCCAAATGATGGCAAATGGGACTTGGTTTATTTAGGATATCTAGAACACAGAACATAGAACAGTACAGCACAGTACAGGCCCTTCGGCCCACAATGTTGTGCCGACCTATTATCCTACTAAGATCAATCTACCGTGGATGCCCTACATTTTACTATCCTCCATGTGCCTATCTAAGAGTCACTTAAAGTCTCTAAAGTATCTGACTCCACTACCACTGCCGGCAGCGCATTCCACACGCCCACCACTCTCTGTGTAAAGAACCCACCTCCCCTATACCATCCTCCAACCACTTTAAAATTATGCCCCCTTGTAATAGTAATTTCCACCCTGGGAAAAAGTCCCTGACGACCCACTCTATCTATGCCTCTCATCATCTTGTAAACCTCTACCAAGTCACCTCTCATCCTTCTTTGCTCCAATGAAAGAAGCCCTAGCTCCCTCAACTTTTCCTCATAAGACCTGCCCTCCAGTCCAGGCAGCATCCTGGTAAATCTCCTCTGCACCCTCTCTAAAGCTTCCACATCTTTCCTATAATGAGGTGACCAGAACTGAACACAATATTCCAAGTGTGGTCTAATCAGAGTTTTATAGAGCTGCAGCATAACCTCGCGGCTCTTAAACTTAATTCCCCTGCCAAAGAAAGCCAACACACCATACACCTTCTTCACAGCCCTATCAACTTGGGTAGCAACTTTGAGGGATATATGGACGTGGACCCCAAGATCCCTCTGTTCCTCCACACTGCTGAGAATCCTGCCATTAACCCTGCATTCTGCATTCAAATTTGACCTTCCAGAATGAATCACATCACACTTTTCTGGGTTGAATTCCATCTGCCACTTCTTTGCCCAGCCCTGCATCCTGTCAATGTCCCATTACAACCTACAACAGCCCTCCATGCTGTCCACAACTCCACCAACCTTCATGTCATTGGCAAACTTACTGACCCACCTTTCCACTTCCTCATCCAAGTCATTTATAAAGATCACAAAGAGCAGAGGTCCCAGAACAGATCCCTGCGGAACACCACTGGTCACCGAGCTCCAGGCTGAATACTTTCCATCTACTACCACCCTCTGTCTTCTATTGGACAGCCAATGCTGTATCCAGACAGCCAAATTTCCCTGAATCCCATGTCTCCTTACTTTCTGAATGAGCCTACCATGGGGAACCTTATCAAATGCCTTGCTAAAATCCATATACACCACATCCACTGCTCTACCTTCAACATCCACTGTCCTACCTTTTATCTGGTCAGCATGGACGAGTTGGACCAAAGGGTTTGTATCTGTGCTGTACATCTCCATGACTCTAAGTCATCAATATAGATTGTACGTTGCTGAGGCCCCAACACTCTACCGATCACAGCTTACCCATTTGAAAATTATTTTTATTCCTAGTCTCTTTTTTTCAGAGTATTAACCAATTCTTCATCCATGCTAATACACCACCCCACAATTTCCTGAGTCCTTTTCCTTTGTGTTAGTATCTTATGTTGCACCTTGTTGAATGCTTTTTGGAAATTTATGTGGATTACATTTCTTGGCTTTCCTACTATTCATGTCCTTAAAAATCTCAAATGCATTTGGTAAACAGGGTATTCTTTTTGTAAAACCATATTAACATTTTCCAACCCCGTGGTACTTTTCTCAATGTATTGCTAAAACGTCATGGTAATAAAGTTACAGCATTTTCTCATGGCTCATATAGAGTCATAGAGTCATATAGCATGGAAACAGATCCTTTGGTACAAATAGTTCATGCTGACCAAGTTTCTCAAGTTAAACCAGCCCCATTTGCCTGTGTTTGGCCCAAACCTTTCCTATTCATGTATTTATCATGGCTAATAGACTGTGGTTCCTTGTTTCCGCTCCCTCTTTTTTGAATAGCATATTATATTTGGTCATTTTTTATCCATGGGACCATCCCAGAATTCAAGGAATTTTGGTAAATTACAGCCAGAACATCCAACATCTCTGAAGCTTTCTCTTTTAGAACCCTAGGATGTAAACCATCAGCACCTGGGAACTTGTGGAATTTTACTTCTCTTGAGTGTGTCTTATATTGTTTCCCTGCTGATATTAGTTACTTTAATTTTCTCACGTCTGTTATCCCCTAAGTTACCCTTTATTTCTGATATGCAACTTGTATCTTCTACTATGAAGACTGACACTAGATATTTATTCAATGTCTCTGGTATTTCCTCAAGCCGCATGATAATCTTTCCTGTCTATGAGGGGTCTGAACAAAGTGGATAGGGAGAAACCGTCATCATTTGCAGAAGAGTTGAGAGCTGGGATGACACTGATTTAAAGTGAATAACACAAGAATCAAAGATAGCACGGAGAAAAACATTTCTACTCAGCGAGTGTTTACAATGCACAGCCTTATGTGAGGGAGGCAGATAAGTTGTGGCTTTCAAAAGGGAATTGATAAAATCCTGAAGAGGGAGAAGTTGCAAGGAAATATGGAGAGAACCGAGTGAGTTGCAGAGAAAAGACATAGACACAATGGGCTGAATGGCCTCTGTATTTGCTATAACCATTCCATGATTCTATGATTTTGAGGCCTTCTCTTTCACAGCTACATCTAAAAAACAATCCTGTACCTATGATGCTCATACTCAAATAGAGATTGATGCCTATAATCCTTGTGGACTATGGCGAATTATTTCATGACTAATCGTTCAGTAACCCTAAAACATCTTGGAATTTAAACTGGGTCAAAATCCTTGCGCTAAAGTGGAAATGTTGTCCAATCAGAGTAAAGACATTTTGTCTTCTTTACATAGTAAACTGACTTTGACCGTTAAAAGCATACACAAAAACATAGCTGCAAATTCTAATTTGAATAAAAGTTCCGTCAAACTTTGTAAATCTTACCCCTGGGAAAATAATTGTTTACACCTTATTACATTTTACTATACCTTTGAGTAGCACAGGCCTTCTTCAGTATAACATCGATCTCAATGACAAATGCTGTCACGCGTTTGTCAGGCTTCTAGAAGGTTCCACAAAATGGTTAGACTTATCAAGAAAATTTCTGCAACTCAAATCCGGAGGCTTCTTTCTGCAAAGCTACATCTAGTGGCAAGTGAATGAATTTCAACTTACTGCTTCATGAAAAGGTTTGCATGGAAGCTTTAATATGAATAACATACAAGTAATGGAAGTGAAGACCTCTGAATCTTTCGAAATTGACATTCTGAGCAGCATTAACATCTCTTCCTTTTACAGAAATGTAGCAGTGCGATTTTAAACCAATCTAAGGGGATGACAATATGAAGGAACATGTCAATCAGAAGAGAACAGTTAACAGAAACACTCACTGAGAGTTTGGACGAACATATCACATCATGAAACCCAACCTAAAGAGTGGTAAAATTTTCCACTTTGGAGTTGTTAAACAGAACGAGTGGTTGTGAGGCTGACTGCACAAACATGCATTCTGATGCTTATTTCAAAGTTAATATGAATGTAGAATACAAACTTTTTAAAAAAAAAATCATTATCTGTTCGTTTTATGGGTATTTGATTTTCTGCTAATAGTTCTGGTCTAATAACAGAATGACCTTCATGCTTCATTCTCTTCCAATCAGCCAGAGGTTTATAAAAACTCTTAATTGTGAAAGTTGGCCTCTTCTGTCTAGTTGATGAGCTGTAAATGTCAGCTACTGCTTTCTGTTCCATAATTAATTGTAGTAAGAAAGAAATGAATCAGGTTACAAGCATATTAACCTTTTGTTTTGTCAGTTTGCTCAACTGTTGAAATATTATCTGTTACCACTGCTGATTTGAGTCCATTGCAAAATGAGAAAGTTAGAAAACGTAAAAATAACAGGTCATTCAATAAGTGGTAATTCAAAAATTGTACCCACCATGATCCTAAAATGTTGTTAGCTGCTAATGCTGGCAAAATGGCCAGGATTCACCAGCTCGAAATCTTTGTACTGTCTGGGTTTAAGGGAGGTTGACAGATTTACATTTGACTGCGTGGGAGCGTGGGTGAAAGGCATCTTCATGCCAATGAGCATAATCCAGGGTTCCTGCCAAGCTTGGTTAGGCCTTGGTAATCACTTGTTTCTTATTCAGGTGCCTCAGCCCAAACTATGGGATATAAAAGGTCTAGGGTTTAGGCCCGAAACGTCGAGTTTTCCTGCTCCTATGATGCTGCCTGACCTGCTGTGTTCATCCAGCCCCATGCTTGTTATCTCGGATTCTCCAGCATCTGCAGTACCTTTTATCTCGGATATAAAAGGTTAGTTGACTTTTTTTGATGTTTTGTGCAAGGGTCAAGCGAAGGCTTAAACCTAGGTCCCCAGGTGACAGCAAGTCCTTCATTGAACATGCTTATTTCTCCTGCTCTCTCCGTTGCTCAGTATAAGCAAGTTACAATGCGGAAATTTTCACAATGGGAATTCCCTTCTTCTGTCCATGTAAGGCGTGTGTACGAGGAAGACAGATGCTTCTGCCCAGAACAAGACCCTGCCACAAAATCTTTCTGCAGGAGTATTCCAGAAGGCCTGTGAATTATCAAGAAATGCATTCCTGCCCACATTCAATAATGATATTGCATATGGGTGGAGAAATTCATTTCCATACGACCACTTTGAGTGATACTACGCTAATCTTTGTTGATGCAAGAAGATTATAATTCCTTAGGTAGGGGAGAGAGCCATCAACCAGAAACGTTAACTCATTTTCTTTCACCACAGATGCTGCCAGGCCTGCTGAGTATTTCCAACATTTCTGTTTATATTTATCTAAGGGAAAATTGTCGTCTCCAAATATGTGGAACAAAGATTGGCCCAGATGAAGCAGAGCTCTGAAAGTGAGTTAGAAGAGTAATGTGGCTATCTCAGCGTTCATAAGAAAGATCTGGGATTTGGGAAATTATATGTGACTAATATGATTTACTTGTTAGAGGAGGAAAAGGGAGAATAGTGGGCAAATCAGGAAACCATGAGAATATAGCATCACTACAAAGATCCAGGTAGATTTTCCGATGATGAGGCAGTTGTTTTTCCAGTGTAGATTTGAGTTGCAAATGGGACCCTGCAAAATCTGCATTGTACAGACTCTGAAGGAATACCTTGAAAATTGAAGATCCCACTGGGCAAATCATCTTTGTATGGAACCCTCCAAAAGTCTCCATTTAATTCAGAGAATTTGGAGGGTTCCAATGAAATTAAGTAAGTAGTTAGTCAGGAAAAGTTAGACTATTAAATTCAGCATCGAGCTCCTGAGTAACTATTCAACTGACTCCATACTTACCTCACACATTCAACTACACTTCACCCAGACTATTTACAGCCCTCAGGCCCAATATGACATACTCCGGGAGTCGAGATCTCTTCCCCCACTCTGCAACTGACTTCTTTTTTCCTACTGCTGGACAAACTTCCTCCTTCTCCCACTCCCTTTCCTGCCCCTCTTCCCGATCCTTACAGTCTCCTCCCTGAGACTGCTCCCAATAGCCCTTTCCCTGATAATGCCCCCTTTCCCTTCTCTGGACCTGATGCTGCCCCTTCCCTGCTCCACACTTGAGCCCACCCACTGCCATGCTGCTGGCTATACCTCACTTTTCCCTGCTCTGCACCTGACCCCGCCCCCCCCCCCCCCCCACACACACACACACACACACCCTGCTGCTGGACACACTTCCCATTTTCCCTGCTCCGTACATGACACCCATCCCTCACTCCCAATTGCCCTTCGCCCACTACTGTGCCTGCTGAGCACCCAACGCCCGCTATTCCACCTGCACCAGGTCTGACACTCCCTCAGACCCAAGAACCTGCCACTCCACAACTGGACCTGATTTCTCCTGCACATTCTGATTTACCCTAAATGGTGCATTACTTACCTGCACCCTTTCTACCTTGTACCTTGGCCCCCTACCCACTTGGCACGCTATCTCTACCAAGCTGGCACTTCTGGCTTTGTTACCTGACACTTTGGCACCCTACATACCCACTTACTTTCTTCTTGGCTGACACCTTACCCCTCTATCCATCTGGCACCCTACCCTCCCAACACTCTAACCTCACGCTTACCCATCTGTACTGACAGTTTGACAGTAGCTGCCAAAGTGGCGGATAGGATCTTTACATTTCAGACTACGGCAGCTGACTGCTGTGAAAGGTCACGTGGATTGTTGTCCCTCACAATACACAATGAAAGAACTATCCTGAGGGAGGCCTGTGCACAATCTCCTCTCAGAAATGTGAGGCTCCCTTCGTTTGTGAAAAAGGAGTAGAGTGGCAACTTGAATGAGATTTCCATACCTTGGAAAACGTTGTCTTTAGTTCCTGGATCCAGCATCCGCAGTCTTTTCGAATTTCATTCCTGAATGTTCATCACAGGATACATGAGATCACCAGCCAGATCTGCATTTAAGATACATTCGAGTATATTGTTCTCCTCCTCAAATACTTTGTCCTCTGGAATTTTAGTAAGTTATGAATCACCCTATTTAATTTGCAGATCCAAACTATTTGTATCACACTGGGTTGGTGAGTGTGCGTGAGAGCACATAATAAAACGTCTAATTTTTTGCTGCAAGTGTCAGATTGAATGATTTTGGCATTTGTTGCTTCTCTCTTTCAACAGCACCTTTCTTTTTTCTGATGATTGTAAAGAGAAGAAGAAAGGAAAGTTTGTTGACACAAACCAACAGTGGATGCATCTCCTGTCAAGTTTTTATACTGTATGACATTAACTGAGCGAGTTCCGTTTTCTCCCCTTCTCTTACAGTCTGCCTCCTGTATTCTGTCTTTGTTGGGAATTTTTTGTGATCTTAAATCCATGTTACGGACTGTTTAATTCAATATCATTGGGAGAATAATCATCACTACTCCCATACAATTCCCAGAAAATTGCTGAGGCATTGACGCTGTGCGTGACTTGGAGGATTTCATTGAAATTTTCCATGTATAGCCGCGACTACATTTAGTATTTCTGAATGAAGTTTTCGGACAAATTAATGCCTGAAATATGAAAATCATTTTTTAATGTCATAACATTTCACTTTGGTAAACGTATGAGGTTATTAAACTTCATCCTGCTCTATATAGGGATCTTCAGGTTTGCTATCCACTTACTTCCTTCCTCACAGCACATTATATGAGCACATTACTTGTTAGTATCTTGTTACTTGTACCTCAAGGTCCAACCTTCCAATTCCTATTGGTCTTCCAGGGGCAACTCACCAATTACTGACAGCTGTTATGCCATTGTTCAATTCAATCGTTCTTAGATGAATTGATCCTGCGATTTCTAATAGGATCCTAGACTAGCTATAGGACAGCATCATCTCACCTGGCTGCATCTCCGATAGCAAGTCTCAGAATACAGAATTTCAGGACCTATGGGTATTTTATGAAATTTGTAATGCAGTGTGTGGTAACACTGACTAGTCCCTGGGTGTTATTTTTCAGGTGGGGTATGTTCCAGAGTTCAATAAAGTTCCACATTCTACAATGGTGTCCACAACAAAGGAAACAGATTTAAGAACAGCTTCTTCCCTGCTGTTGTCAGACTTATGAATGGACCTCTCATATATTCGAGTTGATCTTTCTTTGTACCTTTTCTGTAGTTATAACACTATATTCTGCTTTCTGTTCTGTTAATCTGATGTGTTTATGTAAGGTATGATTTGAATGGTTAGCACACAAAATGATACATTTTACTGTATCTTGGTATATGTCACTATAATAACTCAAATCAAATCAAATCAAAAATCTCCTCTTATGTTGCCACAAAAGAAAAATGAGTTGCCACATGTAATCAGAAATTGACTTATGTGTGCCAGGTCAATGCAATATTCTTCAAACATCCTTCTTTTATGTAAGTACCTGTGAGTTCTGGCTTCTGCAACTCGGAAACCAAAGGCAGTATTCTAGTCTCAAATAGGAAACATTTGCCACCCATTTCTTACTTTGCTACCCCCTTGTGTCTGTGATTCAGTTGGCACCCTATCATCGCATTATCCTCAGTGAAAGTATCCAAGTGATGCATGGTAAGGAAAGAGCTGGTAACGTAAGGAGTGAGATTGAGGATGTTGTGGCAAATAAACATGAGACAGAAGTCATTGCAAAAGTACATGGATGAATTTGAGTCTGATTTTCTCTCTTGATTCATCATTTTCATCTTTATGATCCATGAGGTAGCACGTTCCCATCTCTTTCTTCCTTTTCATCATCACCTTTCTCCATACATTAGTCTGTGCTAGCTTCACTACTTTTGTAATGTAGTGCAGGATCAGTAATGATTTTGTATAGTGGGGCTGGTGGTACATTTTAGACATCTCCAACAGTATATGTGTTTCTAGTTCATATTCTCTGTCCAGTGCTTAGTTTTGGTAGCTCTCCATCTGTTCACTTGTTGTGAGTTTCTTTCATTCTCCTCTGCCTTCAAAGGACAGTATCCTGTGTCTCAGAATAGTTAGGCCATTGGTTTCTGAGCAAGATTATCTGTACTTGTCTTCAAGCATAAATTGTGCTGGGAATGATAATCCCTTCTCCACTGATGGTTGCAAAGTGAAAATCTTGTTTTATTGCTCAACATTTGATGGTCATTGATGCAATAATATATACCATACCTTCTGCTGGACCATTGAACATACATAGTGGGCCGACAAGGTGACTCCCCACTTAATACATACATTTTTAAATGGTTTGAACTGTGTCGTTCATGATCGGATACTATCTGTTCTGAGACACTGAATAAACTGAAAATAGTGTTCATCATGTCAGTGATTGCTGCATTCATTGAGTTACTCAGTTATTGAACATTGGGAGATTAGAAGAAGTAATTTGTCACAAGGATATTACCTTCCCCATGGACTGTGAATAGGTCAATTGCTACCTCTATTCAAGGGGTGGATAGAACAATGTGTGGATATAGAAGCCTTGCTCCGTTGTTGGGTTTGATACATTTGCATGCCTGATTCATCCCTGGCCAGTACATGGGTTTCATTGTTGGCCATTGTGTGTGTCCTGGTGTGATAAGACCATCATTTTCTGGCTTTCAGTATTAAGACATATCTCTTAAAGGTACACTGACATACCAACTGTGAGAATTTACACCACACAGTGGAAGTAATCACTATTTGGAGATATCAGCATCACCTTGTTAAAAAAAAATTTCAATTCATGTTCTTTAAAATGAGAGTATCAAGAATTATGTCTTTTGGTGTAGACATGCTGGTGTCTATACATTGTCAACTCTCTGTTCTTGCCATGAGTGATATTTTGGAAGCTGTTTTTTGTGGTAATCATTCTTGGGATATGATGGAAGAATACTCATGAGAGGTCAAGCTAGCTGATATTGTTGTAGCAGATGACTCCTTGACCACTTTCACACTGAAGGTTAAAAAGAGCTGAGGATGTTTTTAACAAGCCAATTAACATTTTAAAATACCCCAAGGTTATTTTTATTCACTCATGGGACATGGGCGTCACTGGCTGAGCTGCTCTCCCACTTAACTCCAGTGAGAGACAAACAGAATGTTCAGGAAAATTAGTTTCCAGTGTTTCTGTGCAGGATAAAATCATAGGATCGTAGATTTCCTACAGTGAGGAAGAGGGCCATTTGGTCCATCATCTCTGCACCTCTCCTCTGGAGAGCATTCTACATGGACCCTATCCCTGTAACCCTGCATTTCCCACAGCTAATCCACCTAACCTGTGCATCCTTAGTCACTACAGACAATTTTGGCATGGCCAATCCATCTAACCTGTACATCTTTGGACTGTGGGAGGAAACCAGAGCACCCATAGGAAACCCATGCAGACAACATGCAAACTTCACACAATATATTGAGTGTGGTGAGTGTTTTAGCCTAAATAAGGGTAAACATGGAGCACACTAGCGATGCCTAGGCTTGGCAAGCGCTTGCACTCGCAAGGAAGAAGAATATTCTAAAATAATTATTTTTTAATGCATCGACTTTCTTACCAAGAGCCACAGGATTGATAACAGAAATGCTTCTGGATAACGCCACTCAGTATGGATTCCACAAAGGCTGAGCATCAAAGTGACCACAATCGCACTGAAGGACCAGTTACACCTTTCTGTCTCTTGTTTATAAGATGCTGTAGCACTGACTCCCTATATCTTACTAAAGTCAGCACTGAGGGTGTTAGGAAGTGCAAACTGATGTAACCACAAACAGAGGAATTTTGGGGCCTTGTTGTTCCAAAGAATTGAAATCTCTTTGATTGATTTCCAAACACATTGATGTTTCAGATCACACAGCACTGAAAAAGTCCATGAGATTTTGTTTTGCAATGCTTTCTTTCTTTTGTGGCAGTTTGCATATGACCTGAGAGGAGTGATACTGCAGGAAATGGGATCTGTTGTGGCAGCTTCATATTTAATAATTTAATAACAGACTTGAGTTTGAAGGATTGTGGATATCTGAATTGTTTCTTTAAAAGGTCAATGAAGGACAGTGGAACTGGTTTTTCACAAGTCAGTTCTTGAAAGTCACATGTCCTGCAACAACTGGACAACCTTCTGCCTGTGGTTAGGACTGCCAGGTTGCAGCTTCTGTTTTGGAGAATGTTTGGATGTTTTATTTAGTGGCCAGTCTGATGAAGGAGAGGAGGTGCTCAGCTCAGCTCTCCTGTTCTGAAAACCTGCTTTCTGTGGAGCCAGCATAATGGCTGGATCCCTGACGAAGTTTGAACCCTGATTGTTCTCCTGAAGTGCATCTGGAACAATCCTGAACAAGCTGCATTGGCAACAATCCTAGAGACACCTGCTTGTCACTGCGTACCAGAACGTTGACCAACATCCGTCTGAACATTCCACAATTAATCCTTTCTCTTTGCCTTTAAGAGCTATGTTTTATTGCACAAGGGTGTTTTTTCACAAAGTGAATCTCTGAGGAGAGAAATCTGACTTTTCCCTTTACGTGGTGCATGTGAGAATGTTTGTAAATTGTGTTTTGGGTTGCCTAGTTTTCATATTACAAATTAAGCAGTTTTACATTATCGATGAATAAGTTTAGATTATAATAAATCAATTATTTTGTGTTTATTAAACGATCATGGTTAATGTTAACAAATAAAGGCCACGTTGGGAACTAGGTAAAGCAATTAAATTTGTGTTGTGACCCATGGATTACTAGAACTAAAGAAAAACAGTGCAATCCTCCCATCTTGGCCATAACAGGTTATGGATGTTGTCAGATATTGTCATAATTGCAGTGACACATCAATGCGGAGTCAGAGACAATTTTGAAACCACAAGGGCTCAGCTGTTGCAGTTAATGACAGTCATTGTATATCCTGTTTGTATCATAACCACAATTCTTCTCATCTAGACATATCATATGCTTATCATAGAATTTTAAAATAACTATTCTTTTCCATTGATTTTATAATAGTTCATCCCATTTTATGTTTCAGCAGAACCTATTTAAAAAGCTTGCACTGTCTTATGGGATAAGATGTCAGCGTGATTATGACAAAATATTTTACTGTTGTCATAGCAATAACATCTGTGGCAAGCCAAGCACTGAACTCTGACAGCGATGTGAAATTACAAAGTCTGTGAAGACTTTTCTGTTTTTCACCCTTTTCAACGTTTATAAAATTTGTTTTCTGGAGTTGTGTGGCACAGTGCTGAGCCCTATAGGCATAGGAAATCTCAAATTTGATTTCTATTGAGAAAGTCTATCTCAAAAATCTCAACCTGAACTCATCCTGAAACCTGACAAGAGAGCATTGTAAACTGCTGCTGAGTAATCAGATTAGGTGCAAAAGATACTCTGACCACTCTGACCTTTCTTGGTATGATGCCAGTCCATGCTCAGTTAAATATGTTCTGGAGTTGCCACATGATCCATATTAGAGGGAATGCAACGAAGAGCAGCCTTCTTGCTTAAATTACTTACAGATGCTCCTCACAGATTCCTCCACACAGCTGATCACATATTGCTTTAAAACATGATAGTTTTGTACCAACTTCCAGGCAGATAAATAATGTTGATACACTGGATTTTCCAAAAGCGTCTGTATAGCTCTCAACTTTCTATCCAGCATTTCACCTGTAGGCAAGTAAATTGACATGCATCATGCAGCTATTCAGTGTTGGAAGAAATTGTGGTGTGAAGCCTTTTAGTGTCAACAAAATTCGAGTTCTAAACTGTAGCTTGAATGCATGCTGTGCTGGAGAAGAGGCATGTGAGGTAAGCAAGTTGAGCTGTCTGAATACCTTATATGGGGTATCAACAAATGTATAACAGGTAGCCAAGCAACTCCTTGTGTAATAGCTATTTGAACAGCTTCCTGGTATATAGTTATATTGGCAGCTTTCTTATCTGCCATATTTTACAGGTTTTGTGCCACATTCTACAGATATTGGAGGCAGCACTGAGTCAGAGTCCATCAATGCATGCTTCACCATGTGCAAGTCCTCCCTACACCATCTCATGGAGCTCCAGCTCCAATCTAGCAACTGAAAATCTGAGGATTCATCTGCTGAAGTATAACTGCCCTGGAGAGTCAGCAATTTGCCTCAGAACTTTGACTTGAATTGCTTTTGCTTTCTTTTAAATAGAGCCATGTATTGCTTAGCTGTCCAACAGGTTGCAAACAACACTAGAATTCAAGGTGGGAAGTACTGTGACAATCTGTACAAACCAATTACCTTCTAAATCATTTATTATAATATCAGTAATACATTTCAAGATATCTGTACTTCCACTACAAATTAGTAAATTTCTTGACTTATATGAAGAGAAATATCACATTTTGTCAACAGTTGATGGATAATGATGACTTTTAAGCTTGAAATCCCTCTGATAGCTACAATCCAAGGATTTTCCAATATCCCTTGCATGATGTTGGCAGAATATATTCCTGGTTAAAGCATGATTCCTGGTTAAGCAGTTTATGAATGGCTGTTTTCTAAGCATTCCCACAGAAGCTATTTTACTACAGGGTTCATTGGTTCTGCACAGTATGCTTGCTGGATGAATGGGCATCAAAGTGTTGTCAGTTGGCATGTAAGATAACACATAGTGTTTGGGTGGGGGTCATAGATTGGCATGAGGTGTGTTTAAAGGAATGAGGAGATCTGAAGGTGAAGCCAAGAAGGTTTAGAATTTAAGAAAGAAAACTGAGACTAATCCCAGAAAACTGAGGGAGGCCTTTTAAGCAGCCCACCTTAAGACTCAGTCCTATGGCATCTGGGGTTAACAGGCCAGTCTCTATCCTACACACATTCTGTTGGAACAAAAGTTTTACCTTCTGGGACACTTTCTCCCGAGGTGGGAAATTTCTGACTGGATGTGACAATCCGGCCTAAATCTCTTTGAGGTGTACTTACGTCATTCTCAAGACTTACCATTCCATCACATTTTATACCATCAAAAAACTTAAATATATTACTCTCTGTCTCTTCATCTAAGTCATTACTATTAGGTTGTAAATATTTGAGTCAATGGACTGAGTAAATGATTTTGCATGTAAAGTATGTTAGATGTTTGGAACTCTTTTCTACAAATGGCAGTTGTTACTGGTTTAGTTTTTAATGTTAACCAAAAGTATTGAGGGAAATTGCGCAAAGACAGCTCTGTGGTATCTGACATGGTCTTTTTGAATGGTGGAGAAGCTTAAGGGGATTAAGTGGAACCTCAGTTCCTATGTTCAAAAGTAGTCCTGTTGAATACCAATGATTTCAAACACATATATTCAGGCCAATTAGCTTATGATGAGTAAGCAAATTTGCATTTTGCTACATGAGACTCCTGAGTGCTATCTATATGTTCAGAGTTAGAATTATAATTCCACTAATGACTCAATAATGACTAAATACTGAAAATCAGTAGCTTTGGCTGTGACGCAATTTCATACCCCTTTTTTATGCATAAATGGCCCAAGATTTTGACTCAGCAACACTGAAGGAATGACGATATATTTCCAAGTCAGGATGGTGAGTGGCTTGAAGCGGAACTTGCAATTGGTGGTGTTTCTGTGTATCTGCTGCCCTTGTCCTCCTAGGTGGTAGCTGTCATGGATTTGGTGCTATCTAAGGTGCCTTGCTGAATTTCTGCCATTTTATAGATGGTACACACAGCGTTGGTGGTGGAGGGAGTGAATATTTGTGGATGTGGTGCCAACCAAGTCAGCTGCTTTGACCTGGATGGTGTCAAGCTTCTTGAGTGTTGTTGGAGCTGGAGGATGATTTTAAAATAAATATGAATAATTTTGGGACAACATCGAAGAAAGTAATTGACTTTCTTTGTAATCATCAAGAGGCGCAATGGACATGACCTTCACAGCAAGACAAGTCCAAGAAAAGTGTATTTTGCAGAAGGAACCTTTACATAAGGCCTTCTTTGACCTTGCAAGGGCTTTGTCTCTGTCAACCTGGAGGAATTATGAAGCAAGATGACGTTTCTTTGGTCAGCCATCACTGCCGGTATGAAATGGCCTGTGTGCTTTCCTGTAAATATGAGCTCATCTAGCTTATACAGCAAAGGCTTGATTCTTGTTGAGATGGAATCTTCAAGTTTACTGGCAATGTTAACTACTTACACTATTATGATATCTCAGAATTATACAAAGTCTGGATTCTATACTTACTGACTATTGCTGTTACATTACGTGTATGTTACTGACTGACTGAACACTTCGCTGAATCCATTGCACTGGGCAGGGAGTGACTGAAAGTGAAAATCTTTACATTAAGAGCATCACATGCCATTATGTCATCTAACTTTCTTAAGAGGAAACTGCCTGGTTGGAGTGTACACAATAACGCAACATGACCCTTTTCTTTGTAATAAATAGAAATCCTTTTCTGATAAATATGTGCAAGGATGCATATAAATATATTGTCTCTACACATTAAGCTAATACATTGGCAGATGAACAGCACAACCAATGTTTAGTTCTTATCATGACTGGACTGTGTAGCTTCACTCTGTGGAGTGCTGTCTATCATCACAGATAGATGGATGTGCATTGTTTGTTGTAGATGTGTTGTCTGGCATGATATGTTCAGTATCTGAGTCTTCATCCTTGTGATGAATGGTTGATTATATGCAAATTGAATTTGTTACCTACTTCTTTGCAGAACTTGACCATTGCTCATTACAACATAATATAACCCAAGCTGACCATAACACAAAGCACTCATCCACAAACTGACATGTTTGTATGAAAATCCCAAACTGATATGCATTACCTTGGTTCACATTGGGATAACTTGAACACTCATGCCCCTCTCCCATTTTTCTCTTCTTTCCAGCAATGCTGGTAAGATTGTGGGAGGGAGGAACTATGTGGATCTGTCTTCCATGAGAGCTACCTGTCAGAGTAAACCACTGCCTAGAGGAGTAACAAGAAATCTCATGTCCAACGAAAAGTTCTCTTTATTGTTGACTTTAATGGAAAGGACACATTTTGCATAATTTGTTTCGATGTTTGAGTTTCTTATTGATTTGGGGCTGATAAACCAATTCATGTGCCTTTGTCATGTCTTTTTCTGCATCCATGTATATGTTTTGCATAACTTGACACACAACATGTTGAATTACCACTTGTTTACCTTGAAAAATTATATTCTTGGAGAGTTCTCTTTCATCTCTGAATTACCAGAATGATTGTGCACGCTTGTGGTCCTTTTGGATTTGTTCAGGGTACATGCTGATGGTGAATTTTCTGAGCTGTTGCAGTCGGTCATTGTGTGACGTAGCTTGCTGAATCTGCTTTGCTCAGATGTGACCAAAGTGAATTAAATTGACATTGAGACTTTCTTCTAGCTTGGAATCAATGATAGCCATTTGCAGGTCTACAGGAATATCTTTGTTCTTAGTGAGGTTTGAATGTCAGCTAACAGCGTCTGAAATAATCATCTGTGAAACTGGTTTTGCTTTGTACGTCGAAATTGTACCTTTGGATCTTCACAAGGAGGAAGTGAATTTATGTTAGGCTTTTGACAGATCATTTCTAATGGTTTGTGATCAAAATGAACAAAAGAATGATTATTGAATAGGAATGTATGCAGCTGGTGTATTCCCAAAACTAGATGAAGAGTTTCACATTAAATGTTGGATTAGTTTGTCTGAGCTGTGATGAAGATCTTAGAACCAAATGCAATAGGCTTGCCATCCTGCGATAAACATGTCTTGCGGCCTTTTGCATCTTCTGCCAATATCCTAAAACTTAACAGATCATAATATTGAAATACGCACTTGCTGGATGTTAAAGCATGAGAATGAAAGTGAAAAATATAGTGGAGATCTTCTTGCCATTAGTATGATGTGCCTTCATTGAGAAGATCTCAAAGTCGAGATATCTTGGTCACAAAATTCAGAATATGTGGCGTTAAAAACTTAAAGAAATTGAGATGCCATTGTCAATCAGCTTTGTCTTGCAGTACAGGCATCAGTATATATCTTTTATTTTGTTAGGATCATGTCTAATGTTGAGAATTACAGGTGTTCTTAAACTTGAGTTAACTCAGCATTCCATATTTGGTATTTCATGTTTAACAAATCCTCATCTAACTGTGCCACCTTAAAAACTAGTCTTCTGCCAATGTAAACAAATCCTATTTGAGAAACATAGAAGTCACAATGTGTATTGAACAAGGGTCAACAATTTATCTGGTGTCAAATACACCTGATTATCGGTGTGTTGTTTTTGAAAATAAGAAAATAAGAAGGTCTTATTCTTAAACACAATGAAGTTGAGCCTTCGAATGGAGGTGGGTAAGGGGACAATGGTCATCCAATATCATGAGAGTAACTGTCCCGTGGCCATTAGCAAAAAGGAGTTAGACAGGTAACTGACATAGCTTTGATGGCCAGCCCCCAAAATAAGGAATATTAACAGGCACAGCAGAGGAGGAAGGGGCAAGAAGATCTGGGGAGATGACCCATACCATCTCCTTAGGGGAAAACGAGGAGTTCCCCTATTTCAGCCCAAGGGAAGAACAAAGACTGTCGCTATTAAGATCACCAAAGACTGCCACAAAAGGGAATGGACCACTGAGATGTGGGAGTGTGCTGCCTCTAGTCCTTTATTTTATAGGATGGCTCCAGAATTGGTAAAGTGTTCTCATCTGAGACAGGTTGCATATTTCCTCTCTTTGTCAAATTTAATAATGTACTGCATCTAGACTACTGTTTCTCAATAAACTATCAAAAAATTATCAATTGACAACTGGCTACATTAACTGTGATCATGAACTCTCTCAAATCAACAGTAGTTTAGATTGAATCAAAGAAATTGATTTGGCTCATGTGATTTGCTGACTATAATGCCCTGTGACATTAACCTATTCATGGTAGATTTGGATTTCTCTCCATTCTCCTGTGGTCAGTTTTTCAAAAGGCCAGACAGTATAGTACACTTACTTCCTCTGATGTTCGTCAATTATTACATTTCATCGAAGTTTATACAATTATGAGGGGTATAGATAGGGTTGATGGTCGGTGTCTTCCCACTAGGATGGGGGATTTCAAGACCGGGGCACATTTTTAAGGTGAGAGGAGAGAGATTTAATAAAGACATGAGGGGCAAATTCTTGCATGTGGAATGAACTTCCTGAGGAAGTGGTGAATGTGGGCACAATGACAATGTTTAAACAACATTTGGATTAGGACATGAATAGGAAAGGTTTGGAGGGATAAAGGCCAGGAGCAGGCAGGTGGGACTAGTTTAGATGGGGATTATGATTGGCATGTACTGGTTGGACCGAAGAGTCTGTTTCCATGCTGTATAACTCTATGACTCTATATCAATGGTCCATCATTACTCCCAGCGTAGAACAGCTGTGCAGAATTTGGAGACAGCTATATCCTCCAGTTCATGCTACTCACAACTGACCCTGAAATCATCATATGTTCTTGCTCCTTCTAGGTGATTTAATTTTTCTTTGTTCATTCATGGGATGGGACCATTGCTGGTTAAACCAGCATTCATTTCCCACCCCTATTATCTTTGAGAAGTCATGGTAAGTTGCCTTCTTGAACCTCTGCAGTCCTTGGGGTGTAGGTATTTGAGATGTAGTGTGGGAGTACTGTTAATGAGGAAGTTTGAGGGTAAGTTTGAGGGTTTTGACCTAGTGATAGTGAAGGAGGAGCATAAATTCCAAGTCAGGAGGGGTTGTGGCTTGGAGGGTAACTTCCAGGAGATGGTGTTACCATGTATTTGCTCCCTTTGTAGGTAGGAGTGGTGTGTGAGGCACATACGGGGATCTATAAAGTTACTAGCCTTCTGTAAACATAAAAAAATCCCTATACGAGAAATACAGAAGTCACAAAGCATATTGAATGAACAACAGTTTCTAATGTACCCGATTATCAGTGTGTTGTTTTTGAAAATAGAAAGGTTTCGTTCCTAAAGCTCTTCCACAATTATGTTCATATCTGAATGTCACTGGAGATGAAGCAGGCAGTGTCCTTTAGAGAGAAATGTGGGCACTGCAGAGGAATACTGTGCTTTACTTCCCTTTCCAACTCTACTTTGATTTGGACAGATCCCATACTCCCTATTCCCCACCCACCCTCCACACTTTTGATGATTCACATTGCCCATAATTGGCTTTGCATGTAAACCTCTAATTGGTTGCACGGGTGATAACTGATGGTGGCAGTTAACAGTTAAAAACAAAAAACAATGTCATGGTGATTTGTTAGTGAGTTGGTGTGATATTTAAAAAAGTAGAGCTATTTAAGCAAAAACGAGTAGATACATCTGGGGAAAAAAAAACCCCAATAACAATAAGGCAAAGCAGATCCACCCTGCCTGAGCATGAGGCCAAGGTTCAAGGCGCACCTCGTCCAGAGGAGTGTAATAACATCGCTGAACACGTTGATTAGAAAATATCCATAACACTAATCCCCTTTATTCAAAAAAAAAGCCAGTGCCAGGGATGAGTCTGCAGAAATGTCTGTCCCAGACTGGGACTAACCAATGTATGTTGTGAATAGTGGCTCTATTTTGGTGTTCAAAAATAAACAATATTGCTTTCTGAAGAAAGGCCCCGACCCAAAACGTTTTCTGCTCCTCTGATGCTGCCTGGCCTGCTGTCTTCCTCCAGCTCCACACTTTGTTATCTCTGACTCCAGCATCTGCAGTTCTTGCTATCTCAATATTCCTTTCTCGTCAGGTTTCCCGAGTAATTGCAATCTTGATATTTCTTGCAAATTGTCCTAATGAGTGCAAAATGAAAAACTTTGACAAAATTACAATTTTTCGGCAGTATTTTATTTCTGTACTAACAAATAACTATTAGTGGTCCTACATTTGAACACAGCACTATAAAATTATTTATAATAATAGTCACAGAGCTGTACAGCATGGACACAGTCCATTTGGTATAACTCGTTCAGCTGACCAGATATCCTAAATAAACCTAGTCCTATTTGCCAGCATTTGGCCCATATCCCTCTAAACCCTTCCTATTCATATACCCAACAAGATGTCTTTTAAATGTTATAATCATACCAGCCTCCATCACTTCCTCTGGCAGCCCATTCCATACACACACCACCCTCTGTGTGAAAAAGTTGCTCCTTAGGTCCCTTTTATATCTTTCCCCTCTCATCTTAAACCTTTGCCCTCTAGTTTTGGATTCCCCCACCCCAGGGAAAAATCCTATCCATGCTTCTCATGATTTTATAAACCTCTATAAAGTCACCCCTCAGCCTCCAACGCTCCAGGGAAAATAGCCCCAGCCTAGTCTGTCTCTCCTTACTGCTCAAATCCTCCAACCCTGGCAAAATTGTACATGTTTTCTAAACATTCTCAAGTTTCACAACATCCTTCCTATAGTAGGGAGACCAAAACTGAATGTGGTATTCCAAAAGTGGCCTAACCAATGTCCTTACACAGCCACAACATGACTTCTCAACTCTTATACTCAGTGCACTGACCAATAAAGGCAAGCAAACCAAACACCTTCTTCACTGTCCTATCTACCTGGGATTCCGTTTTCAAGGAACTATGAACCTGCACTCCAATGTCGCTTTGTTCAGCAACGCTCCCCAGGACCTTATCATTAAATGTATAAGTCCTGCCCTGATTTGGCTTGTAACAATGGTAATGAACAATATTCATATAGACTTGACCAGTTTATACTTGAAAGGAAACAAACTGGTGAAACCTGAGCCAACTAGGGCATTTACTGCTTTTGTTTCTGATATGAATCATATCTAAGCTTTGAAGAGGCCTGATAATAAATATCCAGTTATTAGAAAAGAATCAAAGTGAAATCAGGATTTTGTCAAGGTAGCACAAGGAAGAATCAGAAGATCATTTGTCAGAAATCTATGCTAAACGTAAATTGGCTTACCCAGTGATGGGAAACTGGAACCATAGGGGATATTCAAAAATGTACCTCTCTGGCACAATGTATTATGCCTCAAGACCAGGGCATAGTAGGCAATGTACCAACTGGAGATAAATGGGATTCATGTAGTTCAGTGTTTGTTGGTTGGCATAGACATAGTAGGCCGAAGGGCCTGTTTCTCTGCTGTATGACTCTGTGACTCCAGCTGTTATGTCGGGCAGTTCGATATTGCTGCACAACAACCAATTTACTTACATGTAATTTGAAATTTCAGAATGCTGTTAGAAAGAAATGGCTTCACATGACACAGTACAATGCGATATTCATTTTCTTCCTTTGCAACTCAGTGTTGTGCTTTTTAAAAATTTACTTCCATAATTTCTCCTTTTGTAGTTAGATTTCCAAAGTGTTGTTGATCCAACTAATTCCCCTCTCTTCTCTAAATAAATACAAGAATATACAAGAACAAGGAGGTTACGGTGGAGCTATACATAATATTAGTTAGGCCACGGTTGGAACATTGTGCAGTTCAGTTTGCCACACTATAGGAAGGATGTGATTACACTAGAGAAGGTGCAGAAGAGATCCACCTGGATATTGCCTGGCCTGGAGCACTTCACCTATGAAGACAGACTAGATAGGCTGGGGTTGTTTTCCTGAAAGTAGAGAAAGCAAAAGTAGAATTTGGTTGAGGTTGAATTGGGCCAGACTAGACCCCCTGAAAATATTTTAAAAGGTAGTCTAGACTCTAACCTTTTCTTATTTTAAAAGGCAAATGTAACGTACTTTGCTCCAGATGCAATTTGATTGGTCAAACTGCTTGATATTAAGCAAAATACAATTTATTTAAACACTATAGTTAAAAGTACAACACAAGAAAGAAAAATTTGTAATAACTTTATTGGAAAATTAACAGAATACTGTAACTATTACTAATTAACTGTTCCAATATAGTAACATCCCATAAACACACCCCTTGGTGAAAAGGCAAATTCAGAAATCCGATTTTCTCACATGCAGTTCTCCATTCCAGGAACAGAGAACATCAAAAGACAATTCTGAGAGAGAGAAAGAACCCCAAGCTTCATTATTCCCAGCTACCATGAGACCAATTGCAGTCCATTCTCAAAACACCAATCCCAACAACGATTAGGCAACCAAGCAGAGACAAAAGATTGCATGTGGGTCTTTCCTAGAATTCATCGGTCAAAATTGCATCAAATGTAACGTATCTCTGCTACTGTCTTTTTATTCATATTGTTAAGCTTGTTAATGTCTCTAAGGTTAAGGTGAAGTGATTGATAGCTATTAATTGTTCATCACATACATATGGTAACACTGGGTGTGGAAGGATCTGCAAGAGTAAGTAGTTAATAAAATCTATCCACATTTCTCATCTTCTTTCTCAGCAACTGGCATCGATCCAGATTGACATTATCCACTGAGCCACTGATGTTTTTCAAAACTTAAATCATCAAACTGAATACAATTGTACATTTTTTATCTTCACATGCTCCATAAGGCACAGAAACAGGCCCTTCGGTCCAACCAGTGCATGCTGAACATAATCCCAAAATAAACTAGTTCCACCTGCCTGCTCCTGCCCCATATCCCCTAGTAGATTATTACATGGCTAAGTTACCATGGCAATTTGCCATATTACAATTACTAGCATTCTGTTGCCGCACCTGAACATATTACAAAATTAAAACTGAGCTAATGTATTTTTGTTCAATGCAAATTGAATGTGATCTATCTACAGTAGACAGGGGAGTGATTGTTTTTCACAATAATGTATTGTTCAGTGCTCCGGCAACAGCATTGGAAATATCAGGATTGCTACATTTACTTAAAAAACTCATCACGTTTCCAGGTTTACTGAGAACGCTGAAACTAAAAGTTTCTGAACTGCTGGCTACAATTGTGAGACAGATTGAACTGGCACGCTGAAATAAACAAATATTCTGATGTGATATTGGCAAGTCCAAGGCTCAAAATGTCTCAAAGTTCAGCTGTCTGTGGTAGAAATATTATTGAAGTCACCCTTTCGAAGTATCACCCAATTTGAGTGACAATTCTAATTTAAAATCTGACCCAAATGATGGATATAGTCCACTTGAATAATGAACGCATAAGGTGGAATCTCACCAGCACGCTATGTAGCTGCAGCACAATCTCCCTCTTTTTAAACTCAATCCCTCTAACAATGAAGGACAATATTCCATTTGCCTTCTTAATTATCTGCTGCACATATAAACCAACTTATTGTGATTCATGCATAAGGACATCCAGGTCCCTCTGCATAGCAGCATGCTGTAATCTTTCACTATTTAAATAATGTTCCCTTTTACTGTTTTTCCTCCCACAATGGATGACCACATGTTTATCAACATTGTATTCCATCTGCCAGAGCCTTGTCCACTCACTTAAACTATCTGTATCCCTCTGCAGACTTTCAGTGTTTTCTGTACACTTTGCCCTACCACTCATTTTAGTGTCATATGTGAACTTTGACACACCACACATGGTCCCCAATTCTAAATCATCTATGTAAATTGTAAACAGTTGTGATCTCAACATTGATCCCTGAGGCACACCACCAGTCACTGATTGCCAACCAAGAAAATATCCATTTATCCCCATTCTATGCTTTCTGTTAGTTAACCAATCTTCAATCTTTGCTAATACATTACTCTTAACACCATGCGCATTTATCTAAGGCAGCAGCCTTTTCTGTGACGCCTTGTCGAATTCATTCTGGAAAATCCAGATACACCACATCCACCAGTTCCCCATTGTTCACTGCGCTCATAATGTCCTCGAAGAATTCCAGTAAAATAGTTAAACACGACTTGCCTTTCATGAACCCATGCCTTATGGGGCAATTTCTATCCAGATGTCTTGCTATGTCTTCCTTGTTGCTAAGATTCAAATATTTTCCCTACTGCAGAACTTAAGCAAACGGGCCTGTAGTTACCCGCCTTTTGTCTACTTCCTTGTTTAAACAGTGGCATCACATTTGCTGTTTTCCAATCTGCCAGAACTGCGCCAGAGTCCAGCAAATTTTGGTTAATTACCATGAACACGTGTTTTATCCCCCCACCATCTCACTTAATACCCTGCGATGCATTCCATCAGGGCCAGGAGATTTGTCTACTTTTAGCCCCATAGCTTGCCCAACTCTACCTTTTTACTGAGAATGAATGTTTCTATGTCCTCACCTGCCATAGCCTCCTTGTCATCAATTATTGGAATGTTATAGTATGAAGTGGAAGACACAAAATACCTGTTCAATGTTTCAGCCATTTCCTCATTTCCCATTTTTAAATCCTCCTTGTTGAGGTTGGTTGGCTCGCCGAGCTGGTTTGTTGTTTTGCAGACGTTTCGTTACCATGCTTGGTAACATGCTCAGTGCAGCCTCCGATGAAGGTGTCGGTGTGTTTTCCCACCCGGTTTTTAAACTCTGGGGTCCATTGAGATGGATTGCCTCACTTCCGGTTTTCCTTCGTACTGGAATGTATATGGGGTCGAGGTCAATGTGTTTATTAACAGCATGCTTTGTGGAGTGCCATGCTTCCAGCAATTCTCGTGCTTATCTCTGCCTAGCCTGTCCCAGGATCTGGGTGTTGTCCCAGTCGAAGTCGTGGTTCTCCTTGTCCATGTGGATTGAGATGAGTGAGTATTGGTCGTGTCTTTTTGTAGCCAGTTGGTGTTCATGTACTCTCATTGTTAGTTTCCTTCCTGTTTGTCCGATGTAGTGTTTCTCGCAGTCTCTGCAGGGGATTTTGTAGATGACATTGGTCCGGTCCATGACGGGGAGTGGGTCTTTAGTTCGGGCGAGCAGTTGTCGTAGAGTTAACGTGGGCTTGTGTGCCACTCTGATGCCCAGCGGTCGTAGGAGTCTTGTGGTGAGTTCCAACGTCTTCCTGATGTAGGGTAGTGTGATGAGTGCGTCGGGGCGTGTAGAATCTTTCCGATGCTGTTCTTGTAGGCATCTTTTGACCCAGTTCTTTAGATATCCATTATCCTTGAACACTTGGAAGAGGTATTCTTCTTCCTCTTGGCATAGTTCCATGTTGCTGCAGTGTGTTGTTGCCCTTTTAAATAGCGTTCGCACACAGCTTCGTTTGTGTGTGCTGGGATGGGTACTATTGAAGTTCAGTACCTGGTCTGTGTGTGTGGCTTTACGGTGTACTTTCTTTTGTTGTTCCCCATTTATCTTGTGCTCTACCATGACATCCAGGAATGGGAGCTGTTTGTTCTTCTCCTCCTCTCTGATGAATCTTATTCCGGTGAGGGTGTTGTTTATAAGTTTGTATGTCCCTTCTAATTTGGTCTGTTTAATGATGACAAAGGTGTCGTCTATGTAGCGTATCCACAGTTTAGGTTGGATTTGCAGAAGGGCAGTCCTTTCCAGTCTTTGCATCACTGCTTCTGCTATGAGTCTGGAGATAGGTGATCCCATGGGTGTCCCGTTGATTTGCTTGTATGTTTGGCCGTTGAAGGTGAAGTGGATGGTCAGGCATAGGTCCAATAGTTTAAGTGTGTTGTCCTTGGAGATGGTTTCACTGCTGTCGTGTTCTTGTTCCAGTAGTGTTGTCATTGTTTCCCTTGCTAGTGGTATGTCTATTGATGTGAACAGGGCAGTGACATCAAATGGTATCATGGTCTCTTCATCCTGCGCAGTTAACACAGTGGACTCGAAGCGCAGGCAAGTGTCTGCTTCACCCCGAAGGTGTGCACCTGGGGACCTTGGATGGTAAGAAGGAAACAAACGAGTGGGTGTTGCACCTTCTGCGACTGCAAGGGAAGGTGCTGCGGGGGACTGGAATTGCAGGAGTAGACAGCAGTGATAACGCACCAGTTATTTTCCACAGTTGAAGATTGCTGCTGACAGTAACATTCAAGGTGACATCCTCCCAGCTCGGCACAAGGTTATTCCCCGCCCCCTCGTCCCCCCAGCCCGGGCGGAGGCACGTGCGGGCAAGGCGGGGGGACGCTGACCCGTACGCGCTGACGTTAACCCCTGCGCGGTGGCGTTCTCCGACGCTAGACACGCCGCGCCCGGGGCAGTTAATGGGCGGGGCCAGGTTGGAGGTGGGGGGCGGGGTTTGGTAGGCTCCAGGAATAGGCGGTGGAGGCGGCTGTCGGACGGTCAGTGTTGGGGTGGTCGTGCTGTTAGTGCAGGCGGAGGCCGGGTGGCTGGCTGGCTGCTTGACTGATTTCGGAGCTGAGTTGTGGCGGTTGGAAGAGTATCCTCTCGCCACCTGCCCGTCATTTGTGAAGAAAGGACGAGGGATGGACGCTTCTAATGAAGGTAAATAAAACCGGGCCGAATGCAGCTGGAGCTTTGAGGCGCCGCCTGGTTTAAATTGGTCCACGAGCCGTGTATCCAAGGACAGTGTGTAATCTCTGCTAATATGGGATTATATCTCCTCTAACCAAGGACCACCATAATCCGGCTCTCTTTTTTTTTCTGTTGCGTGATCCTAAAAGGAAAACTGCGTTCACCCCTTTTAGTGATCTGCCGTTTTGTTTACCGCCTGAAACAGACTCACACCTTGAGGGGGTGTCGGTGCCAGCAGATGTCTTAATTATTCACGTTTTTCACTTGAGCTATCGGTAATTTGCTAGTTGCTGGAAGTACAGCAGTGTCTTTTTGAGATTTGATGTTCCAATTTTGAGGCTTTCACTCGTGTGACGTGCTGGTTGTTTGTAACTATTGTGCCATATTTTGGTTCTGGAAGAGGATGTGTTTAAACTGATTCGCAGTGAACAGCCCGTGATATTTCTTAACTTCCATTTACAGATCATCTGCCAGTTATTTTGCACAATTAAAGGTTGCAGCAAGTGTACGGTACATGGTATAATGCCGCCTACATGTCAGTAACTCAAACTCAATGATGTTGCAGTTCCAGGAGTTTGCTTTAGGAAGTGGTCTGCCTGTCCTAATACATTTATCAAGTATGGCTTCAGTCTGTGAACACCTTGGCATATATGTGAATTTGGGGCATTTGGCTAGTAGTGGCAGAACTTATTTCTTCTAGAAATAAGTGCTTGTCATCACCGGGATCTTGTATATTATTGCATTAGTTTCTTGCCAGTAGCTTTTGGATTGCAAAAATAGCGTCTTTCCCCCACGTCCTTCTCCACAACTTTTTATTTCTGTCCTGCAAATGGTGACTTTTTTTTTTGTCCAATCTCTGGTACCTTGTGTATTCATATTTGTGCGATACCGTGTCAAATGGGCATTTGATGTTGGTTTAATTTACTCAGCTGAGATGGTTGTCAGACTAATTCTGCCTTCACCTAGTGTGTGTCTTGAGCTGGTTGCTGTATGATGCAAGAATCTTTCAGTTGTTAAAGAGAAGCATTCCCACCCCCGTCAGTTGCAGTGGTTTGCACTTAATTATTTCGCCTGACCTATTTTGCTGGAAGTAAAAGCTGGAAGCATGATCAGTTAATTATTGGAATTACTCTAACATTAAAAAGAGCTACTTTGCAAGTGCATGTTGAGGGTATTTAAGAGACCCTGCTATTTTATATTGGCCTAAACTTTTCTTAACTTGGATAGAGAATTTTTTTCACTTTGCCTTTTGTATTAAAATGTTACTTTCTTGGTGTTTGCTTAGAATTCACTGGATGAATACAGGTGAGGAAGGGTGTTTTATGTACATTTGACTTTTTCTTTCCAGCAAACATTTCATTCAATTATTTCTTGATTTTTTCCATCATCTGATGTTTTAATTTCCATTGTCCTAACGAGAAATACATTCAACATGTTAATGTTTTGATTTGTTATGAATTTGCTACTTACTGGTTTGAACTATTATTACCTTGGATTTGTTCAGTTTAATTTGAGTTTTCTTTCTAATGTACTCTTTTCAGGTGGTTTACTACCTATATTGCAGACTTCCACGAGATTTCCTTTCAGATCTAAAAGTTAAAGTTCTAAAATTGAAGGAAGCTGACTGGGGGCGGATGTTTGCAGGTAAAAGGACAGCTGGAAAATAGGAAGCCTTCAAAAATGTGTTGAGGAGAGTCCAGAGACAGTGTATTATTACTTTTGGGGTGAAGGGCAAGGCTAGTTGGTGTAGGGAATGTTGGATGTCTAGAGAAATTGGGATTTTGGTCAAGAATAAGATGGAAAGACAGCAGACATTGAGTGAATCCCTAAAGGATTATAAAGGCAGTCGGAGTATACTTGAGAGAAAAAGGAGGGCGAAAAGGGGACGTGAAATAGCTTTGGCAAATAGGGTTAAGGAGAATCTAAAGGGATTCTACAAATACATGAGGAAGAAAAAGGTAATTAGGGAGAGAATAGGGCCCCCTTAAAGATCAGCAAGGCTGCCTATGTGTAGAACCTCGATGGGGGAGATACTAAACGATTATTTTGCGTCAGTGTTTACTATGGAGAAGCATAGAGAACGTGGGGAAGTAAATGGTGACATCTTTGAAAAATGTCCATATTACAGAGGAGGAGATGTTTGCCATCTTAAAAAAAAACCCACAAAGGTGGATAAATCCCTGGGACATGATCAGGTCTACCCTAGAACCTGGAACTCTTTAGGAAGCTACAGAAGTGGTTGCTGGGCACTTGAGATATTTAGGTCATCAGTAGCCACATGAGGTGCTAGAAGGTCGGCTAATGTGCCACTATTTAAGAAAGGTCGTAAGGAAACGCCAGGGGATTATAGATTGGTGAGCCTGGCGTTGGAGGGACAGGATTTACATATATTGAGAATGGCAAGGACTGATGAGGGTAGTCAACATGGCCATGTGCGTGGGAAATCGTGTCTCACCAACTTAATAATAGAGTTTTCTGAAGAAGTAAGGTTAGATCACGTAATACAAGGAGACCTAGCCATTTGGATACAGCACTTGCTCAAAGGTAGAAGACAGAGGGTGGTGGTGGATGGTTGCTTTTCAGACAGGAGGACTCTGACCAGCGATGTGCCACAAGAGTTGGTGCTGGGTCCACTGCTTTTTGTCATTTTGATAAAAGATTTGGATGTGAACATAGGAGATATGGATAGTAAGTTTGCAGATGACACCAAAATTGGAGGTGTGGTGGTTACCTCAGTACAATGGGACCTTGATCAGATGGGTTAACGGGCTGAGGCATGGCAGATGGAGTTCAATTTAGGTAAACGTGAGGTGCTGCATTTTGGAGAGGCAAATCAAGGCAGAACTTATACATTTAATGGTAAGGTCCTGGGGACTGTTGCCAAAAAAAACCTTGGAATGCAGGTTCATAGTTCCTTGAAAGTAGAGTTTCAGGTAGATGGGATAGTGAAGGTGGTGTTTGGTATGCTTACCTTTATTGGTCAGAGTATTGAGTGCAGGAATTGGGAAGTCATGTTGCAGCTGTATGGGTCATTGGTTAGGCCACTTTCGGAATACTGCGTGCAATTCAAACTTCCTTGCTATAGGAAGGATGTTGTGAAACTTGAAAGCATTCAGAAAAGACTAGGAAGGATGTTGCCAGGGTTGGAGGGTTTGAGCTTTAGGGAAAGGCTGAGGCATTTTCCCTGGAGCGTTAGAAGCTGAGGTGTGACCTTAGAGGTTTAGGAAATCATGACTGGCAGGGTTAGGGTAAATAGACAAGGTCTTATCCCCGGGGTGGGGGTATCCAAAGCTACAGGGCGTAAGTTTAAGGTGAGCGGGGAAAGATTTAAAAGGGACCTAAGGGGCAATGTTTCCACACAGAGGGTGGTGCATGTATGGAATAAGTTGCCAGAGGATGTGGGGGAGGGTGGTATAATTACATTTAAAAGGCATCTGGATGGCCTTATGAATAGGAGTGGTTTAGAGGGATGTGGGCGAAATGCTTGCAAATGGGGCTAGATTAATTTACCATATCTGGTTGGCATGGCTGAGTTGGACTAAGGGTCTGTTTCCATGCTGTACATCTGACTAAGTTAGTCTCCATGACCCGGTTGTTTCATATTGAATTCATGTTTACCTTCCTTAATTTGCAGGATCTCAATGTTTGTCTTATGTCATGGTGAGTAAACGTAATCTACCACAAGACAGGTGGTACAACTACAGAACTAAATGGTTTCAGGACAGCTTCCTCTGACCAGTATTGCACTTTTGTACGGTTCAAAATTCATTTGCAAAAAACAAACTTTCTGGAAAAGCTCAGCAGGCCTGGCAACATCTGTGGAGGAGAAAACACAGTTAATGTTTTGGGTTCAGAAGGAACCCGAAACTTTAACTTGTTTTCTCCTCCACAGTTGCTGCCAGACCTGCTGAGCTTTTCCAGCAACTTTGTTTTTGTTCTTGATTTACAGCATCTGCAGTTCTTTTGGTTTTCAAAGTTCATTTGCTTTGATTGCTACTCTATAAGCTGTTGACTATTGAATTAACTAAAGGCTACCTGAAGTGGACTAAATAAGAACTGAAAGAACTGCACATGCTGTAAATCAGGAACAAAAACAAAGTTGCTGGACCCGAAAAGTTAACTCTGTTTTTCCTCTCAGATGCTGCCATACACACTCAGTTTTTCCAGCAACTTCTTATTTTTGTTCCTGAAATGGACGAATGTGCCTTGATCTTAGCTGCATGCTGGCTATTTTTCAAAAAACTGAAATTCCAAGTGCACTGGAAACTTTGGCCTGTTGAAAATGGATTTTGAAGATTTTAAGCTTTGTTATTTTATTAGGAGTTCAGAAGAATACTTTGGTGCTTAAGAAATGAACTGACAAGTAACGTTTACAGAAGCTATCCTCCTTCCAGCATGGAAATGCTGAGTGGAATGACCCAGGGGTTGCTTTTGAAACCTTGATGTTTTCAATTGGAGTGCAGAGGTGGATTCAGATGACCGGTCTGAATTGATCAAATTTGCAAATAGTACCAAATTTGGAAGCAGTTGATTCTTAATAGACCACTTAAACTGCAGAATGCATTCAAAATATCTAGGTAGGTTGGTTTGCTTTAGTATTTCCTTCTGAATACAGATGTGTTTTATATTGTCAAACTGATTCATGAATTTTACTTCTGGTAGTTCCACTTTTTGCATGTTCTGAAAATAAGACAAATAAGTTTCAAGTTGTTCATGCTTATTTATTACCCTTTTTAGAAAATGCACAGATATAATGCAGAATGTTAATTGTCATTTAATAAATGCCTGATCTGAGGATTATAGGTGGAAGCTTTTGGCCAAGATCAGAAACAGAACAACAATGATCAATAAAAATTTGTTGATAGGATCAATGTAAAGAGGTGAGCCTAACAACCTGATCATGAAATTTGGAGTTCTCAGGAGTCAAGACTCAACATCAGTTGTTTCTCTTCACAGACGCTGCCAGACCGCTAGAGTTTCTCTAGCATTCTTTGTTCCTGGAGTTGTCATGGTTAGTATAAGTTAATGTCTCACCGTGGGGTGACTTGGTTGAAGTTGTTTTTGGTGAGGAGCAGCAGAAACCACACACACACACACACACACACACACACACACACAACAGCGCTCTGCAGCCTTTCTCCACAGCTACGCAAACTAAACTATTGTTTGAAACATATCATGTAAGTGAATACTTCGACCATCAAAGCAATCCTTTGGACTGAAGAGCCCTCTTTCCAGACATGCTGATTTTACAAAGAAACTTTCTTCTTAACAAAAGTGCTTTCAGCTTTTATTTGGGAACATGAATAATTTAAACCCCTTATTGAAATAACTTGTAGACCTCTTTATTCATACCATGTTCAGAAATGGGCAGCTATGTATCCAGTTCTTTTAATGGGTATATTTCAGCCATACCTGATAGCCAGATGCAGAATGACTCAAGGAGCAATTAATTGTTGACAAGATATTGGTCATATCCTGGAAATTTTTTTTTAAGGTTCTGTCCATAATAGGAGGTTATTTTCTCCCTCCCCTGCCACCAAACAAAAAAAATTGTTTCTCTTGTTGGAATATTGTGAATTATTGCAGCTGCTGTGATTGCATTTGTTCAGTGCCTCAATGAGCATTATGGGTGTACCTACACCAACTGGACTGCAGTGTTTTTAAAAAAAGCTGATTATCACCTTTTCAAGGGCTATTGGAGACGAACAATAGATGCTAGTATAGCCAGCAAAGGCCACAGCTGATTGTCACCAAGGAGACGCTCTGGGCCTTTTTCCAACTGAACAGAGGTGATTTAATGTTAATTTTAAAACTAATTTTTTAGTTTTCAAACTAATGTAAAATTTTGTTTGGAATTAGAAAGATATTCCCTTTTGACTTATTGAAACAGTTTTTATCCCTAAAATTATCGGGCAACTTTTTAATTTAGGATGCTATCTTTATATGGTAAGTGTTGTTGCCGAATGGAATAATTTGATAGGGTGTGGCTGATGCAAAGAATATGGTTTTTACTTTGGAGAATACTGGATTTTGGAAGTAGAGAAAGATGCCAGGTGGAATGACTGGTTGTGGATTAGTTTTAAGTCACTCTTTGCAGACGAAGGGCTAAACAGTGGTTTTGAGTACTGTGCTGAACTTTTTCCAAATGTTTCTTTCTAAATACTCGATAAATAGTTCCCTACTGTATTAAAGGCACACATGATCCAACAGGGTAAGATTGGTCCCACAATAAGAATTCTTGCATCTGTATTGTGTAGACATTTGGCTGAAGGTAGTACTTGCGCCTTTTCTTTTTTTTCTTACTTTTGCGTCATCCTTTCTATTAAATAGCATGCTCCTTTGTTAGTTTAGGAGAAAGTGGAATCAGTATTGAGGATGGGGAGAACAAGACCTGTGTTTAATTGTGTATTTCTGCTCTTTTATTGTTAATGAAGATGTTAAAATCTATCTGCAGTGTCGTAAATCTCTTGACATTAATTATTACATATTTCTGTGCACTGGCATTGCCTTGCTTTCATGCCTTGAGGTGTGAGGGAAGTAATTTTTTTAAAACAACTATTAGTCATTTGATAGTTCGGTGAGATGTTGCATTAATTCATTCCAAATACAGTGCTTGGTCTACGCTTTACTCCTCCAGGCATTTTGCAGAAGTTATCAATCAGCTTCAAATTAAGTGTCCGTGTATTACAACCTTTGTCCTAACCTGTAGTGTGTTTTAGACTGGATTTATTTGTTATTGCTGAAAATGGTTGTTGGTATGTGTTAGACGCAATAACTAGTCTCGTGTTGATTTTGGGGAAAAACCTACTTTGGTTGATGCAGACAACGCAAATCCTGTGTGAGATTTTTCCATTCTTTTTGGTTTATCTTTACACATAATGCCTTTCGTACTACTTCGATCAATATCTAGTGTCTCATTGCTTCTGCCAATTGATTTGAATTGACGTTCCCACTAATATTTGGCATTGGCTAATGCATATTCAAATTTATGTAGGTTCCTTTTTTAAAACATTACACATGAGGCTGCCTTTAATCCTTAATGTTATTTTGACTAGATATGAGCTTTGGTACCTCAACCACTTGAAATTTTGCATTATCTCTACACACAGGCCTTAAATTCCAGCTAAAACAGATGTAATGAACCAACATAATTACTTTATTTGACCTATTCAGACACCGTGTATATCTGGGGCTTTTGGACTTGAACCTGTCCTTCTGGCCCAGAGGTAGAACATTACAACTGCATCACAAGATCCTGGCACCCTTAATTATTTAGCATAATGCAGATTGGAGTTGGTATTTTCACTTACAGTTCCTTAATTGTTCAATGTTTGAATCCTGTTTGATTTACGCTGTTGGCGGGACAGCATGTGATGGGAATTGGTGCCAACAGTGTGAGGCTCATTCCGTGTTCTGACAGGGTTGAGGTTTGGGACTTGCCTCCTCCTCCCACCCGTGGACATTGTAATGTTGTCAGTTTGACATGGGCAGATAACTCTCGAACAAAGAGAATGCTTCTGTCCGTCCGTCCGTCTGTCCGTCCCCTTGAAATTTTCGTTTTTTTTCGTACTGTGTTCTGTACAGCCATATGGTATGCAGCTAAAACTTGGGCTAAATTCTAAAAGAATTGAAAAATCATTTTTCAACACGTCATTGATTTCCAGATTCTGGAATAAGCAGTTGGATTAAGGCCCAAATTATTATGTACTTGGCATAAACTTGCTTTATATACATGTGGGACTTGTCCAGCTAAATTATTTCTTTTTTTTTTTTGAGGTCATGCAGTCAGATCACATGCTTATTTGATTTTTTAAAAAATCTTGGTGACGCCTTCATGGTACTGTTGTCAACAACCTCATTTGTTCTATCTAGTTCATTTATTTATATTTTAATTGGAAATGCATAATCTGTAGAATTGATGTGAACTGATAACTTAAGGGAATGGTTCACAAAAAGAAACTAAAATGTAGATGCAGTGCATTTGGCAGGATCTGCGTAGACAATTGCTAGTGCATTCCTGTTGCAATTTTCAAATTAGAAACAAATCCTGTTTTGATATGCCTTGTGGTGATATATGAACAATAAGCATAGTACCTGGGTCGCTTTTATTTTTGCTACCTTGTTTGCTTGATTATCCGAAGTTTTTAATCTCTGAAAGCTACCTTCTGTGGAGGAGAAAAGGACCCTCCGTGTTTATCGGCTCCAGGTTGCAGGAGCTTCCTAGTGGCTCGTACCTGGCAAAGCATTCAATGTTCACTAGTGCCCACCCTATGACCATGTATGTCTGCTCCTGGTTCCTAGCTGATTCCAATCAGAATCTATTGGAGTAAAAGGCAAATTATGGAGAGTTTTGCATGCTGCCAGTAAGTTTGAGTTGCCTGTGATCAGAGGTGTGATTTCTGGATCGTGACCACCACGTGAGTGCACATGGAGAAGCAATAAAAGCAGCATGTGGTAAGTGTACACATTTTTTTCCTGACAACACTTTTTGCATTTTGCAAGTATAAAGACAAGTTTCAATATTTCAACAACTTTTATACTTCTAATGAAATGTCAGTGCAACTCCTACATACGCTTGTTATTTTTAAACTTGACTGTCTCCTGTTCATCAGCCAGTCCTCCCTCTCTAGCGTATTAGCCCAGAGCCAGGAGTTCTAACCTTCTTTAGTAACTCTGCATGCAATACCTCTCGGATCCAAAAATGCATTTGGTAGTTATTCCCCTTATCTACCTTGCTTGGTAGCCTTGAATTCTAGTAAATTTGTCAAACGTGATTCCCTTTAATGGAACCATGTTGACTGTGTTCTTCTACTTTCTTTGAAATGGATTTCGGGACTGTCCTAATAACTCACATTAGGCGAATTGGTCTGTGATCTTTCAATATAAACTCCTTGATTAAAGAGTCCTTTCTTTAAGTTGACTCTTAGTGGTTTCTGAAGTTTTTATCCCAATCTTCTGGTCAGCTACTATCCTGATAGCATAGTTCCCTTTTTTCCGTGTTTGATATGACCATTAATTTCTTAACAGCAGCTACTGCATTCTTCTGAGAGGCGTTCTTTCTCGTTGCGCTCAAGATATATTGCAGTGTTCCATCTAAGCCATATAGGTGTTGGGAAACTCTGCCCAAGCCATTGGCATGCCAATGCTTAGCTTCTGCTTATCGAAGCTACTCTGAGCACAGACTAGCGTGCAGTGGCAAGGAAATTTGAGGGTCAAGAGTTATGAATTATGTTCTAAAATGTCTGCCACTACTTCTCTCTACCTTGTTACTTTTTATTTTCCCAGTCCTCTTTAGCCAGCAATCTTCATACCTTTGTAGTAACCTTTACGTTTAAGACACTAGTTTCAGATCCAGGTTTTTCCCTGAAACTGAATATGAAATTGTCATATCTGACTCCTGTATGTATGATTCCTTGCTGTGAGCACACTGACTTGTTGCTCATTTTGACATTGAAAATAGCCTATTCCATGGTGGCCTCCTCAATATATTGTTATAAGCAAGTGTCCTGAATATGCTCTGAACAATCTTCAAACTAATTGTTGTTAATTTGATTCAACCAATCGAAGAGTAACATAACCAAAGATAATTGCAGTATCTTTCTTGAACACAAACTTTTTCTTAAGTTATGTTGACTACTCTCCAGCTCCCTGTTATTGCTACATACCCAAAGGCAAAGTCACTGTTTGTCATACCTTTTTGCATCTTAAGTGCATAGGTGACGTACTCCGATGCAATCCCTGTGAGGGTAGCAGGATCACTCAAAAACAAAATCGAAACATTCTAAAGTACCTCACAACAGAAAAAGTTCCAAAATTTTAACTTGCTTAAAACAGTACCTAGTGCACGCGCATATACTACTTCTTCGTCCATTCAGTGGTTGTCTGCAATGCAAATTGCCTTTTTGTAACAAGTGAATTGCACACTTTACATCTGTAGTCATGCTTGGAATTATAGCTTCTTTACTTCTCTGAATTGCCTGTTTTGTACCTAACTGCTGCTCCTTGAAGGCCTCCCGTTGCTGTTTGTGCAAGTTGACTGTGCACGTTTCATCCCTTATAACAGTGACTACACTTCAAAAAAAGTAGTTGAAAAGGTTGTGAAAGCACTTTGACATGCCCAGTGACCATGAAAAACACTGCACTTTAGGATATTTTCCAGTCAACCTGTTGAGAGATGTTCAGACCCACCTCTGAAGCAGGTGGGACTTGAATACCGGAGAGGGGACACTACCTCTGCGCACAAGAGGGCAGGGACATTGCCACTGCATCATAAGATGGCCCTGAAATAAGATCTTTATCTGCCATTTTCAAATCCAATCCACCGAGGCAAACATTCTGCCAACGCAATGAAATTATCTCTCCATTGATTTGAGTATTGATTTCCGTTGCCCTTCACAATTCTTCTGAACCAACTGATGAATTAATTGTATTTTTGGTCAGGAAACCTATAACACTGTTGCAGTCCTCTTACTGTGTTTCCTTTGCAACTATATTGTCTGGCAGTTTTTCCTACTTCCTGCTCTCTGTAATTCAGAAGTTTAATTAAGCTTTGGATTTTTACTTGTGCCATACCTTTATCTGGGACTTGCAGGTTCCTGGACTTTCGTATATTCAGCAATAAGCCTGTCACGGATTAGGTCGCCAAATTTCACATATGAAGAAAAACCTTGCATTTACAACGTTGAACCTTTTCATGATCTGATATCCTGAAGTATAGCCACCATTTTATTGTAATTTATGGTAGCCAAGATTCCACAGCTATTAAGTATTGGCATAGAATAATTGTACCCATAAAATATTTTTGGTGTTCTCAGATGGATGCCTTCTCTCTTTATCCTTTCTAATAATTTCAATGTTATTCCGTGTGTGTTTTTGCCCATGGTGCAAAAATTGTTTTGGATTTAATATGGTGATTCTCTCTATAATTCCTGGGAATTATCTATGGTATTTAAAGAAAACCTCAATTGTCTGCTCATCTCTTTATTATAATTTCAATGAGGTTCTGGCACTAAATTGCTCTCATTTTTATATCAAGATGAGTGTATGCTTCAATCAGGAAGTACACCAGATTCAATCTTGGTAAATAGATTTGCATGTACGTACCAATTGACTGCTGACAATGTGCAGATTCGGATGTCAGTTATGCAACATGGTAGCAGATGCCATGCTTTAACTCCTACAGCTGAATAAAACAGTAAACATAACTTGCCTACCAATGCTACTTAAAAACTGATGAACTACTTGCAGGTTTGTTCTTGAAAAGGTTGGAAGGCTAAGCCCAACAACCCTAAAGTCACTTGAACATTTTGTAGTGGAAAATCTACAAAAAGCTATAATCTCAGCCACATATGGGTTAATTAAAATAGTGCATCTTTGTTAAAAGCAGATTGTGATTAACTTGATTTTGTTTTGGATCAAAAAGAGAAAGCTGATGAGGGTAATGCTGTTGACGTGTGAATGAACTTCAATTGGGATGTGACAAAGCACTGCATAGTTGCCTTGCCAGGACTGGGACACTGTATTGCAGAGGTGTCGGTGTTGTGATGATGTCACTGGATTAGTAATCCAGAGCCCCAGGTCAATGTGCTGGAGATATGGATACGAATCCTGCCATGGAGATGGTAAAATTTGAATTCAACACAAAAAATGCTGGAATTAGAAGCTGGCCCATTGGCAATTGAGTCAACTGTTGTTTTAAAAACTCATCTTGTCCACTAATGTCCTTTTTCAGGGAAGGAAATCTGCCATCCTTACCTGGTCTGGCCTACATGTAAATCCAGACCCGCAGCAATGCAGTTGACTCTTAATTGCCTTCTGGGCATCACTGGCTAGGCCAGCATTTATTGCCGTTAACCTTTTTTTTATAGAAAATCTACCCAAATCTCACAACAACGGTGAATGGTGGTTTCCCTAGGGTCAGGACTAGAGGTACTGCTTTTCTTTATCTAAACGAAATGACCTAGACTTGGTACAATATTAAAAAATTACAGGAAGCATAAAATATGAAATGGTTATGAACTGTGAGCAGACAAGTAGTAGGCTTCAAGAAAGACATGGATACAGGAATAGGATAAGTGGCAGGTGAAGAGATGAAATTAATGCAAAAGCTGTGAAGACTTGTATTTTCTACATATTTTCAATGAGTTCCTGACTGTTCTGGAACACTTGGGAACATCGGACTTAAGAGCAGGAGTAGGTCATTTGGCTTTTCAGCCTCCTACGACTCATGGTTGGTCAGTTTGTGTTCTCGGTTCCACTTTCCTGTCAGCTTATCATTACCCCTAAATCCTTTGTCCACAAAAATCTATCTGATTCTTCCCTAAATAAATTTAAAGACCCAGCCTCCGCTAGTTTCTAGGAGAGGGATTCCACACTCAAACAAGATCAAAATTCTCATCTGCCTTTTTTTAAATTCACTCTCAATATAGGCATCGCTGGCTGGGTCAGCATTTATTGGCTGTTCCTAGCAGCTGGGCTGCTGCCTTGAACTGCTTCAGTCCATCCACTGGAGGTAAACCAATAATGCTCATTATTGGGCAATAATGGGAGTAAATGCCAAGATCTTGACCCAGTGATGTTGAAAGAATGGTGATATTTCCAGGTTAGGATGGTGCACAGCTTGGAGAGGAACTAGCAGTTAGTGGTGTTTCTACGTATCTGTTCTCTTCCTTTCTAGATGGAAGCGGTCATGGGTTTAGAAGGTGCTAACTAAAGAAACTTGGTGAATTTTATGCAGTTCGTTTTTTAGATGCTGCTCACAAAAGCGGCTGTGTATTGGTGGAGGCTATGGATGTGGTGCCGATCAAGCAGGCTGCTTTGACCAGAGTGGTGTGAAGATTTTTGTGTTGAAGCTGCATGTATCCAAGTAATTGGAGTATTCCATCATACTCCTGACTTTTGCCTTAAAGATAATGGACAGATTTTGGGAGTCAGGAGATAAGTTGTTTGCTGTAGGATCCATGGTATCTAATTGATACTTGTAAGTACAGTGGCTACGTGGCTAATCCAGTTCAGTTTCTGTTCAGTGGCCACCCCTAAGGGTGTTGAAGGTGAGGTATTTTGTGATGATCATGTAATTGAATGTCATGGAGTGATGATTTGCTTGTTCCAAATGAGAGAGGCATTGGCTGGCATGAACATGATTTGCCATTGGTAAGCCCAAACCTGGATGTTGTCCAGTGTTTCGGTATTTGGGCGTGGACTGCTCCATAAATGCGGAGTTTTGTAAGGTATTGAACATCCTCACCACTGACCTTTTTAATTATAGGGCAAGTTATTTGTCTTGCAGCTGAAGGTGATTGGACTGAAGACACTAAATCTTTAAACCATGTGCCTAGTTTTAGTCTCCCCATTTTAGGAAACATCCTTGTATCTGCCAGTTCAGCCTCCTTAAAATTGTGTTTTAATAAGATCACTTCTCGTTTCTCTAAACTCCAATAAATATAGGTCCAACGTCTCCAGCCTCTTTCTAAAAAATCAGTTTTATTTCCAGAAATAAGTTATGAATTTTTCTGAACTGTTTCTAAAGCAATTGTGTCCTTTCTCAAATGAGGAAACCAAAACACTCCAGATGAGATCCCATCAACCATGTTCTGCAATAGGAAAACCTTCCTCCTTTTCTGTCCCGTTCACCTTGGGATTAACAAAACATTCCAGTTGCCTTCCTGTTTTTAAAAAAATAAGTCTTGCTGCAACAGAAGATCAAGGGACACTTATATGACCAAAAGACCTCTGCAAAAACTGCCAATTTTCAGCCATTCAGCAGACAGCAACAAAAATGAGTATCCTTTCTCACATCTGCAATGTGGGTGAAATAACCATGAATTTTAATATACCCTCCAACTGTACTGTGGAGTGGAAAGATTCAAAACAATTTGTGAAAATCACCAGGCTTGCACATACTAGATTTATGGTCCTAGACTACGTGCCTGACTTAAGGTTAAAGTTTACAGTAATTTTCAGACTTGCAACCATGCTGAACATAAAGCTCTTTTTAGGAGCTTTTGTGTGTCTGTGATAATGGTTGGGTAGGTGCTGTCCTTTTTAATACTTCTGATAGTCAGTTGGTGAAATAATCCAAAACCAGTTATTACTTGAAATATCTTTACTTGGAGTGGGGTAATAAAATATGTGCCCCCTTCATTCTACTATTTTTTTTTTGTCAGTAAGGTAGTAGTATTTCTTTAAATAGTCTATTCAGGCCATGTTATGGTGCAACTCCAGTGCAAGCAGGAATTGAACCCAGACTTTTTGGCCCTGAGGTAGGTGTTCTACATGGTCTTTACAAATAATGTATGGGTTTTAAACAACCTGATTGATAGGGACATTACCCACTGTTCTGCATGACCCTTTGAGTGGGGTTTTAATCCAGAGTTTCTGGCTTGGAAACAAGAGTGCTATGTAATGAGGCATAATATGTTTGAAGAACCATGTAATCAGTGCCCTCCATCTGCGTATACAGAATTTTCAACAATGTGCATAATAAAGAAGGTTGTAAAGAGCAGTGAATACAGTGTACTGATTTGAAAGAAATACACTTGCATTGGTTTTTTTCACCTGGCAGGAATGATTTGGGCCATGCATGGAAATCCTATGCATTGATTCTGATCCTAGCAGAGGACAGAATTCCCTGTGTGGCTTCCAGTTTGATTTTCAGTACTGAAATTTTAAATATGACATCGTTCTCAATTTAAGTATGATACTTTCTCTATTGTACATAGCAGCTTTTTCACTCTCGGCTCCCTTTCCTGATCTTGCTCATCAAGGTGCCCCTCTATGAGAGGCTATGAATGTCTTCCAACCGGATCTGTATCCGGTTTGGTCTCTGACATACGATAGCTGATTGGAGGAATATCACACTTATCTAGTGACTAATCCTTTCCAAGAGAATTTAATTGCAGTATTTTTTTCATGCTGCTACTTATGAAATAAGGTTATGTTGAGCTTGGCTGTAAGGCAGGAAAGATCCCATCGTCGCATGGTATCACCATTAAATGTTGATTTGCCCTTTCACATCTGGGGCTGTTGTTCTTGGAGTATTGAATTCACTTTTTGTGAGACTTTATCTTGTGGTCTTTGTCTCTTAGCTCTTTGCCACTGTTCAACAACAGTCATTGAGCACAAGACAATCTTTATGTTGCCCACAGTTATGGGGGAGATGATGAAATAAGATTTTTCAAAATTTCCTCTGAAGGAGGAGGCCACAAACATATTGGAAACTTAGGGGCTCATACTTGTCTCCCAAAAGAAGGTGGGTTAGTGTTGTGTCAAAGGTTAATATGCAAAAATATCCAGCAGGGACCCATGTTACATATTTGAAACTACCTGTGATGTGATCATCGTTCAAATCTTGGTTTTATTCATTCATGAGATTTGGGTCTTGCTGGCTAGGTCAGCTCTTAATGCCCATATCTAACTGCCTTTGAGAAGGTGTTAGTGAGCTTTTGCCTTGAACCATCCCACTTCATTTAGTGAAGTAGACCCAGTGCTTTAAGGGAGGGAGTTTCAGGATTTTGACCAGCAACATCGAAGGAATGGCAATATTCAAGTCAGGATGGTGAGTGGTACGGCGGGGAGTTGACAAGTGATGTTCCCATGTATCTGTTGTCCTTGCCCTTCTAGATGGTTATGGTCATATATTTGAAAGTGCAGTCTAAGGAGTCTTGCTGAATTCTTGGAGATGAATGTATCTTGAAGATGGTACACAGTTATTACTGATGCTTGGTAGTTAAGGGCATAGATGTTTGTAGATGAGATACCACTCACGTAGGCAGCTTTGACTTGAAGGATGATAACTTCGAGTGGTGTTGAAGCTGCACTCGTCCAAGCAAGTGGGAAGAATTGCAGCACAAGGAATTGTGCTTTGTAGATAGATTTTGGAGATTCAGGAGACGTTACTCACGGAGCGTTTCTGGCCTCTAACCTGGTCTCGTACACTGTGTTAATACGGCTAGTCCAGTTTCTGGTCTATGGTAATTTGCAGGCTATTGCTGGTGGAAACTACAGCAATTGGAATGCCACTGAATGCCAGCAATCAGTCACCACCACCTAAAAATTGCAATCAGGATTCTTCCGCAATTTCTAACAGCATATAGTGATGAGCTTTGATTTGAATTCTGGTGCTGCTTCTAAGCTGCCTTCTCAGTCTTGCCCTTCCGCTTTTGCTGAAGCTGAACAAATATTAGGCCTTTGCCAAGGGTGCAGGATGAGGGGTGTGGATTTAGGAGGACCACCATAACTCCATTTGCAACTTTAATTTAATGTTTGTCTAGGGTGTAGGTGAGGAATTCATGGAAAAGCTGCATATGATTGTGACTTGCTGTCATCCACTGTGGCCTTCGTGTCCCTGAAGCTGCTTTCCCTAAACCGGCACTGCCATGATTCACCAACATTTAAGTCACTGTGTTGCGATGTTGGATTTATCCTTTTCCTCAGTGCTCTCACTTCTCTGATATGTGCTGTCTTGTCTTGCAAGAGACAGTAGAACATTATTAACTCTTGTGTTGGTGTGTTTGGGTAATCTTTGTCAGAGTTGAATGTCTTGTTATATGGAGGCATGGAAAGGTATGTGATTGATATGCTTTTGGTCTGCATGGATGAGGTGCAGTGTAATCCTGATGGGAATGATTCCTGAGTAAGTGTCAGGTTGTGGTAGCACATGCTCGATTGGAGGCTGTGGTTGAATTGACCAATGTAAGTGGTTTTTGCAGTCCTTAAGTGACTACAAGCCCTTGATGTTCCACTGTTCGAGGAGAGGGAAACCAGGTAATTCTAGATTAGTTAGCCTAGGATTTGTTGCAAAATTACTGGAGTCAATAAAAGTAGTGACTGAACCTTTTGTAACTTGTCAGCTGCTTGGAAGAAACAAATATGGATTTGTAAAGGTTATGCTATGTCCGAATTTTTGCTGTATCCTGTCTCAATTTTGGCATCCTGGGAAATGGTGTAAGGAGTCTCTGATTAATTTCAGACCCTTTTCTGTGGCCAGCAAGTCTGTGTGTGTTACTTGAAACTGGAGTTTTTGATCCAAGCGTAGGGGCAGTACCAGTTCTGAAGAAGGGTCATTGGGGACCTGAAAAGTTAACTGTTTTCTCTCCATAGGTGCTGCCAGATCGGAATTTCTCCAGCAATTGCAATCCTACTGTATCTCATGATCTGATGACTAATGGGCAGATTTGCCAGGCATTGTCAAATGGTATCCTGTAAGGTACTACGTTGGAGTCTAAACTAGTCACCATATAATTTAATGTCTTGGATGATGGGGATATTTAGATTTCTGGCTTTTTATCCAATGTTATGAAGGAAGGCAATATTGTGCGCAGTGTAAGAAGAATTGTAATCTTGTAACAAAATATTTTATAGGCAAAGTCTGTGGAGAGAAAAATGTGACATGCATTTCAATGTAGACATATGAGAGAGCATCTATTTTGGACGTAAAATTACTGTACCTGTTCCTGACATTTTGATACAAAGCGCTGGAGAAACTCTGCAGATCTGATGAGATGGTGTCCATCAGTGGATAGTAAATCAATGAAGAATTTGAAGACGTTAGCTGTGCTGTCATAGATGTTGCTCGACTTGCTGTATTTTTATTTCAGATCTTCAGCATCCATAGTATTTTGCTTTTACTTTACACATTAGTATTGCGTAGCTGGGGTTTTTTGAACCTTCACTGCTAGCTTTTAACAGTTTAGAAAGTAATTCACATCATTGCTTGATGCTTCAAAATTGTAAACGCAGGGCCTTGCTTTAATACCTGACGAAATTCGGTATCTTTTATCCTACAAGGTTTGTCTCAGTAGTATGCTGGAATGTTGAGCTGGGTTGCATATTCTCATCTTGGAATGTGGTTTGAATGTGTGACCTTCAACTGTCATGACATTGCACAAAACTGAACCAGGCTGATTCTGATTTGAATTTGAGTTCAAATTTATTGGGGCATGTGGTTAAAATCAGAATTGGAAATCAATGTTTTTTGCTATGTAACTCCTTAATGCAAGCAGTTCTCATAGTGAACATTTTCTTCCCTTGTTCTCATTTTACCCTCACTACCCAAATATTACATTGTTCAGCACTTTTTCAGACTAAATATCATTTTAGTGCATTTTTTTGTTCTTGCAATAATCTCTACAAATGTTTGATCTTGTCATTTTTTTTAACAAGTATAATACACGTGTTCATCAGTTGATTTTTAGAGTGCAGCAAAGAAACTGCAAAGAAATATTAAATGTGGAACCTGCTTTCCTAGTTACTATCTTGAACTGATTTGTGTTCTCCAATTCCCAAAATGAACGTTTTCTCATTTTGGTGCTGCATGGCTTGGTGGTCCCCTTGGCTAAGTTGATCACTTCATTTGATCAATAATATAAAGATCCAGGAATATTTTTCTGATAAGATAGAAATGTTTTGCTGTTACCTTCAATATAAGTACAGGAGAAATATTGGAGCAGAGTGTTTAAGTTAACCTCTAAATCAATCCCCTCACGGTTAAAACAGGATACAGATGGGCCTGATTTACAAATATCTGACTTAAGAAATTTTGTATCTTGGAATGAGTGATATACAAATTAATTTTAAAGATCCACTTGTACTCATCCTGCATTGTGTTCCAACTTGCATACAAATCAACTTGTGAATATACTCCAGAATAGAACCTGTTAACAACCTGGGTTCTGCCTGTATAAGCAAACCAACCATCCAGCATTAGATGGTATCAATCGCTGGATGTTAAAACAATGAAGAATTTGTGGATATATTACTTAGGGGCCAAAGACATTGCTTTGTGGTAAAAGCTCAAGGTAAGGGAAAAATGCCATTAATTTGGGCCAAGTGCAGATTTGATTTGCCCACCTATCAGAATTTTTAATTTTCTTTTTGCAATGCCTGGCAGAACAGCTCTCAAGCTGCTCTCTACTCCAAGTCGCTGTTGACCTCTGCACAAAAGAGAGGTGCATTGTTTAGTCTGCTGTAAATAATTTGCCTTTTTCTTGTAGAGAAGCTGAAGTGAAAACTGCTGCACTTTCAGTGATGCTAACCTGAACATTGAGGTGAGGTGAACATCATCGATGAGGTGCAGGAAGCAGGATGCCATGTTTGCATAGAGGATGGGGCAAGAAATTCTGAAGTACCTCCGCATTAAGGACTGGGAGCAGAAGCCCAGGAAAGTCCACTCCCGGAGTATGGATCCAAAGACTTGGCAGCAGTGCCACAGTCTTATTGACCTCTTAATGCATTCACTGAGTAAGCACTTTTCATAAGGCATTAATCGCAGTCATTGCACCACAGCCTCTTGCATTGCTCTATGCATCGCACTCCTGTCACTTACCAAAACACCCATCCCTTACACTTTGGGCGCATGCATAATCTCCAGATGCTCTACCTTATCTTTGTATGCCTACCAATTCTGGCAACCTCTTACAACTCTCACTGCTTTGACATATTTGTAGTTACTTAGCTGTGACAGGTGCATCACCCAACCCACTGCTTCATAGGCACTGATTTTCTGCCCCCTCTATGAAGGGCAAGGTGGCACATAATAGAAGGGAACAGAGCAGAGTGGTGGAAGGTAAGGACATGATGTGAATCCTATGGAATTGATCACTATTTGTCTACATCATGGGACCATCTGTGCTGTATCTGGGAACATTGGACTGTGAGTGCATGTTTCTGCATTTTGCCCCAAATTCCTAGCACAGCCGCCTTCTGTTATCTGGCTGATGAGAAACATTGATGGTGTGACCATGGATGACTTTTTTCATACTATCCCCTTGCGTTCTCCACTCCACTCCTCCCCCAACCCATGGCATTCCCAAAACCAAATATTCCTTGGAGTTCCTACTTGGAGACACCCATAAGCTGTCACTTGCCCAACCATAGAAGCCCTAGGAGGAGGAACAAAACAGGTTGAGATGTAGTTCCATCGCTTGATTACACCCTCAGACACCAGTGCAGTACCTTACTGCACTTACCTTGGAGGCTTGAGAACAGCGTATGGTGAATCATATTGGCACGAAAGACCTGGAATTGAGCCAAAAGTAAAAGGATGTATTCTGTGCTGGTTTAGAGGAGGGTAAGGTCACTGAGTTCAAAGAGACAGATTGTATAAATAGTGTCTACAGGAAGGGAACATAACACTTAGCTTAAGCTGGTTAAAATCAAACCCAGGAAATCAACCTTGAGTATGGAATTGCCTTTCACAGAAGATTCACGGTTCAAAATTGTGATTTTTAATAATGAAAATAACTTGATCAAGTGGTTAGGATATTAAACGATACAGAGAAAAGCACAGGAAATTGGGATTATCCCAATTATTATTATCCCATTAGCAAATGACAAGACAAAGTTAGCCACTAATGACTGATTCCTGTCCATGTTCTCTCTAGTTTCCTTTAAATGTGCAAAGTTACAAGACTTAAGTTCTGCTTTCTTGCTGAACAGATAAGGGGTGAATTACTACTCTTCAAAGTGTCTGGTAAGGAATGCTGTTTGCACCTGAAATCTGATGCTTGGCAGGAAAATATTGAAGAATTAATTTGTACAGAAAATTGCAAAGGCTTGGGCACTAAATTAATACTCGTGATCCAACAAAGTTCATCTGATTGCTTTGCTTTTCTCTTTATTATGAAAAGCCACTTGTATCCAGAAATGTGATTTTTATCTATAATTTTAATCTAAGCACACAAGTACTATTTGTTCATATACTTGGTTTGTTGTTTTGAAGCAAATTTGTCATGCAGGCTTGCATTAAGTTTCTGCCAAACTTCATTGTTGGGTATATTTGTATCTGTAATCACATTATTTTAATTCAATCTTTTTTGATGGACAAAATTACTTTATTGCTTGCAGAGGCTTGAGTTGAATAAGAGTTGATACTTAGTTGAACAACTTGAAGAATTAACTGGACTTCATGTATTTAAAACAAAACCAAAGTACCTTGCCAAATGCAATTATGATATCTGTATTAACTTTACCAGTCTACTTTTAAAACTAGCTTGTAAAACTAAGTTTAGTTTTTTATTCATTTGTGATTCCAAATTATAATGGAAGTTTTCATTTAACATCTTTATTTTAAATCCAGTTTAACGTGCTTATAGATGGTTCTTGCAGTGATCTGCTTTACTTCTGAGTACATTTATTTTTCACATTTAAGGTTTGAAATGTTTTGTTCAAAATGTGCCTTTTCAATTTTGTTTGTAGAGGGATTACAATGAGCAGGGCTATCATTGTTAAATATTAACATGAATTCATAGTTACAATTAAAGATTAGATCATATTTTGAGTTTATTCCCTGTTTATCTTCATTGGACAGCTTTTATTTTATATTAAAGGACAAAACTTTAATTTGTTCATAACAACAGGTATGTTGAATTTAGCTTGGAATTTTGAGAGTAGAGTCAGTGAAAATTTCACAGCTAACAATTTTGTTTTCTCTTAAAACTTATTATCCCTTTATGATTCAATTAAAAGGACCAAAACAGAGACCTTTGTGTGAAGGCAGAACGGAGGTACCAAATGTATGCTTTGAGCACTTCCTCTTCTATGGATATCAGTGCAATGTCACAATGAAGGAAAATGTTCTAGTGAAATTGGATAGGGTAAAAATGAGGTTAATGGTAAAACTTCATATTTCCCCAAGTAGTATGGCATCGCTCGAGGTGCAATGCACTTTCGATTCCTAAGGAAATTGAGTTATTGACTAAATATTGACTAAAGTTCATTTTCTTGCTATTGAATTAATATTAATTTTCATCCAAGTCTAACTGCAAAGCTTTTAATTGTGCGTAGACTGATCATCTCTATATGAAGTCTGTGCTAAAAATACTAGAATTAATGAATTTAAATGAGTTTTACAGGAATATTTCTAAGGCTACATGTTTTGGGTTAAATAACAACTGAAAGAACTGCCGATGCTGTAGCTCAGGAACAAAAACAGAAGTTGCTGGAAAAGCTCAGCAAGCCTGGCAGCATCTGTGAAGGAACAAATCAGTTAACCTTTTGGGTCCTTCCTCCGAACTGATGGTAGCCAGGAAAATGTTTCTATATATGCAGAAGATAGGGAGGGGGTAGGGAGTAAGGCATATAAACCAACAATTTCCTAGCTACCATCAGTTCTGAAGAAGGGTCACCGAACCCGAAACGCTAACAGATTTTTTTTCTTTTTCGCAGATGCTGCCTGACCTGCTGAGCTTTTCCAGCAACTTCTGTTTTAGCCCATGTTTTGGAGTAATATTTATTGCAATATTAAACAGAACATGTATGTATTTCATAGTTATGTGATTCGTCCTTAACAATGAGTCTTGATCAAGTACCTGAACATTTTCCATTTCTGATCTGTAGGTTTAATGTCTCATAGATAACTGCAATGTATTAATTGTTTTGATTATGGTTGAGTGTCCTAGGCGGAAAGCATTGATTTGGGTTGTCATTTGAGCGCACACAGGCACTTGCTGACACAGGAGATTGCAGTTGGGAGTTAAACCTGTAACCTTTCAATTTGCATAGATCTATTCCAAGTAAAAGCTGGCTCTGTTTTCTTTCTTTACTAATTATCGAAAAATAACTGTTTCTGCTGCTTGTTGCAGGCCTGTTGCAAGGTGATCCAGCACCCGAAATTGGAGAAGATGCTGTTGCAACTTCTGACCTTGGAGGTGGAATGACAGATGATGAGCGAGAAGAGCTGACAAATGAACTTGCTAAAGTAAGAAATGCCAGTTTTGAAGCTGACAAGAGTTTTCTGGAAGGTTATTTCCTCTCCTCACCCCCAAAATATTTGATTTAATTACGTTGTTATCATTTGAAAAAAATCAATGCAATTTCACCAAGTTCAGAAAAAAATGCAAAGTGCATTCTCGTTTGTTTTTAGATCTTCAATGTATAATCAATTATAAACCCGTCTTGTATGGTACCCTGTTACTTAAAATAAGATGGATATGTGGGCATTCACATACAGTATTACAGCAGTGGTAAAATGGAGGTGTTGGCACTGTCACAGAGCAGGTAAGAAACTGAAGGGATTAATCACCTGTCTTGAAAATAAGATTACTTTTTAGAATTCTGTAGCTGATAAAATACAAGATAATATTGTTTCTGGAGTGTTTGGCTATGTGATCTGTGGGTTTGTTTAAATAAGCGATCAGTGTGGTATGATTTTTAAAAACTGAAGCTTTGAACAATAAACCTAGGGGACCTAGGAAACAAAGGAGACAAAAACTGAATAATGGAAAGCAAGAGCTCAAATGTTTTGAGTCTGAGCTAGAATCACACAAGAAATAACTCATTAGCTGGTTGCCAACAAGCAGGAGAATTTGGTTTGGAATTCCACAGTGGATTGGTTTTATTCTGAAAAAGAGCATTAGTACTGTCATCATGGTTGCAGTGATATCTGGAGAAAAAGGATCAACAGCAAAAGCTCAAAATATGGATTGCATTTGTCACAAAATATTGAATATGAAAAATCCTTGTGCAGTCGTTGAAAACTATATACTTGAACAGCTATGTATCAATGCACAAAAGATGACTCTTGCTGAATTGTTAAGCATTGAATTCTTAAGAATGACAGCCTAGCATTTGGTGCAATGTTTCAAAAAAAAATCTACACTGTTTACCACTCAATTGTGAAATAGGTAAAAATGAAATTGAAGCACTTTCTCGTTGTGACCGCTTTGAAAAAGCAGTTTTGAGATCCATTTTGTGATTTATTTATTTTTTTTTTTGCAATAGGCTTTCAAATTATACCTTACAAGAATGTTCTGATTCTCACAAGATGTGTCAGTACTTGCTGCCTTATCAATATGAGTTGGTATAGGTTAGTCATAGGAAGGCAGGTTTCTCCTTTTGAGGTACGATTTGAATTAAGAATCGGCTTGCTTTTAAATGCCATCTTTCATTTTATCAATGTCTGACTGCTTGAAAATTAATAGTTCACTTTAAGTGCAATTACTGTGCACTGGTAAAGCAGCTGCCAACGTGTGTACAGCAAGGTCATCCAAGTGGATTTAAAAAGTTTGATATATCTGCTTTTGGATTTTGGGATTGGCAGATAAACTTGAACTTCAGGCTGATTAGAAGAATTATTTTGATTTAGAGCTGTTGACCATAACTGTAGGGTAAATTTGTCATACTTGTTATAAGGTGACACCAAACTGCAGAAAAGAGTCTTCTGAATGAAAGGAAGTGAGCCTGTTTTAACAATGTTTCACTACTTTAACCTGATTACTCAAATGTTATTTTCAAACAGCCCCACAGTACGTGGGTGGGAATTGCCTTTGTCTAGGAGTTGCTATGTGAACGAGGAATGATACTTGTCTGATCAGTGTGAGCTTGAAGCAGACTTGACAAAGGTGCTTGGCTGTCGTTTACAATATAGCATGCTAATGAATAATGTTTGCATTTCTGGTCACTGCTGGCGTTGTCCCTTGATTGTAAATTCAGAGAGTTGAGCTGAGTATCGGTCTTTAGCTCCATATCCAACCTTTGTTTGAATTTTTTGGTAACTTTTGTAATCCTGGTTAGGCTGCATGTACAGTACCAGTAGTGTTCAGGGCAGGTAAATTTGAGGAAGAGGGCAATGTTAAATTGTTTTTGAGGTAGCATAGCAGAATATTCCAGATAATCATTTGGAAACGCATTTGCAAGAAAAATGAGATTGTTGTTTATCTGTGAATTGACAGGCTAAGATTCTAACAGTACTTAACATGAAAAGTTCTAATTAACACACGTATTTGCCGTTAGCCCATGAGTCCAGCAAAGCCCAGAAGATCATATTTATTTTAATCCTATCCACCAGTCAATCTTGTAGAGCCTTCACTGCTGTTTCTGAGTATGCCCTGTTCCAACTGAGGAGCCAGAGTAAGATTGGCCTTTTGCAGGAGCCAAACTTATTTGGGTGTTCATGGGCTCCTCTTGAGTCTTTCTTGAGGGTTTTGAGTTCTGTGGCTGCAATTTGGTTTTGGGGCACATTTTTTAAAAAAAAAATTATTTTTTAAATTCTCACTCACTCCCGTATCGGGTGATGCTGTCACATAGTAACAGTACCATCTGTGTCTGTGTTGATACTTGGGATGTTTGGACCCAGAGCAGAATTGGAATAATTTATCAGTATCCTCAATTAGCAACTCTACATTAAAGTTAAAGCCACAATACCACACAAGCAAACTATTAGCTTCCTAGATACTACAGTATTTAAATTCGGGCAAGATGTACATCAACAAAACGTTTTCATTCCAAAATGACCGACCTACTTCTATACATGAAAAGCCATCACTCTAAATTCACTTTCCACAGTTATGTTCATGCATTTTTGTTTGAGTCATGGAGATGTACAGCATGGAAACAGACCATTCGGTCCAACTCCTCCATGCTGACCAGATATCCTAAATTAATCTCGTCCCACTTGCCATCATTTGGCATCCCCTCTAAACCTTGCCTATTCACACAGCCGTCCAGATACCTTTTACATGTTGTAATTATACCAGTCTCCACCATTTCCTGTGGCAGCTCATTACATACACCCACCACCCTCTGCATTTAAAAGTTGCCCCTTAAGTCCATTTTAAATCTTTCCCCTATTTGTAAGGCAAAATATTGGGGCAAGAGAACAGGTGGTGGAAGAATGGTTGCTGTGGAGATATCAATCCTCTAGAAAAATAGAAAAATCTTGATTTCCTGTCAGCAGGTGGAGATGCAGAAATAAAGTCAGGTGTGTTTTGTATGTTTTGAGCTTCACACCAGCTCAGCAGGTTCATGCTTGCAATATATTTGAACTCATTAACATTAAAACCTCTCTAAATTGCATCCTGTTTTTTTTTTAAATACAGGTGCAATATTATTTCACTGCATCTCAAGTCTCGGTTTAAAATTGAATAGTGGATGATCATTATCATGGGATCTACTGAACCCATTTCTAACCTATTGCCTTCTGAACTGACTGCATTGTGCTGTCAGATCCAATCCTGATTTTGAAATTAAACCTGCCAACAAGGGTGCTGCAGCCATTGTCAGGCATACTGACCTCTGAGAGGTTGAGTGCCAGGTCTTAGTACCACCTCATATCTGCCCCTGGAACATGACCCCACTTTTGAACATCAGGCTACTGTCTATGACTGTCGCTAAACTCATCTCCTCTGGGGACCTATTGTCTCTGCCTATTCCTGCCCCACAGAACTAAGTTCTCCCTATCTTGACTTGAATTTTATTTTTATCCATAGTCCTGTCTCTTTCCACTTACATCTACTATTTTTCAGATGCTTTAGTCTGTTTCACATTTCAATTTTGTGAGCACCAGCTGCCACCTTTTCCCCAATTTTGTGCAATCCCTCTACATGGGCAACCCCCATCAGGATGGTCTCACCAACTGAAAGTACTGCTGGAGCTATGGTTTGATGAGGCATTACTTCTGAAGATTCAACTTTTGGAATAATAGTAGCAGAATTCTGCATCACTTTGGAGGAAGACCTGAGGTAGAAGTGTTAGATGGATGGCTACTGACTGGAGTAGTGATGATGAGTGTACCAATGAACTTTTGTATCTAGAAGATTCCAGAGGGTGACAGCTGACACCTGCCATCTGCAGGATCCTGTTTCTGTTGAGGAAAGTTCTAGAAGTTTGGTCCAGTGACATTGAAGGAATAATGATGCTGTTACAGGTCAGGATGGTGTGGCTTGGAGGTGAACTTGCAGGTGGTGTTTTGATGTATCTCTTGCCCTTGCAAATTCTACCATCTAGAAGGACAAATTTGCAAAGGGCTGTCTTTGATTCCTTAGTGAATTACTGTAGTGCATCTTTTGATGGAACACGTTTGCCACTGTATTGAAGGGAGTCAAGTGTTCAAGATGGTGGATAAGATGCCAATCAAACTGGCTGCTTTGCCGTGGATGAGTGTCAAGCTTTATAAATGTTAGACCTGCATTCATCCAGGCTAGTGGAGAGTATTCCAACAGATGATTGACTTGTGCTTTGTGGCAATATGATTAGAATTTATTTTGCTATCTTCTCCCTGGGGAGCTCTATAACATAACTGGTACAAAAATGTGAGGAGGAGGATGAAGTCACTGTTAAATATTAAAATTCTTTTAATTCCATTACTCTGCGGTGTTGAACTCTCGTCTGTTTTATATCGTAGGTGGAGGAGGAAATCCAAACGCTTTCTCAAGTGCTTGCAGCTAAAGAAAGACATGTTGCTGAATTAAAGAAGAAGCTAGGATTGACTCCATTACATGAACTTAAACAGAATTTGTCAAAAAGCTGGTTAGATGTACAATCCTCCACAGCGTAAGTGCATAGTATGGCAACAGCCAATAGAACCATGAATTGAGTAAATGCGCAGAAAGGCTTCTCTGCCTTTTAGTTGTTTATAAAATGGATTGGTAGACAGTTTGTTCTTCCATCTTTTGTTCAAACTTCTGATGAAAATGAATAACATTTGCAACTAGGAGAAAATGACCTGAGATTAATATTCCCTTTTTAAACTTATACAGGTTCAAGTTTTGAATTTTGCTTCAGATTTCTCCTCTTTCCTCTCACTTGTATATGCCGTCATATACAATGTTGAAATTGCTGTATAGAAATTTTGCTGTTACGTTTTGCAGTTAGTTATCACTGCCACTTTTAAATAAAAGTTTGAGACCAAGCCCATTCTATAAATGTAAACAGAACATGTTTAAAGTTAGTCACTTGCACTGTCTGTCTTGGTTTCAATTTAATACTTTTGAAGAATGCCCACAATATGAGTGCCTCTTCTTCTCTGCACCTGAATAGAATAGGGAAAAATAATCTGTGGCCAAGTGGTTTTGTAATCTCCTGTTTCATTGCATTTTTCCCCTTTTACTGAAGTCAAGATGAAGAACCAGATTACTGAAGAATCGAGTTTTGTTCTTTCTGTGGAGTGGCAACCTAGTTTTTTTAAGTCATTACGTTGTATGTGGTCACTGAGTAAATGGCATGGCATTATACATCATACCAATGTTTTCCCAGTAGCTGACTAGGTCACTTTCCTACTTTTTCAGACACCCCATCAAACCTACACATTTCAGGTTTTTGGCCATCTGTCCTAGTCACCATAATAGGTCTGGTGTTTGAGGCTAATGGCAGGAAAAGAGTAAGTTGAGAAACTCTGAATTGACGTACTGGAAGTTGGTGTACTAGTTGTGACACTGGACTAGTCACTAGTCATGATTTCAGATCTGAATGTTCATTTTCACAAATTGCTATATAATCTTGACTGCAGAGCTTATCCAGCATATAAAGACCAAAATGATTCATCGTTTTCCTTATTCTATGAAAAGCTAACATCTTGTGTTAGCTAGTGATCTAGCCAGCCATTCCATTGCATAAATTATTACTTTTTTTCCATAAAAGCATACAGCTACCATCTTCTGAGGGCAGGTACAGATGAGCAAATCTTTGCATTGAGAACCAGTCGAAAGAAAATCCAGAAAAGTTTGGGTAAATCCAAACCAGTAAGTTGAGCCATGAAGGCAAGGAAGAACTATTCTCTACCACCTCAGTTGCAGCTTATTCAAATGCAACTGAAGACATAATGACCTGAATTTAATTCACATTTTGAAAGTGGTGACATTTGTTTAAGCTGATTTTTGAGTTCACTGGCTACTTGCTTTCAGTTTTCAATTTGTGTAGTGAGACACGTTTTGTATAGTGTTTTTAATGTGATAAAACTTCCCCAGATACTTCAAGTGTTGAAAAGCAAAATTAGACTTTGAACCCTCGAAGGTGATGTCCAAAAATTTGGTTGAAAAGCTAGGTTTTAAGGAGCATCTTGAATCCTATGGGCTCTCAAATTTTAGTAAGGGATTTCTGGTTAAATGTCAAGGCAGCTGAAAGTTCAAGAACTTATTGTACAGCAATAAAATTAGGAATGTTTATGAGGCTACAAGCAGAATCCCAGATAGTTGTGAGGCTTTAGGTGATGAGATTGAGGGAGGGAGAGGCTGTAGAGAGATTGGGAAAGCAACGATTTTAAAATGCTGCCCTGTGTTATTACTGAGCCAGTGTAGCTCAACAAATATAGGGCAGATAAATGAGCAGGATCTAGTGCAAGGAAGGTCTCAGACAGTGGCATAGTAACATAAACAGCTGTTAGATAACCTTTTATAAAGGTTAGAACCCAGATACATCTGGGAGTGATTTGGAGCGAGCAAGCAAGCCAGCCAAGAATTAAAGGAATACCATAAGGGTCTCAGCAGCAGATGTGCTGAAACAGGGGAAAAGTCAAGTGTTTCTAGTCCTGGCAATAGCTAACTTTATAGCTGATGCAGCTGTGTGGTCATGAACATACTTGAGTCAACCATGACCTAGCTGCAAACAATCTGGCATCATTGTTTAATATGGCACAAAACAAGCCAGTTGGCCTAGATGATTTATCCTAAGTTAAATACCTTACACTTACGTATTGAACTGTATTTTTGCTCATTAATGGAATGAGGATGTCGCTGCCTAGGCAGCATTTATTGCCCATCCCTAATTGCCCAGAGGGCAGTTCAGATTCAGCCACATGTAGGCCAGACCAGGTAAGGATGGCATTTCGCATCCCTAAAGGACATTAGTGAACCAAATGGGTTTTTCCGACAATTGACACTGGATTCATGGTCATCATTAGACTTTGAATTCGATAAAATATCTGAAATTAAATTTCCACCATCTGCCATAGTGGGATTCAAACCTGGGGTCTCAGGATTAACAGTCTAGCGATAATACCACTAGGCCACCACCTCCCCAAATGCCAATCATTATTTGCTTTGTATGTTCACACTGCAAGTTGATTAATGGCTTAGCGATAACAAGGTGTAGAGCTGGATGGACACAGCAGGCCAAGCAGCATCAGAGGAGCAGGAAAACTGACGTTTCAGGTCTATACCCTTCTTCAGAAAATTTAGTGAACCGGATGGGTTTTTCTGACAATTGATACTGGATTCACGGTCATCATTAGACTCTTAGAAAACTCCTTGATTAATGGTTTGTTGTTTTATTGCAGTTGTCAGTGATAACTGACACCCCTCCCCCAAAATTGTCATCACGTTTAAATTCTAAAGTGTAAATCATTAATATAAGTAGTCAACAGCAGAGTTCGCCACTAATTCTTGTAGAACATCACTTCTTAAAAACTGAAAGAATTGCGGATGCTGTGCATCAGGAACAGGAACAAAATCAGAAGTTGCTGGAAAAGCTCAGGTCTGGCAGCATCTGTGAAGAAAACAAAAATCAGTTAACGTGCTGGATCTGGTGACCCTTCCTCAAAACTGATGGTGGCTGGGAAACCGTCAGTTTATATGCAGAAAATAGGGAGGGGGTGCGGTAGGGAGTAAATGAAAGAATAGAAATGTCTAACGAAAGAAGAACAGTTGGACAGACAAAGGAGTTGATAACGATCTGGCTGGGAAGGTGAATAGTTAATGGGGACTATTAGTGACTAACAATAGGTAGTGTGTAGTGGCAGGCAATGTGATAAGGCCTGGTGTGTGTGGTCGGGGGCTGGAACATGGGAGAGGTTAGGCCCTAAAATAATCGAACTCTATTGAGTGTGGAGGGCTGCAGTGTCCCCAAGTGGAAAATGAGGTGTTATTCTTCCAGCTTGTGTTGAGCTTCGCTGGAACACTGCAGCAAACCGGAGAGACAGATGTTGGCCAGGGAACAGGGTGGTGTGTTAAAGTGGCAGGTAACAAGGGGTCTTTTTTTTGTGTGAGCAGAACATAGATGTTCTGTGAAACGGTCAGCCAGTCTATGCTTTGTTTCCTCTACGTAGAGGAGACCACATTGTGAACAACGAATGCAGTAGACTAGATTCTGGGAAGTGCAGGTGAAGTGTTGCTTCACTTGGAAAGTATGTTTTGGAGCCCTTGGACAGTGGGGAGGGAGGAGGTAAATGGGGCAAGTGTTGCGTCTTCGCTGGCTGCCGGGGAAGGTGCTGTCGGGTTGTGGGGGGCTGTTGGTGGTGAAGGCTGTGTGGACCAGGGAGTCTCGAAGGGAACGGTCCCTGTGGAAGGCGGACAAGGGAGGGGAGGGGAAGAGGTGTCTGCTCGTGGCATCTTCCTGGACGTGGTGGAAATGGCGCCTGATGGTCTTCTGGATGTGGATGGTAGGTAGGGACAAGGGGAACCCTATTGTTGCTGCAGGAGGCAAGAGAAGGGGTGAGGGCGGAAGTACAGGAGATGAGTCAGTCCCAGTTGAGGGCCCTGTTGACAGTGGTGCTGGGGAATCCTCAGTTGAGGAAGAAGGTTGACATTTCAGAGGCTCCCTTGTCGAAGTTGGCCTCGTCTGAACATGAGATCACTTCTCATCTACCACACTAACTAGTTTTGTTCCCTCTGGATTCTGTCTTGAAACCAGATAGTAACCGTTCTGCCATTTGTGCACTGAGTCCATTTTCTAATGTTATCCATTTGTCTATTATAAGACATCTTACCAAAGACTACTTTGGTAAAGCAGATGCAATTTATCTAACCTAGAACAGTTATCAGGGAGGGGGATGGAATGAGTAGCTAGGAAAGTCTGGAGCATGGACTGAAGATGATGGCAGCCTCAGTCTTCCCAGAATAGGGAGTCCATAGTTCGTATCCCTTTTTGGCATTGTTTTGTTTTTAACCTTGTTATTTGGACTGGAAATTGAAGCTACACTCAATGTTGTTTTCTGCAGGATGTTACCTGACCTGATTGGCACCACTGAAAGCAACCATTCCTTTTCTCAGGCTGAACACTGCTTCCTACTTGTGGCCTCACACCACGCTTGCATGACTGCTTGAGGTCTTCAACAGCAAGTTCCACCAACTTGGCTGTTGATTGTCTGCTTGAGCAGCTGCTTGATCCCTGGCTAAGTTGTAGCTATCGCCTAACAGCATCCCCCGAGAGGCAGCATAGGCTGCTGCTGCCCCTCAGGATCTGCCTGCTCGCAACGAAGCTGGCCCCTGTAGTTTCAGCTAATTCTGAGTTCAGTCTTCAAAGATGTCCTAGGCAGTGGCCATGATGCAACAATAAACAAATGCAGTGCAGGTGGCCTAGAGCTCAATGAGTAATGACCCTCAGTGCAAATGTTGGACAGTTGCTCCTGGGCCTGTAGGAGGTAGTGAGAGTAGAATGTTTCATTTTCTTTCAGCATTTAAATGTATTTCATTTTTAAGTTAATTTACAAATGTTGGAATTTAGTCATTTCAAGTACATGTAACACACTTTCAACCTAGAAATTACAAATATAATTTTTATTTTGCTGAGGGACGCCTTATAGAAATGAACTCCTATTTTAGCATTGATGTTTAGGAGAATCAATGCTTCATTTAGTTTCTTTTTTGACTTAAAGTTTCAATTTTCTGGATTGGAACCCCAACTTTTAAGTGAGGATACCCTGTACTTGATTGAAGGATATTTATCCTCCTCCATTACAGAATGTCATGTGGTAAGTAGTCTGATAACTTCACAAGCAGTGAGAGTTGGAGTTAGATGTTATCAGTGCACGTGTAAAACTAATGCTGGGTTTTCAGTTGATGACTGAGGGGTAGGGTGTAGATGAAGAATAGGAGGGAACAGATGATGGACCATTAAAGGACCCTGAAGGTTATGGCCCAAGAGAAGGCATTTCAAGTAAACTGTGGTTACAATTGAATATCATTGGAACCAAACAAGTGCAGTTCTGTCCAGCTAGATGGTAGTGGAAAGGATTATGGTTTAGTCAACATCAAAGGCTGCATCTGACTCAGAATGAGGAAGTATAATTTGTCTTTGCCACTTGTGACTGAGTAGTTTTAATGCTGTTGAAGGGATTCAGACATGGAGCTCTGGAAAAGATGGGCATGGATTTGGGAGGTGACAACAGGATTTTGGAGAGAAAAGGGAAATTGGCCCCTGGGCTGTAATTTACAAGAATAGTCGACTTGGGTGTTGGTTTTTGTGAAGAGAAGGGAAATGATGGCAGATTTGAGAGGGCCAGTAACTCAAGAACTGTTAGCACTATTGGATGATGTGGGGTAAAGTTTCGTGGCAGAGGTGGGAGGGATTCATTTAAAGTTCCTTTTTGTTTATAGTAATAAGTCATATTTTAAATTAGTGGTGAGCCTAATGCTTCTTGGTGAGCTCTGATGCCCCTCCACCATATCGCGTGGGAATTAAATGGAGAATATACTCTATGGAACTTGGACATGCATACTAGGTGAATTCACAACAAATGCTATAATGCAGGACCTCTGCTACAATGTAATATCTTGAACTTTGATCAAATTTTCAACAAGTTCCTATGTCTACATTTAGAATTAATTGACGATGCAATCTTATGTAATTAAACCTTTTTGCTAGTGATGCTGATGTATCTCAATTTAGTTTACCCAGCTCCATGCTGAAATGGCAACTCATTTGTATTTGTGCGCATTGCTGGTACAATTTCCTGTTATACTCTAACCACCTTCCCCCAAGATTACACTGGGTCTTGGTTGCTTGGGTGAATCACTAAAGTAGATTAGCTTGTACTGTTATGTGTCATTCATGACTTTCTTGGATGTGTTTCAGAAAATGGTGTAAATTCAGTACAAACTATAGATAGGAAATGTGAAATATCTAGGAGGGGAAATAGACCTAGAATTTGGAAATCGTTTGAAATGTACTTGCGTAATGAAACAAACGTAAAATCCATCCAGATGAAAACAGCTGGAAAATGTACCTTGTGCTTGTTTTAATTTCTAAAAATTAAATTCTGCAGGTTTAAGAAGACATCTGAAACCCTCTCTCAGGCTGGTCAGAAGGCTTCATCTGCATTTACTAATTTTGGTTCTGCTATTACCAAAAAATTTGAAGATGTTAGGTATGTCTTGAGTTGCTTTCTCTAATAGTATTAACTTGTTGCTTACTTTTATTTAGAACTGCTTCAAAAATTAGGAGTCTTGCACCTACAAAACCATTCAAAATTTTAAGTTTCCTCCCATATTTGAATACATGCTGAAATTATAAGACCGGTTCATAGTTCTGAGTCTATACCTGATATTCCTTTGTAAATTTACTAGCTGCTCAAGACCACTTGGATTATTTGTTGATAATCTGGAACATTTACACATGCTGCCGTAACATAGAATTTCTATTGATGTAGATGATTGTGACTTGCTATATCAAGGGTTTCAGATAATTGTTGCTTGCCTTCCCCAGATAAAATTTATTATTTTTGTGTTCTTCTTTCACTCTTCCCCTTTCTCAACCCTATTCTTGTGATGAGCTATATGGATCCCATAACTTTTGAATTCACTATGTGCTAACATTGTTACTTTTGGCCTCAGATGCAAGAAATGTTCATTCATCCGGAGCATTCTGCAATATACTCCCCATTTCGTTATTTTTTTGCTTTCTGCTTTGCTTGTTCACTCTACAGAAAACAGTTCTCAGCCTCCTAAATATTAAATTGTTGTGAAACTAGTTATCTTTCTATTGCATTCTTAGTGTGTACTTTTCTACCATTGTGTTGACTCAGCTTGCCTGCATGTTATACTTTTAAGATCAATTCTCAAGTTTGCATCTGTTTTGTGGTGTAATTTTCCTTTGCATCCTCCCTCATTTTGATCCTATTCCTTTTTCTTCTGATCATGCAGTATCAGTTCACATGTTCAATTTGATTGCTACAAAGTTTCTTCACTATAACCTGCTTTTGCAGCCATGTTCAACATGTAGCCTGCAAATGTAATCTTGACTGTGAGCCTCTTCTGTGTACATGCAATTCACTCCTTTTTGTGTGCAGCAAATGCTTCTCTTGGTGCTTCAAACTCCTTGAGCCTTGAGATTAGAAAATGTGATTCCAGAATGAGGTATTTAAAAAAGCTGCTCTTTTTAATGTATTAAATGTATTAAAAGCAATGTTATTGAACCACCTGATGCCAAAGTCAGTTGGAAAATGAGTTGTGAAGAATTCATCCCTGTATCCCTTTCCTGACTCCTTTTAAGTACGTGGGCAAAAATTTGACAGATGGAGTACAATGTGGGAAAGTATGAACTCTTCTAATTTTATATTTAAATTGAGAGATTGTAGAATTCTGGATGTTCTATTACATGAATCCCAAAATATTGGTATACAAGTACAACAAGTGATTAGGAAGGCAAATGAAAGACTTATTACAAGGGGAATACAGTGTAGAAGTAGGGATAGTCCGCTACAATTGTACAGGATAACAAGGTGTGGAGCTGGATGAACACAGCAGGCCAAGCAGCATCTTAAGAGCAGGAAAGCTTGACGTTTCGGGCCTAGACCCTTCAGAAATGGGGGAGGGGAAGAGGGTTCTGAAATAGAGAGGGGGAGGTGGATAGAAGATGGATAGAGGAGAGGATAGGTGGAGAGGAGGCAGACAAGTCAAAGAGGCGGGGATGGAGCCAGTAAAGGTGAGTGTAGGTGGGGAGGTCGGGAGGAGATAGGACACACAGGTCAAGGGGGCGGGGCTTGAAGTGGGAGGAGGGGATGGGTGAGAGGAAGAACAAGTTAGGGAGGTGGGGTCGAGCTGGGCTGGTTTTGGGATGCGGTTGTGGGAGGGGAGATTTTGAAGCTTTGTGAAATCCACATTGATACCATTGGGCTGCAGGGTTCCCAGGCTGAATATGATTTGCTGTTTCTGCAGCCTTCGGGTGGCATCCTTGTGCCATTGCAGGAGGCCCAGGATGGACATGTCATCTGAGGAGTGGGAGGGAGAGTTGAAATGGTTTGTGACTGGGAGGTGCAGTTGTTTGTTGCGAACTGAGCGCAGGTGGTCCCCAAGCCTCCACTTGGTTTCCCCAATGTAGAGGAGGCCACAACGGGTACAGCGGATGCAGTATACCACATTGGCAGATGTGCAGGTGAACATCTGCTTGATGTGGAAAGTCGTCTTGGGGCCTGGGATTGGGGTAAGGGAGGAGGTGTGGGGGCAGGTGTAGCACTCCCTGCGGTTGCAGGGAAAGGTACCGGGTGTGGTGGGGCTGGAGGGGAGTGTGGAGCGGACAAGGGAGTCATGGAGAGAGTGGTCCCTCCGGAAAGCAGACAAGGGTGGGGAGGGAAAAATGTCTTTGGTGGTGGGGTCGGATTGCAGATGGTGGAAGTGTCGGAGGATGGATCCGGAGGTTGGTGGGGTGGTACGTGAGGATGAGGGGGATTCTTTTTTTGGTTGTTGTTGCAGGGACGGGGTGTGAGGGATGAGTTGCGGGAAATGCGGGAGACACGGTCGAGGGCATTCTCGACCACTGCTGGGGGGAAGTTGTGGTCCTTGAAGAATGAGGACATCTGAGATGTACGAGAGTGGAATGCCTCGTCCTGGGAGCAGATGCGGCGGAGGTGAAGGAATTGGAAATAGGGGACGGCATTTTTGCAGGAAGGTGGGTGGGAGGAGGTGTATTCCAGGTAGCTGTGGGAGTCGGTGGGCTTGAAATGGATATTGGTTTCTAGGTGGTTACCCGAGATGGAGACAGAGAGGTCCAGGAAGGAGAGAGAGAAGTGTTGGAGATGGTCCAGGTGAACTTCAGGTTGGGGTGGAAGGTGTTGGTGAAGTGGATGAACTGTTTGAGCTCCTCGTGGGAGCACGAGACGGCGCCGATACAGTCATCAATGTAACTGAGGAAGAGGTGGGGTTTAGGGCCCGTGTAGGTACGGAAGAGGGATTGTTCCATGTAACCTACAAAGAGGCAGGCATAGCTTGGGCCCATGTGGGTACCCATGGCCACCCCCTTTGTCTGTAGGAAGTGGGAGGAATTGAAAGAAGTTGTTGAGGGTGAGGATGAGTTCGGCTAGGCGGATGAGGGTGTCGGTGGAGGGGGATTGGTCAGTTCTGCGGGACAGGAAGAAGCGGAGGGCCTTTAGGCCGTCTGCATGGGGAATACAGGTGTATAGGGACTGGACGTCCATAATAAAAATGAGGTGTTGGGGGCCGGGGAATTGGAAGTTCTGGAGGAGGTGGAGGGCGTGGGTGGTGTCAGGGACGTAGGTAGGGAGTTCCTGGACCAAGGGGGTGAAAATGGAGTCTAGGTAGGTGGAGATGAGTTCGGTGGGTCAGGAGCAGGCGGAGACAATGGGTCGACCAGGGCATTCAGGTTTGTGGATTTCGGGGAGGAGATGAAAGCGGGCGGTGCGGGGTTGGGGAACGATGAGGTTGGAGGCAGTGGGTGGGAGGTCACCTGAGCTGATGAGGTTGTGGATGGTTTGGGAGATGATGGTTGAGGGGGGTGGGGTCATGAGCCAGGGGGCGGTAGGAGGAGGTGTCGGAGAGTTGGCGCCTGGCCTCAGCGATGTAGAGGTCAGTGCGCCTCCCTTGTCCGTGGGTTTTATGGTGAGGTTGGGATTGGAGTGGAGTGCTGCACGTTCTGCAGCGAAGAGATTGGAGTGTTTGAGAGGTTTTTTTTTTGCCGGAGAAGGGGTCAGTAGAGGGAGGGTTAGATTCACTGTTGAAGAAGTAAGCATGGAGGCGGTGGAAAAACTGCTCAATATCCAAGCGTGAACAGTATTCGATGATATGTGGGTGGAGGGGGACAAAGGTGAGCCCTTTACTGAGGACTGACCGTTCGTCCTCAGTAAGGGGGAAGTCTGGTGGGATTTTTTTTTCCGGGAGAAGGGGTCAGTAGAGGGTTTTTTTGATACAATGGTACAGGATGTTGGTGAAGCCACAGGATCAGACTCTAGGATCTCCTGCAGTGCAGAGAAGGTTCACTCATCTCATCTGTTTGCTGGGGTGAAGGGATACCTTGCAAAGAGACATTGGATAGGTTGGGCCTGTCTGTTAAGGGTTTAAGAATGAGAGGTGATTTGGAGGACATGGCAGGGTGGATGTTGAAAGGATGTTTCCCTTGTGGAAGACACCAGAACCAGAGGATGCAATTTAAAAACAATGGATCTCCCATTTGAGACAGATGAGAACAAAAAAAAAATTCTTAGAGCCATTGTCTATGGGTTTGTCTTTCCCAGAGACACTCCTTGAATATTCTTAAAGACTGAGTTAGAAAGATTCTTGATAGGGGTTTCAAAGGATGTGGGATGAGACAGAAAAGTGGAGTTGAGGTCATAATCAGATCAGCCATGATAATAAACTAAAGAGCATGCTTGAAGGACTAAATGGCCTATTCTTAATTAGTATGTATCAGCAACCAGGTTCAAAACCATGAAATTTAGTTGTTTAAAGTTTCCAACTTGTGTAATACAGGATAATGAAGAGCAGTCCTTCATGTTCCAGACCCAATCTCAGAAAATGATGCAAATGAGCAGTTTAGATAGAGCAAAAAGAGGTTTTTGGTTTTTTGTCACCAGTTTTATTGCGTAGCTGTGTTTAGGTGTTTAGATGTCTTACATGTGAAGATCGAATTTCGCATGGCAAGATTTAACATATTAACAAGGGAGACTTGGATTTTGTACATGGCACTGGGGATATTTGAGAAACCAGTTTAACTGTTTTTCAGAGTGTCTTACGGCCCTTGTTCCAAAACATTAGATATATTGCTTCATTTGTGATTTCTGTTTTGTGAAATGCGCATGGAACTGAATCTGTTTTGAGAAGGCAAAATGTGGTGTAGTGGGCCGCCTTTTTGCAATGAGATTTAAATTTGTATAGTGTTTTAGCCATGTCCTGTGCAATGATTCAACTTACCTATTTAACCTGGTCAAGACCGTGAAACTAAGAGCAGAGTATTGATGTTGTCACACCTTATCCTTTTGAGTGCCTCGGGCCTGATGCCATGGTGCACATGGATAATGAGAGATTTGAGAAGTGTGTGAGTTGTGTGCAGACGTTTCTCCTCTAGTGCACCGAGAACATCAGAGCTGTGTAATTTGACTTGCTGCTCATTTTATACTAGACACTTTCCCGATTGAAGAGAGTATAAGGATGTTGATGCGAGGTTAAAGAGCAGAAGTGCATGATTTCAGTTTTTAACTGGAAAGCTGCTGGTCTTTTTATGGCATGATGCAAATGGGAACTGTGCTCCTTACTCCTACCAGACATGCGAGTGCAAGTCAAAGATCTAGTGGGTCTAATGCGCAACTTGAGTATTGGCTGCCAATCATTTGCACATGTTGCTACTTCCAGTGCATTTTTTTTCCTTTATTCATTCTTGGGATGAGGGCATTACTGGCCAGGCAGCATTTATTGCCCATCTCTTATTGCCCAGAGGACAGTTAAGAATCAACCACATTGCTGTGGGTCTGGACATTAGTGAAGCAGATGGGTTTTTCCCAACAATCTGCAATGGATTTATGGTCTTTGTTAGACCTTGCATTCCAGATATTTATTGAATTCAATTTCCACTATCTGCTGTGGTGGTATTTGAACCCAGGTCCTGGGTTGGCTTTGGCACTGATGCCCATGTCTCATGAAGTTTTATAAAGTTGAGTAAATCATAAATGTTATTTACTTGCTCTTACTCTTTGAATATTTGTTTTTGTGCAAATAATTAGTAACTGTATCTTTAAAGGATGTGAATGCACAGCACTGTTGTTGGATTTTTGTCTAAACAGTGAAAAACCTGAGCTTCATGAATATGAAAAGTTTGCTCAAAAACCTGTGTTGTGGTGATGAAGTTTGTAGTTTGTTAGTACTGTCTTGGTTTCTGTTCACCCTATTCCAAATACATTTTATTTACACATTGAACTGAAAGACAACCTGTTTAAAAACTCATCGTTTCTGTATTTGACAATAAATTGTTTGCTAGTTACATATGATTTAGTTTTAGTATTTTATGTTGTAGGTTGGCATTTGAAGTCAAAATGAACTGAGTATTTCTTTTATCTTGAAGTTAGTAACAATATAGTTGACAATTTGTTTCAATGAGTTATTTGACCAAAACTGAAATTTATGCGTGTCCAGTGTTATACCAACAGCAGTTGATTACTGAAGACTAGCCATTGAAATATTGAATTCAATTTGAAATGGAATGCTTTTGATGTGCAAAATTGCAATATTCAAAAATACTGCTTGGAACAAATTGTCACTGGACGCTTGCATAATAAGTACTTTATCTCTCCTTTCAAAATGGTGCATTGTTTTAATTATGAAATGCTTTTGGCCAAAAATGCGCTCGGCCAAAAATACTCTGATATGGTGTGAATAAAAAAAAGCTCACGTTTGTGGGCCTGATAAATTTGCCTATGATACATTCTTTGGCTTTCAAAGTTGCAGGTGACTGATGAAATTGAGTGCAATTGTGCTATATGACTTTCACATTCAGATTCAATGACACACTTGCATGCAACCAACAGAGAGGGTCATTTCACCTGAGAGGTGAGCCTGCCCTCTTGTCAAATATATATCAGGAGCAGAAACTTCACAGTAGCATTTGCCACAGGACTAAGTTTCCTTTGTACATGCTAAAATAAGCACCAAAGTTTTGCATTCATTCAAGCCTCATTCAAATGCCTAAGCTTTACCTTCAAATCAGAAAGTAATGTCAAACCTCAGATTTAGCACTGTTGATTTCACTTGTAAATTCTAAACTGCTCCCTGTGTACCACTCTTTGTACTTGCTACAAAATAGCAAGAACAAAATTTGGTAATTTTTTTGAACCTCATTTTTGTTGAACCAAAAGGCAAGCTCCACATGTCTTTGATCTACTATTATGCATCAAATGTATATTTTTCTTAAAACTGTGAAAAATTTGTGAAGTGCACAGTACAGAAATAACTTGCTAGCTCATGGAAGAATTGAGCATTTTTAGTGCAGTGAGGCTGCTTAGTTTGCTCTGCCTTTTGTCTTGGTAGGATTGGGGTGTGATAACTAGAGTAGACCGTATTTGCATTCTTCATTTTACCGCAATGGTACATGTACCAAACAGCGCTTCATCAATAAATCTCGGAGTTTGTCTGAAGAAAAAGAGTGGACTAAGGTCTCTTTGTAAAAGAAAAGCTTTGCAGCAAAAATACACTGACAAAATGCCTAATTCAGCAGAATAAGCACCAGTTGTTCCCCAAACTTCGTCTCCAATCCTTGGCAGTAAAGTTTACTTTTCACACCTTGCTAGTGGGTTTCAGTACACATTTTTGTCAGTGTTATGATCCTAGCTGATGTTATTACTGGACAAATCGGATCCCAGCGTGAAATCTGGCTTGATTATGTTTTTCGTTTGGTATAAGGGATGGTGTGAAATATTGTGTAAATATTGCAGCTTTTGTTTCAACAGTAAAAAGTCCATTAACCAAAGGAAATGGAGAAAAAAAAGAACAAACTAAACGATCTTCACATAACTTCTACAGCTCCCAAAAGTTCCTCTCCCACCTGAGAATCTCTTCCTCTAATATCTCAATAGGTTTAACTGTGACTTCAGCTCCCTGTCTGGAAAATTGGATAGCTTCTTCCTGGAGCTTTTATACAGCAGAATTCAAACTATTCAGATGCTTCTGGTCTGGATCAAGCATTAAACCCCTTACCCATTATTCTAACTATCGTTCCACTTTCTCAGAAGCACTGCTTTATACATCTATCTGCTTTCAAGGAGACTTCAGAACAACCCAAAACTGAAAGTAAAACTAAAACATCCTCCTGTTGTCCCCCGCCCCCGCAACTCCTTGTCTCTGTCTGTTGCCCTGCAGCCTTTGCTCCAACCCCACCTATGAAAGTGGGCATATTCTCTATTCCGTTGCCATCCATCTCTTACCGTATTTTGTGTACTTGGGTATTACTCTCCTGTGTTCTTGCCTAGTTCCCACATCTCTGCAGAGTTAGTTTAAATCTCTTCCTGACAGGACTACCAAAACTTCCCATAAGGAACTCTGCTAGACTGTGCTCAGGTGCCATTTCCCTTGGAGCAAGGCCAGTTCCCAGGTACCAGCAATTAGAAGCCCTCTGTCCTGTATTTTTCTAAGCATGCATTTATTTGTTCTGTTTTGTCTTTATCTTATTTCTATACTCATTTTCACATAGGACTGGGAGTGATCCGCAGGTTCTTTTGCTGTCCAGCTTACTAATTTCCAACCTGGCTGTCTCGGTTCTGACTGCAGCACTACAGCTGTTTTTCTGACCTATATTATTAACCAATATGTTCCATGACCTCTGGCTGATGACTTTCCCTCAGACCTTCCCTGCAGCCACCATGTTTTATCCACGACCCTGATATCAGGGGGGCAATATGCCATTGGAGTTGCATTTGTGACTGAAATATACGCCTTTCTGTTCCCCTAACAAACACAACACCATCCCTATTACTCTTCCCTTCTGGTATTTATTGCATTCCTTTGAGGAATCATTGCCCTCACAGTATCCAAAATAGGAAAATCAATTCTTCAGGAGGATTTTAGGGACTCCTGCACTGTCTGCTTGGTTTCTTGAACTTGCTGGCGGTTACCCAATCCCCCTTTGTCTGCATGCCCTTAAACTGAGGTGTGACCACGAATCAGAACATTTTATCATGTAACTGTAAACTTCTTGCATCCGTCATAGTGAGCCCATCCACTACCCAAGTTCTGAAACTTGAGGTGGAATTTCTATTGCCAGTGATACAGCTAGGTCCCGTGGCATTTTCAGCCTTTCCAATATGTCACAGGATTCCATAGGCTGAGCAGCCCTGACATAACGCAAGCTTAAATTTCTATAATTTACTATAGACTGAAAATTCGATCACTGAATTTGTTCTTCTGAGAATGTTACTGTTCTTCTATTTCAAACTTTGTTTACTTGTGCAGCTTTATAACTCCTGGTCAAAGACTGGCAGAAATAGAAAAAAAATGCCCCTCCCTCCCCTCCTTATTGAACTTCATTCCTTGCCTAACTCTCAATAGTTTCATTCCCTCTGCAGTCTGAGTACTGCACTGAACCTCCTTTATACTACTAAGGTTCCAATGAGTCCACCATTTGACAGTTACAGAACAAGTTCAGGCCTCCTACTTAACTGACCTCCCCTTCTCTTCAGCAAGAAGCTAGATTGGTGCCAGTCAAGCCTGGAAGAAACGCACAACTGTAAAAGTAGTACAATTATGAAAGATGCACTCAGCATCTTTTTAAGGCTAAGTCTGTAGCCTAGGTTTGGTGGGTGGGGGTAAATGATGCTATTAATGCAGTCTCTGCCAACTTTTCCCAAGATTGTTCACTTATTGGAACACCCTTTGTATCCTGTTTTATGGAATAACTTTGAATGAAGTAGTCCAGATTTCTGATGTCTCCTCAGGATTTTCATGTTTTGGTTTGTAACTGTATGGAGCATACTTTAAATTTCTACATTTTCAAAAAATAAAATTTCTTCTGTTCCCATTTCTTATGGTGCTTGTCTCAGATGCAAAGGCGAATATCAGACATTGTACTTAAATAATTGAATCTTTTCTGGCATGGTAGATTTTGCTGATGCAGTCCAAAAGCTTTGTACCTAAAGTGAATGTTGTAGTAAAACTATTTTCCTTTATTTTGTGCTCCTTCTGAGGAACTTGTGCTAGAGCAGAAATTCTATTTCATAGTTACAAATAGGACTTTAGCTTATTGGTATTTGAAACTGGAAGCCAACTACTTGTACCAAATTTAACACTTATTTCTGCTGCTGTAATATTGAAACAATGACTGGAGAAATACCTGCAATGTTTTCTGCTTTGTTAAATATAGCATGTATAAGTCTTCAGATAGAAGTATAGTCATCATTCTACTAAATTTACATCATCGGCTAATCTTTAGTTTATTGTAAATTGCACGTGAAAGGGTGTGACTTGGAAAACCCATATAGTTTTTCTTAGCATTATTCCTTGGGTTTGTTGGTTAAGAATGACGTGCACTTTGGCAGGTCTGTTCTGGAGGAAGGTGTTTCGTCTAGATTGAGAAGGTTGCCTTTCCTCCCACAACCATCCCCTCCTCTTAAATACTACTGACAGTGTGACCTGTGGAAGATGCTGGAATGAAGAGCAAAGGTAGGCAATCTAAACTTTCTTTGTCTTCATTTCTTGAATGGAAGTATCCTCTACATACCAAGATCCTACTTGACATGTTGGAGGATGTAAACATATTTGTTGTAAATAGTTGAACTCTCCTGCGTTCTACCACATCTGGGAGAGAACTGAGGCCTTCTTGCAAAAGAGATCTCTGTACTGTACCAGAGAGGAAATACGCTTGAATGATGTCCCAGTGTCTTGGAGTAACCTCACTTTACCCCTTATCAACTCACTTCCTTTTCCAGTACGTAGAGGGTACTTGCATTTGAAGGCAAGTAATGCAGTTGTTTTACTTAACTGCTTTATTTGTCATAAAACCCGTAGTGTTCTTTCCTTTCTTTACTCCAACGCCACCCACCCCCTCCACCACCCCCATAAGAATATCCCATAATGTTGTAGCTTGCAGCTCCTAGACACTTTTTTTTTCCAATTGAAAATAACTTAATGTCTGTAAGTACTTAATTCAAATTATTCATGCATGTACAGTTATATTTAATTTTCTCAAAACTCAGGTTTTGCAGAAATTTTGACCTTGTGGCTTGTGAAAGAGTTCATGCTCTTTCTGTTCTGAACATAATATAGATTAGTACTGCTGTGGTTTAATTTTTTCAAGACTCAGCAGCTGCTGAATATGAAGTGTGAAGTGAGTTTGTTGCAGTGCTTAACTGCTGATAAATTCTCTCAAACAATAGCTCATTCAATAGTGCTTAGAATTGTTTGTTCTAAAGAAAGAATTCTGGTTCTGGATCTTTCTACTTTGCCGCCTTGCTCGTGTAGCAAGAAATATTACCAGAAGACCAGCTTTTCTCAACATTTAACTAGTGTTTTTTTGCTAACCTGTTGTACAGCAAAATTGATCATTGCACAAATTTTTCTTCTGAGTTTAAGACCCTTACGGGTGTGGAAGTAGACATTCGAAGTCTTTCCCCCCTAAACATTTTGTGTTCCATTGATTGGATTAATTGCACAGCAAATGTGCTCTACCTGTACAACACCCCAATCTCCTATGTATTTGAAAGCTACCAAAAGTTTTTAAACTTCATTTATGGGATGTGGACATTGCTGGCTGGGCTAGCATTTATTGCCCATCCTTTGTTGCCCTTGATAAGGTAATTCTTGAACTGCAGTCAGTTTGGTGTAGGTACACCAACATTGCCATGGGGAGTGTTCTAGGATTTTGACCCATCAATACTGAAGGTATGATGGTGAGTGGCTAAGAAGAGAACTTGCAGGTGATGGTGTTGCCATATCTGCTGTACTTGGCCTTCTAGATGGTCATGAGCTTATCCAAGGAGCTTTAGATGTATTGCATCTTCAAGATGGCACACACTGCTGTCACTGTGCATCAGTGAATGAATGTGGATGTGCCAGTCAAGTGCTTTGTCCTAGATGGTGTTGAGCTTCATGAGTGTCGTTGGAGCTGCACTCATCCAGGCAATAGGGGAGTATCCCATCACACTCCTGACTTGTGCCTTTTGTAGGTGGTGCACAGGTTTCAGGGAGTCAGGAAATGAATTATTCCAAGTAGGACTACTAACCTCAAACTAACTTGTGTAGTCAGTAGTTATATGGCTAGTCCAGTTCAGTTCCTAGTCACTAGGAATATTAACAATGAAGGATGCAGTGATAGTATCTCCTTGAATGTTAAAGGGTGATGGTTAGATGTTTCTTGTGTTGGAGGTGGTCCTTGTGTGGTACAACTGTTACTTGAACATATTTCATTATTTGCAGAGAAGGGTTCTCTACATATGTAGTTTGCTTCCAGCAATTGTAAATGAGCCACACAAGATCAACTGGCTATCTTTAGTTAGTGTAGCTATTCATGCATTTGCGATTGATCCATTTGCTCACTTCTCACTTGCAAACTTGATGCGGGACTATGTTTGTTCTGAGTAGTATTGTTCACTGTACCAATCAAGCTTGCAAATTTGCCAAAGGCTATCACTTCTGTTACTTAGTGTCTGGCATACCTGAAAGCATCCAGGAAATATCTCAAGTTTGAAAAGGCAGTTAAGAACCTGTTTTACATTGCTTCTATTCAGCGGCTACACAAGTTGTATTTTTCACCAACAGGATGCTGTCATCACTCTAAAATGACAATCAGACCACTCCACAATTGAGCAGCAGGATATGTGGATATCAATACTAATGTTAGGCTGTATATGTATTCCAAATGTCTGAAAGATTAGCTGATTGAGTCAAACATATTTCTTTGGGTGCATGTTATTAGCTTGATGCAGACTGTCTTCAACCTCACTTGCAAAACTCAGTCAAACATCTACTGTTGTGATTCTAAATTAGGCAGTACTTGATGTGAGCACATGAATAGTTGATTATTTCAAATTGGTTGCTAATGTGGCTCAGTTAAATTTGCTAGAAGTGATGTGAAAGGATCCATCCTCTACAAACTAAGGGAGTATATTCAAACCTTGTATGTTTTTAATGGAGAGTAGTCTACAGCAGCCTGCTCTTTTGCCTTGTCAATAACTTGGTCAGTCTTATCAATGAATTGTGGCACCCTTTTCTCCTGTAGTACAGATTGTTGTGAAATGAAACTATATAAGTTTACTTCCATGGAATATGATCACTGTTTTAAGATTGCCATAACAGCTTTAATGAAAGAATTCACTATGTATTTAATGGTAGCTCTGCAACCTTGAGCCAGTTTCTCGTGGCGTTAGTAATTTAGCTCCCTCTGATTTATTCAAATTTGTGAAGAGGATTGGTTCTGCATAAGCTTTGGATACTCAACTGTGAATTTTGCTGGAATCTGACATAAGTTATTACTATTTACTTTTGCTTCCATTTTTGCTGTAGATTTGCTACTGTATTCCACCTGTTATAAGTACTGAACATCATGAAGTCCCAAGTGCTAGTTGACTGAGTTAAGAGTAAGATGGTAGCAATTAGCTTGAATTAGCAAAATTGGAGAACAAAATCACTTGGGGTTCATGACTTTTGATCTCACCCAGTGAGCAATAACAGTACACTATTCAATGCTTAAGGACACAAGTTTGAGTTGACAGTCATGATCTAGGTTTGTGCCCAGAATATTCACTTGTCAGCAGCCTTCCAGTATATCATACATTATTACTCCACCCCATCTTGATTCAGTCACAAGGGAGGAAGAAATTAAGAGGAACGAGTGTTGGTGGTAATAGAAGAAAGGGAAAGAAACAGATTAGAAGCACAGCAAACAACACTGACATGTCCCAGAATGATACAAAGGGAATGGATTGTGGGTTACAAATGCTACCCTCTGGTGCTGGAGCAGAACTTTCTCAGAATTTTGAAGTTCAACCAGTATCTGTTGAAGATTACACTAGCCACCAATGCTGAAGCATAAAATGAATCATTTGAGAAATGCTATTAAATATCAAGAACTCTCAGAATATATGTTGGTTTTGGCAGCTGGTCCTGCCCTTAACCTAAGTAATAAGTCACTTAATACACACAACCTCTTAGCTGAATGTTGATATTAATGCTTTACTACTTAGAAATCACGATCAATGCTTGTGGTGTTAAATGGGAGCAATATGCTAGAAACGTTAATACAAAAACAGAAGAATTCTGATGCTGGAAATGTGAAATTCTAAGATCAGACGGCATCTGTGGAGAGGGAAACAGTCTCCCTATCTGGGCCAGCACTGCTGAGTATTTCCAGCATTTTTTGTCTTTTGCCTAAAATTTTAAAATTTGATCAAAATTGTTGTTGAATTTCTACTTCTGCTTGATTAGTATATTTTTGTTGCTCTAATAGTTTGTATTTTAATGCCATTCTTATTTCTCATAGTTTTGATTCAGAACCTTAGTTTTTAAATGAGGGTTTTTAATGCATGGTCTGAATGTGATCCTAGTTTAAACTGAAGTAATAAAAATTTTTGTTGTTACGATGTAATGTATTTGCTTCACTTCCAAAAGCAAAGAAAAATTTTCTACAAAAAGAATGGTTCATTTGAGCTGCCATTTGTTTCCATGAGCCATGAAGCAATAGGCCAGAGTTCTATGTAACGCGATCTTGAGCCAAGATGTATATAGGCCAAATATTATTATAAATTTGCAAGATGGGTTGGTGACCATTACAAAGAGATACAGTATCTTGCAGATGTACTTGATCATGTTGACTGTTAACTTCTTTTGAAAGAACCACCTCCACAAAAACAGCTGCACCCTTGTGGTTAGAGAATTACCTATTCAGGAGCTTTCCTTAATGCAAACCATTCCTGAAAAGTCTGGCTACTTTACAATTGTTTTACTGTAACTAAGAACAGCCAAGTTTGAAATGTTAAAATCAACTAAATTTACAGTACTAGTGACCTGTTTTGTGTTCAATTTTCTTGTTAATGCTCACCGTATCATGATGACATCCTGCAGATTACATGCTTTTTCACATTCTTTTAGGTAAGGAAGGTGTAATTTATGATAATGAAGCACAAAATCAATCTCTGTTCAGTTCATGAAATTAAACATTACTTGAAAATAAAATTGCATGAATTGATGTACTGTGTAGAAGGTTGGTCTGCTGAGCCACAAATGGAAAATTGTTTCTTTCAGTGCTTAAAGTGGAAGGTGGTGTTTTGGAAACATTCCTTCCTATTAGTCTGTCGTAAATCAAGTATTACATGCTTTTGAACTAACTTTTTGCTGTTTCCTTAATGCTGGCCGATTAGCATTCACTCCCTACGACACTCAATTAGCATGCCTGCTATGAGGTACTGTATTATATGCATTGAAATAAAATGTAATGGCTAATTCATTGTCTGTTTTGTTAGTACGCTGTAGTTAGACTTTATAGATTGATATTTGAACTTTTGTTTTCAAATTTGAATATTGACTTGGTCATGCTCTTGTGGCTTTTGTTGATTTGAAATTTCTAGACTTCATTGTGGGAGTGGTAGCGATGAACTTGTGGTATTGAGCACTGTGCCAACTGAATTTTTCTTGTATCAGGAATTCCTGATAGGATTTTTTTCTCTTTTAAAATCTGGTTATTTTTGGTGTTCAGATAATAACACAAGATTATCATTAATATTGTAAAATGTACATAAGTTGTTTTTGGGCTTTACATTGAAATTATTGGGTCAGTTTTGGTTATTTTGTCTAACCAAAGATATACTGTTCAGAGCAACTGTCAGTGAAACTGACAACTTTTTTTTCCTCTGTCCGAAGGTTGTGATGTCAGTTGTGTTGTCAGCTTGGTCTTCATTTCTGGTACTTTCACTGTGGTGTCCTGGTGTTAGCAACTTGTCTTGTATCCAGGTGATAACTGGCAGATTTTATTAACCAGCATTACCCCATTCCAGGAGCCTGGCAGATAACCAATAATTACTATACAGCTTTGCAGTTTCTAGATTTTTTTTTTGGGTGGGAGAGAGGAAAAGTTTACTTTGGTATTGGAACAGTCTGGATGACCCCACTACACTACTACTTGTTCAAAGCTTCAGCCATACTGTGCAGTTGAGTGGCAAGGTCTAGGTGCTCAACTGAAGTACAAGTAAAAGTACTTCTCCACAGTGTGGAAGAAAAAATATTTAGACCCAAGTTTCACACTGCTGTTCTTGGATGTCATCTCAATGCTTATTTCATTTTTCTTCTTAAATATTGCAACACACCACTTTTCCAGCAGGGGCTGGTATGGGATGTGGCAGTTCCAAGAAAAGACCAGAAGAACATGCCTTAAGTTTTGCCAAATGTTGTTTTCTTCTAGTGTTAGTGTAGTATGACCAGGTTTAAAATGATCCTTTTTAAGAGTAGATGAAATGTTTAATTTGCCTGAACACACTTTGCATTTCACTACATTGATTCTGTATTTGTGATTGTGTAAATACATTTTCAAATATTCATGGACATCATATCATAGGCTTTTGTTCTATAATGCTACCAAAGTTGATTTTATGTAGTTCTGGATCAGTTTTTCTGTTTTAGTCTGGTGTCTCTTTCCTGTTGGCTTTGCTGTAAATATTGTACAATCTATTGTTATCAAGTGCTGGCTTAAAAATAATGTTGCAAGATGGATGTATCATTCGGTAATAGATTAGAAAACAATGCTAATTTTGATTTACTTTTAAAATATTTTGGCTAAACCTAAACGAGTAAAAGTCATTTTCGGTATAGAATGTTAAAATCTTATCTATCTTCTCTTGCAGAAATTCACCAACTTTCAAGTCATTTGAAGATAGAGTTGAAAGCTTAAAGGTAGCGCATATGTTAATTTTTTGAGACTTTGCTTGGGTTGTTGAATAAAATAGCTTTACAAAGATTAACCTATAGTTTTAGGCAGGTAAAATTTAGAATGTCAGTCTTCAAGGTTCCTTTCTGCGCACTGCCACTCTTCTACGTCCCTTTGGAAACCCAGAGGTTTAGTATATGTATTTATGGCCTACTTCACATTTTTTCAAAATCTTCAGACTTACTGATACTTGGACGTCTTTAGATTTTTTTTTTCCCCCTAATATTGGTCACGAGGAAGACAGTTATAACATGGAAGCACTTATTTATTTTTATTTGGGGTTAACAATTGAATTTATCTCGTGCTGGTCGAGTAGAAAGGCACCTATTCTCATGTTTCACTGATAAGGGCAATGGATCTCGGGTTCTCACCATCTTAAAATCATTTGCAAATCTTGCAGACTTGTACTGCTAATGAGTCACTGGTCAAAAAGGAGGAAAGACTATTGTTTCTTTGTGCGGATATAGGAAAATAGGTTGTGAATATTCTATTATGTAGTAATTGAACCATTGGTTGGACTATGGTAAAGGGAGAATAGTAATGAACTTTCCATTTGGTGGTTTTTAAAGCATTTCAAATTTTACAGGATTGTATTTTTAAATTTTCAGTAAAATCTTGCAGAATTTTAGACTATGTCAACTCCACTGAGAATTAGCTTGGTTTTTTTTTAATGAACATCATTTCAACACTTTTTTAGTAAATTGTTAAAGCATCATCTTAATGTTTTGTACAAGTGCTTTTGGTTTAATTTTAGATTATATTTTCATCACCTTTTTTTATAATCTGTATTCATTTGATTTTTCTCAGTCTAAGGTTGCAGGCAACAAGGAAGGAGGTGGCGATTTTGGGAATGTTCTAAACTCTGCAGCGAATGCAAGTGCCACAGAGGCCATTACAGAAGAGGTTTCAGATGTTCAAGAAGCTCATTAAAATGCTGCTTTAAATCCAGCTCTTTGACACAGTACAAATCAAGCAAACGGTACTAGTTACAAATAATGGCTTTCTTCCATTAGTTGTCTGTCTTACGACATTGGATCTTGTATTTAACAGCTCACAAGGTCTGACCAGCCCCTGGATTTACTACACTTTGAATTTGGCATTTAATATAAAACTACTTTGGTCCTCAACAGCACAAATTGCTTTGTGGTGAAAATACTTGGCTTAATGACTGTGTGTCCCAAACTCTTGCTCCATGTTATACCAATGAAACTGTCTTGATTGGAATAGCAAATTGAAGTACATGAAACTTCCATGCCTGTTCTTTCCAAAGAAAACTATTTCAAACTATTAAAATGGACAGCATGAGTTTGTTGACAAACATGCAAGCTATGACTCAGCTCAATGTGAATGTGTATCTTTTGTTAGATAACTCTGTATTTAATAGGCATCTAATTTCAATGTGAAAGCTTTTTTATTTGCTTTTCAAGATGTTATTTGTTCAAGCTATAAGGTAACAAGACATCTTTGTAGGAAATTGCCATAATTTGAATGGAAGCTTTCATTCATTAGCATTCTCTTCAGATGTGGAATTCAGTATATGTTGACTTTTTTATTAAAATAAAAGCCTACTCATTTGATTTTTCATTTTAGTACCTGGCAAAGTATTTTCTTGCATAAGTGCTCAGTTTTGTGACTTAAATCTGTTTATATCTATGAGGTGGTTGTAGAATGTACACTGACTCCTCATTTTAATGCATGTTGGCAGTTAGCAACATTTAAGGTTCAGAATTTTGGGTCTGAGTTTTGATGACCAAATGAATGGATGGCATTGATTAAAAGATGTTGCATTAGTGCATATTTGAAATATTTGAGGTTCGAGTTTAATGTTAACATTGTACAAGAGTAATTTTGGTTTTTGTTCACTTGGCTGGGTGAAATGCTGTACAGTCCCAGCTGTCTTGATATGTTTTAAAAAAATACTTTTAATAAAGATTGCTGATGATAAAAATGTTCATTTGTGAAATGGTCTGTCTCACTCTCTAATTGATTAGAACTTGACCTATTGTAATAAATTAATATTTCACTTGTTGCTAATCTGTAAAACTGTTGTCGTAATGCAGATCTGAAGCAGTTTTATTTCGAATCTCACCAAAAATGACCACGTTTCAATATGCAAGCTTCCCACACGAAACAATTAAGCCCTGAGTAACAATGTTTTGCAGTTCCTACATTGGTTGTCTTCTGATTTGCTGTGAGCAACTGGGGAGATCTGTTACAAGGACATGCGATCCAGTGGATTAAATATAGAATTTATAAATGATGAGTCTCTTTCAGCAGCATTAATTTTATCCAGAATCAAAATAGTTTAAAACAGCGAAGAAATGTTATCTCCTGAGTTATGGAGAAATGACATGCAAGAATGTTATGCAATTACATATTTAAGGGTTGTTAGGAATTCAGTGAGACTCTGATATACTCTAGGAAAGTGAGCCAATAATTGATCACTGTAGATGGCAATTGAATGTGTAGAATCTCGGATTACAAGTCAATTTTTTTCATTTAAATGGGGTAAAAATACTTAAGATACTAATTGCATTGCTTCTTGACTATTAGTTTTAGTCAGTGAGACTGTTGGAGGAGATGTTATAAAGGTAACCTATGGAGCCTCTTTCCTCCTCTCAGTTTCCCTCCTAGCAGGAGTCTTACAGAACATAAGCATTTCAGTAAATCTCAAAAGATTCTTAACCAAAAAGGTAAATCCAGAATATTGCCTTAAATTAGATTGCATAAATATGACCTAGGAATGCTGGTTTATATTTGTGTAAAAATATAAATTTGAAACATCTCTCATCTCAGCTTTTCCAGTCACTTATGTAACTAAAATCCCCTATTCCTGGTACCATTTGTAGCAAACATCTTCTGCACCTAGATCCAAGCCTTCACATCTCGGTAAAAAAAGAAAGAACTGCGGATGCTGTAAATCAGGAATAAAAACAAAGTTGCTGGAAAAGCTCAGCAGGTCTGGTTAGCATCTGTGAAGATTTACCCACCATCCCACCAGTATCCATGTCCAGAAGATCATCAAACGCCCATTTTCACTGTTTGTTTGGTTTGATTTGATTTAATATTGTCACATGTACTGACATAGTGAAAAGTATTGTTTGTGTGCTAACTGGACAGATCACACCTTACATAAGTATGTCAGGGGGAATAGTACAGAATATAGTGTTACAGCTGCAGAGAAAGTTCAACTTTAACTGTATGAGAGGACTGTTCATATGTCTGATAACAGCAGGGAAGAAGCTGTTCTTGAATCTGTTGGTACGTGTTTTCAAACTTTTATGTCCCAGTGTTGGCCTTGTACCCTTTTCTTTAATGTTCCTTCCAACATTCATTTCCTTTTTCCTGTCCGAGGTTTTAGAGTAGATTTTCCTGTCATAGAAACGGGATGAGGTCATTCAACCCATCATGGCTGTCATGTTCTTCCTTTATCTTTATCTCTCTCTTTCTACCCCTTGCTCATTCCTTTTACTCTACCTCCCCTCACTCTTACATCTACCTCCTGTGCCCTTAAACTTTCCGTTTTCTTCTTTCCCGGCTTTTTCTATGTCTGCTTGTGTTACTCATCTCAACCGGCATCACTATCCTCTCTGTCCTCTCTTCAGTCTTCTGCTTCAGCATCTCTTCACAACCTGCTGCATTGTGTTTATCTATGATTTATTGCCAATCATCCCATGATCTTCAGTGCACTGTCATTTTCAGCCCCACATCTTCATAAGGACATAAGAACTAGGAGCAGGAGTAGGCCATCTGGCCCCTCGAGCATGCCCTGCCATTTAATAAGATCATGGCTGATCTTTTTGAGACTCAGCTCCACTTACCCGCCCACTCACCATAACCTTTAATTCCTTTATTGTTCAAAAGTTTATCTAGCCTTGCCTTAAAAACATTCAGCGAGGTAGCTTCAACCACTTCACTGGTTAGGGAATTCCACAGATTCACAACACTTGGGTGAAGAAGTTCCTCCTGACCTCAGTCCTACATCTGCTTCCCTTTATTTTGAGGCTATGCCCTCTAGTCCTAGTTTCACCTGCTAGTGGAAACAACCTCCCTGCCTCCACCTTATCTATTCCTTTCATAATCTTATGTTTCTATAAGATCTCCCCTTATTCTTCTGAATTCCAATGAGTATAATCCCAGTCTACTCTGTCTCTCCTCGTAATCCAACCCCCTCAACTCAAATCAACTGAGTGAATCTCCTCTGCACCCCCTCCCTCCAGTGCTAGTATATCTCTTCTCAAGTAAGGAGACCAAAAGGGCACACAGTACTCTAGGTGTGGCCTCACCAGGACCCTATACAGCTGCAGCATAGCCTCCCTGTTTTTAAACTCCATCCCTCTAGCAATGGCAGACAAAATTCCATTTGCTTTAACTACCTGCCACACCTGCAATCCCACATTCAGTAATTCATGCACAAGGACACCCAAGTGTCTCTGCACAGCAGCGTGCTGCAATTTTTCACCATTTAAACCAGTCTATTTTGCTGTTATTCCTACCAAAATGGATGACCTCACACTCATCAACATTGTACTCCATCTGCCAGATCTTTGCCCACTCGCTTAGACTATCCATATCCCTCTGCAGACTTTGTGTCTTCTGCGCATTTTGCTCTACCACTCACCTTAGTGTCATCTGCAAATTTTGACACACCATACTTGGTCCCCAACTCCAAATCATCTATGTAAATTGTAAACAATTGCGGTCCCAACACTGATCCCTGAGGCGCACCACTAGCCACTGACCGCCAACCAGAAAAACACCCATTTACCCCTACTCTTTGCTTTCTACTGGTCAACCAATCCTCTATCCATGCCAATACGTTACTTGTAATACCGTGCAACTTTATCTTACGTAGCAGCCTTTGGTGTGGCACCTTGTCATATGCCTTCTGGAAATCCAGATACACCACATCCACAGGTTCCCCATTGTCCACCATGCAAGTAATGTCCTCAAAGAATTCCAACAAATTAGTTAAACACGACCTACCCTTCATGAACCCATGCTGGCTATTCCCAATGGGACAGTTTATATCCAGATGTCTTGCTATTTCTTCCTTAATGATTGATAACTTCAGTAGTGGGGAAAATGCTTGAATCTAAGCTAACTGGCCTATAGTCACCTGCTTTTTGTCTACTTCCTTTTTTTAAACAGTGGCATCACACTGGCTGTTTTCCAATCTGCAGGAACTACCCCAGAGTCCAGTGAATTTTGGTACATAATTACTAGTGCATTTGCTATTTCCCCCATCACCTCTTTTAGTACTCTGGGATGCATTTCATCAGGGCCAGGAGACCTGTCTACTTTTAGCCCCATTAGCTTACTCAGCACTGCCTCCTTAGTGGTGATAGGTTCTAGGTCCTCACCTGCTATAACCTTCTTGCCATTAGTTTTCGGCATGTTATTAGTGTCTTCCACTGTGAAGACCAACACGAAATAACTCTTTAATGTCTCGGCTATTTCCTTATTCCCAGTTATTAAATTGGCCTTCTCATCCTCTAAAGGACCAATGTTTACCTTCGCCACTCTTTTACAATTTACATATTTATAGAAACTTTTGCTGCCTGTTTTTATATTTTGAGCTAGTTTACTCTCATAATCTATCTTACTTTTCTTTATAACTTTTTTTTGTGGCTTTCTGTTGGCCTTGAAAGATTTCCCAGTCTACTAGTTTCCCACTACTCTGCTTTTTTTTTGTATGTTTTTTTTTCAATTTGATACTTTCCTTTATTTCCTTAGACATCCATGGCTGGCTCTCTCTTTTCCGACAGTTCTTCCTTATCACTGGAATATACTTCTGCTGAGCACTGCGAAAAATCATTGTGAAAGTCCTTCACTGTTCCTCAATTGACCCACCATAAAGTTTTTGCTCCCATTCTACCTTAGCTTACTCCTCCACCATTCCTTCATAGTCTCCTTTGTTTAAGCACAGGACATTGGTATTGGATTTAACCTTCTCACACTCCATCTGTATTTTAAATTCGACCATACTGTGATCGCTCCTTCCGAGAGGATCCCTAGCTGTGAGATCATTAATTATTCCTGTCACATCACACAGGACTAGATCTAGGATAGCTTGCTCCCTCGTAGGTTCCATTACATATGTTGTCCCTGCCTGAACCAATTGCTACTCTGTCCATTAATAAATCTCACAACATTTGAAATACATTTTCAAATAACAGGAGTCAGACAAATCCAGAAAACAGAAATTGCTGGAGAAACTCCTCGGGTCTGGCAGCATCTGTAGAGAGAAAATAAGAATTAATGTTTCTGGTCCATTAACCCTTCTTCAGACCTGGAACTAGAAACTCGATCTCCCTCTGCACAGATGCTGTCAGACCTGACAAGTTTCTCCATCAATGTTTTTATTATTTATTGTTATTTTACAGTTAAAATGTTCTTGTTCTTATTTCAGATTTCCAGCATCCTCAGTATTTGCGGATTTATTTCGAAATATATTTTTTAGGTGAATGACTGAGACAACTATTTAATACACATTGCAAGTAAACTCTCGTATTCCTCTGCAAAGCAGCAATGATCCACCCCCAAACGGGAATTTCTCAAGGGCCGATAGCTGGGCTTGCAGTTACACTAACTAGTCTGAGTAGTGCTGTTCGTGGAGGTCAGGACAGATCCTATCCGCGGGAGCCCTCTTGGCTCAAGCACCAGCTCGTTGTCTGGAAAGGAGGGTGTGTGGGGAACGGCCGGTGTCATGGCGACGGTGTGGAGCGGCCTGGTCTCCGCCGTCAAACAGGTGGCTGTCTGCGGAGGACGTCTGACCCTGCGGGCTGTCTGCACCAGGTTCTCCTCGTCAGATGCAGAGAAGCGGAGCGGTTTTGCTGTTGCTTACGAGCGGCATACGGGCCTGCAGCAACAGAGAGAGGCCGAGATCCCAGCCCTGGGCGGTAGAAAGGTCAGTGACCGGGGTGGCGTGGGGGTGCGGAAGGAAGATTCTGCCCCCGCCACCAACTGAAATATTGACTGCTTCTTTCCTCCAGATGCAGCCTGCCTTGCTGTGTTCTCCCAGCCTCCTGTTAGTCTACCACACATCGTTAGCCTAGTTGCATGCCCTGCCTGTTTGATAAACCTAATTTCTGTGCATTGTAAGAAAATTGAGATGAAGGGAGTTAATAACTCATTATCCCCTTTTCTGGAAGTCTGATATGATTTGTAGTAATTCTCCTTAGTAGTGACAGTGGTTATAGTTTATTTAATGTCGGCAAGATCTGACACTTTATATCTGAGACAGTACCATCAAAGCAAAACAGCATTCTAATTGCAATCCAGGTACAGGCATGATCTTCACATAAATTCAATACATAAAACCTCTGTGTTCAAGGAATTCCTTTGCGTCCTTTTTACACAGCCAAGCTTATGCAGACTGATTTAACTCAATCTTTGCCAAGCTATCATTTGAACAGACCACTTACAAAAGATGTCATTAAACCACCTGTGCTTGCTGAAGTCACGCCACCCTCAAATAAATGGCTTCCCAAGCTCCATCTCTGGCACATGAAGTCAGCATTCCCATGCCAAGAATTGAAAATATGGTGACCTTGGAACCCAATTATCTTATACAGGATTCAATGCATATTATTTATCTCTATCTTCTGGGATTTGTTTATGCACCCTGTTCCCACATAGCAAATAATTTGAATTGAGTAGTTCTGCTAGATTTCTGCTGTAGACTGTCTTTTGCCAGTTTTACATCTTTCAGATCGATGAATGTCCAAGTAACAATTCCCATCAAGTCCTATCTAAACTGCTTTTACCCAGAGTGCATTGCACATGAGAACTATAATTAAGTATAACAATGAAATTAAAGAAGTGTACAGTCAGCTACAGTATTTGGGTTAATTATCGAGAAAACACAATGTAGATGATTCCCAGGATACTTAGACCACGTTGGATGGAATTAATTGATTATAACTTGTTATTTCCCTCAAGACCTTGCAAATCCAGCCTTGCTGTGTGTTTCTGCCTAGTTTAGCCTATCTCGGCAAATACTTACTCTGTTGACCTCTTGCGCTTTTAAGAGATTGTAATCTCCAAGTGTGAACATCTGAGCCACTGACCTTGCAGCTGGGATAACTGAATCACATTTCGTTTGCAATATGGCAAGAAGCATATTTGTAATGAGAGGCAAGTTAGTTGCACTCTTCAAAATTTTTGACCTTGACCAACTTTGTAATATCAGAAAGAAATTAATACATGGCTCCTGTTTGAATCATCAGCAACTACTTTCGCATTTGGAAAAGCATGGCCTAATTAGGGACAGTCAGCATGGCTTTGTGTGGGGCAGGCCATGTCTTACTAACTGGAATGAATTTTTCAAGGAGGTGACAAAGGAGAACGATGAGGGTAGAGCAATGAACGTTGTGTACATGGATTAGTAAGGCTTTTGACAAGAACCTTCACGGTAGGCTCATCCAGAAGAATAAGATGTTTGGAAACCATGGCGACTTGGCCGCACGGATTCAGAATTGGCTTGCCCATAAAAGGCAGAGGGTAGTAGTGGAAGGGTGTTTTTCCGGCTGGAGGTCTGTGACTAGTGCTGTTCAAATGTTGAGGAAAAGTACAAGTTAATGGCAGGACCCTGAACAGCATTAATGTACAGAGGGATCTTGAGGTTCAGGTAGATAGGGTGGTAAAGAAGACATATGGCATGCTTGCCTTTGTCGGTCAGGAGTACAAGAGTCAGGATGTCATGTTGCAGCTTTATAAGACTTTGGTTAGGCCACACTTAGAGTATTGCTTTCAGTACTGGTCGTCACATTACAGGAAGGACGTGGAGGCTTTGAAGAGAGTGCAGAAGAAGTTTACCAAGATGCTTCCTAGAATAGAGGGTATGACCTATAAGGACAGGCTAGATAAACTCATATTGTTTTCTTTGGAGCAGCAGTGGCTGAGGGGAGACTTAATAGAAGTCTATAAAATTATGCGATGCACAGTTAGGGTTGACAGTCAGAATCTTTTTGAAGTATCTAATACTAGGGGCATGCATTTAAGGCGAGAGGAAGAAAGTTCAAAGGAGATGTGAGGGGCAAGTTTTGTTTCACAGGGAGTAGTAGCAGTCTTGAACGTACTGCCAGGGGTGGTGGTGGAATCAAATACATTAGGGGTGTTTAAGGGATTTTTAGATAAGCACATGAATTTGCAAGGAACGGAGTGATGTGGATGGTGGGCAGGCAGAGGGATTAATTTAAGTTGGCATCATGTTCAGCACAACATTGTGGGCCAAAGGGCCTGTTCCTGTGCTGTGCCATTCTATGTTATGTTTTACTTGCATTTGTATAGTGCCATTAGCGTAGCAAAAGATCCTCTGTCACTTCAAAGGAGCAGTGCTACTTTTTACTTCATTTTTATTACCTTTGTTGGCTTTCTCTGTACTTTCTCCAGTGTGAAAGTATTCTTCTTGAGCATAAACTGTGCATAGTACATCAAATAAAATGATGCCAAATCCAGTTATAAATTCCGTAAAGTGTTGTAAATAGTTGTCTGGTAAATACACCTCTGGCCCAGGTCTCTTGTTTGCTTTGGCTGTGGCCTCATGACACTGAGCTTGAGCTTTGAGTGAGTGATAAGTGACTACTACCAAATCTTTTGCCCTCTTAGTTAATCTTTAGCCAACAGGCATTCAGTTCCAATAATATTCATAATATTCCAATAACGTCATAACATTCAAAGCTATGGGGCAAGTGCAGGAAAGTGATCAGTTTACGTTGCTCATTACAGACTTGATACACCAAAGGGCTTCTTCCATGCTGTAAGACTATGATTCCAGTATGCATAGGTATACACTTAAGTGCACTGTTGTACACTCTGATGACTCTTTAGGAGGACTGTTTTTGACTTTGAGGCCACCATCATAAATATATCCAAATCTGGTTCTAACCTGTTCCCCCTCTTTTAAGCTGATGCAGGACATAATTTTCCATTTGAATAGAAGGTTGTCAAATACAGAAGCCGAGGACACCCCACTTGTGAGTGGTAGATACTCCATTTTAAATCCCCTTTATTTCTGATCTCTTGGTCAATTTCCCTTTAAAATTATCTTTGTATTTAACCCATACATCCCATTTTCTGTGCTTTTGAACATTAAGATCCCTTCCTACAATTGTGCCACATGCACAATGCCGTGCTACCATGTGATCTTCCTGTTACTGTGCGATTTGAAACAGGGAAGCACTACAATTTATAATGGCAAAGGAATGTATAATGAGGGACACTTAGGGAAAAGTGGACAGAATTATAGAATTTTTTTTATCCTAACCACCGGTCAAAATAAGGATAATTAAAAGTAGAATTTGATGTGGTCAGTCAGCGTAGATTCAGTGGTCCTAGCCTATCTGTTCCTTCTAGGCAATTTGGGTATAATATCAAATTTTGAAAATCTCTGTATTCCAAGATCCAACCATTGGCAAAATGAAAAAAATGATTGCCCTAGAATTGGTCCTTGAGTGACAGCATGCTGACACTGCCCTGTCCTGAAAGTAACCGTGAGTTATTGTTTAAAAACCGAAAATACTGCGGATGCTATAAATCAGGAACAAAAACAGAAATCGCTGACAGAGCTCAACCAGTGTGGCAGCATCTGTGAAGAGAAATCAGAGTTAACGTTTCAGGTCCAGTGACCCTTCTCCAGAGCTGATGACTTACTGTGTTCTGTCTTTGAGCCATTTTTTAAAATTCCAATTTGGACATGAACATTTTTACTACTCAGTTCCTTAAGCCTCAGTTTTGTTAATCAGCCATGTGTGTGATACCTAGTAAAAGGCTTTCCTAAAATCCATGCACACAACATCCAACCATATTCTTCTCATCAACCTTCTTTGTTCATTCATCAAAAATTCAGCTAGAGTGGACAAGCGTGATCTACCTTTTACAAATCTCTGCTACTTCTCCTCAGTTAACACGAATGTCTCCAAATACCAGTTCTCCCACAGATAAATTAATTGTTCTGCTGGCCTACTGAAAGAAAAGATTTGAGTTCATGCTGGTGAAACCCTGTCTCCTGCACTTTACAGCTGTGCTATCAAAATTAAGTATGTTGTTCAGGGTAGCATCGCGGGTAATGGGGAAATTTTGTGTATTCAAAGATTTTGTTTTGTTTTAGATGATTGTATTTATGATATTAAATTTTTATTATGAAGCATTTATTTGGATAGTTATTGTGTCATGGGGTCGTATAGCACGGGATCAGACCCTTCAGTCCAACCAGTCCATGCCAGCCATAATCCCAAATTAAACTAGTCCCACCTGCTTGCACTTGGCTTATATCCCTCCAAACATTTCTTATTCATGTACTTATCCAAATGTCTTTTAAATGTTGCGACTGCATCTGCTTGAACCACTTCCTCTGGAAATTCATTCCACACATGAACACTCTCTGTGTAAAAAAAAGTTGTCTCTCATGTCTTTTTTAAACCTTTCTCCTCTCACCTTAAAAATATACCCACTAGTCTTGAAATCCCCCACCCTAGTGAAAAGACACCAGTTATTCACATTATCTATACACCTCATGATTTTATAAATCTCTGTAAGCTTCCTACAATTCAGTGAAAAAAATCCCAGCCTCTCCCTATAACTCAAACCCTCTTTTTTTGGCAACATCCTGGGAAATTTCTTCTGAACTCTCTCTAGCTTGATAATATCCTTCCTGACACAGGGGCACCAGAACTGGACACAGTACTCCAGAAGAGTCGTCGTCAGTGTCCTGTATAACCTCAATATTGGAGCACTTGCAACTTTTTGTAAACCTCATTTTATATACTCTATTGTCTTTTAGGTAAGATTTGTGTAAAACATGAGGAAGGCAAGTATATCACATTTGTTTATATTGAAACAGGGATTCATTCATAAGATTTTTCTGAGGAAGGGTCTAGACCTGAAACGTCAGCTTTCCTGCTCCTCTGATGCTGCTTGGCCTGCTGTGTTCATCCAGCTCTACACCTTGTTACCTCTTCATTC